>JABMIG010000095.1:402500-508929 GCA_013187285.1 Cyclotella cryptica | reverse complement strand
GGGAAATGGGAGCGAGCTCAGCAGCATGAAAACAGCATCTGCCACGATCAACATGCGCGTTTCATGTGGGACAGGCAGACTTTGTTCTGGATACCTTGAATATGATGCAAACTTTACTCTGGCCGATTTAGATATTACTGCTTCTAAATCATACTGTTACTGTCCACTTACCCAAAAATCTTTTTTCAAAAAACACAGTAATTTCACATAGACAGGAACCGCCTTTGCTCCAAAAAAAAAAAGCAATATTACCGGCTAATCAGTAATTTCTGGGAATTACTGGGTATTTTGCAACCTAGACCATTGCTGGTAGGGCAAGACCACACCCCTAGGACCTCAGAAGATTCATCTGGATCTTTGTTGTATGACCACATTCGTGCTGTTGGGGCTGTGCGGATTCGGAGCGTGTAGGCGCTGAGTTCTCTCTTTGGTTTGAGGACTGCTCTTCCTTGTACAAACTTATAGCTAATCAGGTACCAATAACACTTCTCGGGTTTTAGGTTGCCCCCAGTTGCTTTTAGTAGAGACGCCCAATAGTGCGTGGCGTTCTGTACCTCTAGGCAAAACACATTCTCAGGTGTGGAGGACGACCGACTTACATGAAGTAGATCCGTATCATCAACATATAGAAGAGCCGCCATGCTAAGAACTATGCCCGGCCATGCTGACCAAAATAATGCCCCAAATCCTTTTGATTTATATGCCGACACCATGACTGTACTAATCGCCGTCCAAGCCGCAGGTGCAGCACCGCTGCCTTGTATGAGGCCCATATAAGGTTCTGCTGATGTGCCACCATAGCTCTTTTTTGCCAGTCCAAAACCTGTCTTGAGGAAGAACTGCATTGTCTGAACGCAAATTAAATAGCATTTAATCAGTGAGAGCGGCACGTTCATCGCCTGAAGGGCGAAACTGCCGGCAGCATGATTAACTGCATCATAGCAGTTTGCCGCATCGGTACTGGACACTGCTGAGGTTTTGTGTAGAATATTTGCCTGGTCAAATAAAAACTGTTTAGTGACTGACGTGTCTGTCGCCATCCTTCCGGAGGTAGCTCCCTGTTCGACTGGCATAATACCTGTGGACTTCATCCGGTGCATCATATGTTTAGCGAATATCACTTTTAGCCACCAATTGAAGTCTGCCTCAAGGAGACAGATGGCACGAAGTTTGTCTATCCGAATATTCCCAGCTACTTTCTCCAGAAGCACTGTTACTCCTTGTCTCCATCGACTGAGTGGTGATCCCCGTTTTGCCGCTAGATTGATGCTTCGTACTTGAAGGGAGGAGAGAAGCGTGTCATCAGAAATGGTGCAATAGTGTCCAAAGTGTCGACCGCTCTTGGAGGAGGAAGTCTTTTCTTTGCAAGTTCGCCAAAGGTACTCAATTCATCAACGGTAACGGCACTGTACGTAGTAGGGATGTCGTCAAATTCCAGAAGCAGCTTGGCCGACTCTCTGAGGAGATCCACAGTGGCTGTATCCCAATTGTCGGAGAATTCATAGTCATTACTCAGGATCTGGCGGCTTCTGTGTCGCTTAAGTTTCCTATCTCATCATGTAGGGCTGATGCCGATAGTGGGGCTCGTTTACCTAGGGAAAACCGGCTCCCCAGATGCTGCCCGCATGCTTGCTCTACCGCTTCTTGTTCCGTGTGGGTTTCTTCATTACCATCTACCATCTCTTGGACGCTCAAAACAGATCTTCCCTTCGTATCTTTTACTACCCTATTTATGGAACGTTGTCTATGCCGTTGTGCTTCATTTTTTACTATTCGTAGAATTTCAGTTGTCACCTCCTTGTCCTCGTTCTGTCTTGCTATCCGCAGCCGCCATTGTAGATGCTTCTTTCGTAGGGCAGGAGCCTGGGACTTGAGCTCGAAGAGATGTTCAAGACAGCTGTGTAACCTGTCTTGTACCTCAGACTTGGTGAGAGACAGAGGATCCTCGATGTTTGCCCTTCTAGCCACACGACACAGATTCCTCGTGTCAGGTACCTTTCCGTCATGCCAGCGAAGCAGCCATTTAAGAATGGCCCGACGCTTAAGCCACTGTCCAACTGTCGGACTATAGGCGATATCACTACTTTTGACCTTGGTACATATCTTTTCAGAATGTCACATGAACTGCCCCAATTCATCATCCCATTTGACATGTGTCCTTTGGATGGTGGTCTGTGGTGCGAGATTGTACAGTTGTTCAATCTTTTGGAGCTTTTCATCCATCCTATGTTCCTCTACTAATTTAGTCATTGATGCGCAGTATTTCTTTCGGATCCTGGATACTTTGCAAGTCAGGGCCCTGGATGTTGGGCGAACAATGGAGGGATAGTTTCCTCCAAAGAGTGAGGCTGCCGATATTTCTAAGAGGAAGATCCTATGGTCACCTACGCCGTACAAGTGCGGGAAACACATTGCATGGCCTTCGACTAAGCCAGGCGAACCAAAAATTGTTGATATCTTGCCGGAGCCACGAAAGTGTGAGTTAGGAACTTGTCGCCCTAGAGCCGGTTCCATCATGCATGCTAGTTGGATATCGTCCTCACGTAGTCGTGTGGCTAGTCTGCCTTTGTAGACGTCCTGATTTGCATCGATACATAAAATGACCTCTTCACCTACTTGTCTCCATTGTCGAAGTGTAGTGGCAAGATCCTCTATGAATATAGTCGATGGGTATTGTAGGTCACCCTTTGCTTGGAAGTATCGGGAATGTTGTTCCCAGACTGTGTGACCACGAGCCGATTTCCCGGGTTTGCATGGAAGATACCCACAAACTATTCTTGTCACGTTGGCCCCAGAGCCTAGTTTTAACCATGTCCACCGTGCAAGCCCCGTACTGTCACATCCCTTGTCGCACACTATATCGCCTAACCGCCCTATGGCCGCAATTGCTGTGCCTCCCATTTGTTCTCGATCAATGGATTTGTTTGTGTTGTTGGCGGCGACGCTTACTGTTGTAGTTCCCGGACACAAGAGTTGAGAGAACTGTCGATGAGCTGGGACCACCTTCCAGTCGCATTGCGTCTCACAGCCAGCGACCACATCAACCTGCAAATCCGTAATGATTTGATTCAAGCGGTCAACTTTCCAACTTTGCGAGAAGACATGGAGACTATTCCAGTTCTCGAACATAAGTCGTACCCATCCGCTAGCCTTCTTTTTAGGGACATATCCCACACCTCCATCTTGAAGTAGTTCTAGCAGTTGCTTCATTTCCCTCCTTTCACTGTCCATTGCTTTATCTGTAGCTGCGCCACTGTTCAACTGGTGTTGTGGTATCCCACTGATATCAGAGACTTTGGGTCCGTGTCGACTAACTGCTAACTCCACGTCCTCATCAGTTGCCGTGCACTTCTTCTTGAAAGTTTTGTAACCACGCAGTAACGCTCTATACTTCCGCTTTTGTTCCATGTTTGCTTGATTATTGATCCAGGCATCACGTCGCCTTTGACTTTTGGCCCTTCTTCGATCTAGAGTGATATTTGCATTTCCCCGTGTTTGGTGGTGTCCCCACACCACTTGTTGCTCACCCCCAATAGGTGGTGAGGAGATGCTGTCTTCCCCGACACTGACATTGACAGCCCCCAAGTCAGTGGCAAGGTTTGCTCGAGCCCTGTCTGTTCCCACCTGTGCAAAGGAGACAGACAGAGGTTGGACACTATGACGTTGACCCTGTCTCAACGTGCCCGAATGAGACAGGGTACGCGAGGGACTTATGATCCCTGCGGAGCTGCACTGCCACCCTCATCTTGGGGACGTGCAGCTCCGCTTCCACTAAGGTGGGGGGCACCCGGCTGGTTAATGGTAGCCAGCATTTGTGTCAATTTTTGCATCTGTGCTTTTAATTCATTTATCTCTGCTGCTTGTTCAGCATTGCGTACCTTCGAGTCTGCTAACTGTTTGGCGTATTCCTTGGACTTGAGGACCCTGTTTTGTGTACCTTTGGAATTCACTGTGGAGGCACCCACTGTGTCCGCATCACCAGTGAGAGCAGAGGCTCCACTCACTCGACTTCCAATATCAGCCCCGTTCTCGTTTGGGTTATAAGCCAACTCTTTAAGTAGGTGTTTGCAAACCGTATCAGACATGTCCACAAATGTATTTTGTTGTTTAATCTGAGAGTTGAGTTGCTTCCTCATATAAGGATCGTACATAGCGTTGTCCTGCAGATAGGTGTCCGCCTTCGCCTTGAAGTGTGCAGTTGCCGTAAGCGTGACTGGATCCCATTTCGATTCTGAGGCGAGTTGGGCTTTTTCCACGTAGAATGACCTCATGAGTCTCATCCTTGTGCTCTGACAATAGCCGCATTGGATTAACCAGTGATGCATGAAGCAGGCTAAGTTTGCTATCGTGCGCTTAGCAAATTCATACTTCTCTCGGTACAATGGATCATTTTCAGGGTCGTACGATACAACGATTCCAGATATCCCAATCTCGGGGCCTTTACACACCATCACTGCCGTGTGGAATAGCTGTTTGTCATTGAACCGAATCCTTTGGAGTTCTTTACGGATGGTGGTACGTGCATATGGTGGCTTTGGTTGGACTATTTCACCAGAAGGGAGGGTGACAGGTTCCATCTTGACTTTGACCTCGTAGTCGAAGAGTTGCACTTCACTGCATTCAATCACCGTCGTAGCAATATTATATCCCATGCTGATGCGTCCGTGCTTGTGGTGCGCTCTTGTCTTGTCCATATTTGGTGTGCTGCCTGGGACATCCATAATAAAAGCCGACGGTCCAAACGCATAATAAATATCATTTGTTTCAATCATAATGCTGATTAGTGGCTCAATTCTTGCCCACGCGGCATCACTGGCTTCCAGAAAATAAGCAAACTTGCTGGAGCGCGGGAAGGGATCGAAGGAGAGCTGCTCGCGCTCCTCTTTGTTGTCTGGCAATTTCAGTTCCCGAATCATTCTCATGGTGACATGAATTGAGGGAAGAGGTTTGTCATACCACTCAAGGGTATCCAATCTACCATGTCAACACAGTTTCTTTTCAATCTCTTTCAGCCGATGTAGTAGAAGCTGGTGTACACCTGCAATACAGAGAGAACTCTGGACTCCGCACAACATCTTCTTAGAGTTTGAGTCCCAAACTTGAAGGGCTTTTAAGGACACTTTTAGATTATGCCTGCGCAGGTCAACGTTCATCAAGTCCAGTACGGTTGCCACTTTTGGAAGTTCCGTGTATAAGTTTACCGTCAGGTAAATGGAGACTGGTCCCTTATCAACTTTTTCATTACTCTTCTTTGATTTTCGACGTTTAACCTCTTGATCCGGAGCCCTATTTCTATTACGCCGTGTTTCCAATCTTTCTTTGAGTTGTCTCTCAGAGATGGGAGGTTGTTGACATACATAACCAGAGGAGATTTGGAACCAATTATGTGCCGGCGTATATTGCTTAGGCCAGTGAGCATCTTTGGAGGATTTCAGATCAGGATAGGGCTTGTTATCCTTGTCAAGTCCTCTGGCAACAAATTTAGCGGCAGGGTCCATTTCTTGTATGTAGTCCAGGAGACGTCTTGTCTCAGAGAGTAGGACATCGATGTGTTCTTTCTCAGGTTGCAATTGGATTTCAATGTTCAGGAGGTGTTGACCACTGGTGGGATCAATGACCAGGGATGAGTCTGTGATGTGTGAGACTGACGAGAATGCAGTGTTGGAGGAGGTGGAGGCTACCGAGGGGGTTGGGACTACATCTTGAAGATTCTTTTTTGGTGGTGATTTTTCATCACCAGATTTGGCTGCCTCTCCATCTGACTCGTCCTCAATCCACTCTGGGACGTGTGGTATGATTTCAATAATGACAGGCTCCTTAGGTGCTTGATCGATGGTGTCCAGTATCTCTGGTTCCTCGTTCTCATTAGGTTGCAAATCATAAATGTCCTCTTTTGAGTCCTGTTCCATCCTCTCTTCTTCTTCACTATATTGGGTGTCATCCTCTTTGTCACTTTTACTACCATTGTGTGACTGGCTCTCACCTGAAGACTTGGCTGCTGCGTCACTACCCATAGATTCATTATCCATCCCTTCTGCCAGTTTGTCCTGGTGTACCATCTTAGCCCGAGAGGGGGCTGGAGTACCCCGAGGTATGTGACGGCGTTGACCACGAGGTGGTCTTTTCTCCGAGTCCTCGGCATCAGCAAGAGGGCTGCACATATTGGAAGACGCCTTCGTCGATGTAGTTTGCTTTGTGGTGAGCATTTGATTTGCTGCAGAAGATGAAGTTTTTCCAAAGCTGATCCGTTTCTTGTGGACATATGTACCTCTTTGACCTACTGGGATCCATTCTGTGTCAGGAGGCAGTGTTGTGGTAGAGAGGTTGAAGGAGTGAAAGACTTTACCTTCGAAGGAAATGCAGATGACGAGTGGCTCAGTTTCGTGTCGGGCGAGGCTGAAAGGACCAAGGATACTCTTGTCAATGGCTTGGGATTGTTGAGCACACTGTAGCTGGGACATAATCAGTTTGGGTCCTGCATAGCAGAGAAGTCTGTATGTGGAGTACTCTGTTTTTACAAAGCTGAAGTCACCTGTATCAACCAGATATTCTGCTGACAGGAAGGAAAAGGCCTTCTTTCCTTTGCTGTTGATGATTTCAACTACTTCAGGTAGTGTAGATGAGGAAAGGCGAAAGGGACCCCACTTGGGGTGAGCCTGGCATCTGTCTTGCTGTTTGCATTTCAGTGTCTTGGCTCGTAGGTCATCCTCCAGTTTGCAACCATTGTATTTGACGATGTTCTCTGCTGTTAATTCATCCATGTCGTCAAAGTCATATTGCAGATATTGTGCTGAATTTGGTGAGCCTGCCGGAGGAGGATCCTGCATGAGTGCTTCATACTCTGCTTGATTTAGGAGATTTATTTTGTCTTCCTCCTCTTCGCCTACCTGTACTTGTGAGTCAGCTGCACTGGATGACTTCTTTTTTGGTGGCATACCAAATTTCTCCTCAAGGCGTGAGGGTTTTAGTGCCGTATCAAGAGCCTCGTTGTCCTCTAACACCACAGGATCAGAGCGTTTCGTGCCTGGAGGAGTAAGCACAGGCGAGTTAACAGCAGCTCGTTTGTTCCCTGCTACCCGTGGAGGCGAGTTCTCGTGTATATCGACATCCTCGCTCATGGTGGAGGAAACGGAGTTGCTTGGAGAAGGCGAACTGGCCGGGTTGCTCGGGGTTGTCGGTGAGGAGCGGGCCAACCACGAAGTGAAGGTGGTGTTTTGCGATGCTGATGGGAGAAACTCGTGGAGCAGCCAGGTGGTAAAGTTCGAGTCGGTATAAAAACGCGAAATGACGATGGATTTTAACGTAGTAAGAGCGTCGAGTGTTCTAGAGGGAGAGAGGAGGACCGTCGTGTGTAAATCGGAGATGTGGAGTGGGTGTGTGTGAAGTTTGGAGGGAGGAAGGACACCATGGTTTCCTAAATGGTGCTCGCATCTTTGCTGCCAAAAGGGTGGTGTACTGGTTCCTATGTTATTTTGGAGAATTTTGTACATGGGTTAGTAATGCGGTAGATGTGTGTGACTTCCCTGCAACTTACTGGAATTTGCCTGTTTTTGTCACCGGGGGCCAATTTTGGGGACCGCGAACTGCCAAGTGACGTTTGTTTAAACCTCGCACGATTAAAATTTCTCCGAGTGACGTAGGTTAGAAACCGAGTATCACCGTGTCGTATCACCAAGTGCTCGGTGGTACCACCAAGTGACACCGTGTACTTGGTAATAACTACCGAGTACTCGGTGAGCGCTACCAAGTACTCGGCGATAGCTACAGAGCACTCGGTGATAGCTACCGAGTACTCGGTAATTATCACCAAGTACGGTACGGTACTACTTGGTGAGCTTCGGTGAGCGACACAAAGTCATTGGTGTTAACCAAATGTTATTGTCTACCACGTGTTGTACCACCTTACTCGGTGGGTAGGTAGGTATCTTACCGTACACTTATAAAGACGTAATTGAAGATTAAAAAAGACACATTGGCATGGACTACACATGGTCATTTCAATTATATCATACTTCCAAGTAGGGCACTACCACTATTGTACTGTTAAGGCCGAAACGAGTCTGCACTTATGTACTGTAAGAAAAATGAATACACAGTTTTGAAGCACTCAATTTACTTTACAACATAGAGACTCTTCTTGCCATTGTCAAATTATGATTGTTACGGGATTCTCCTTTTGCTTGATGACAGTACTAGCAAAAAAGAGGATATAATTGAGTACTTTATGATAACCACCAGTTTGGTAAAGTACTTGGTATAACTACCAAGTACTTGGTATAACAATGAGTACTTGGTATCACCACCAATTACGTGGAATGCCCACCAAGTACTTGGTGATAACCACCAAGTACTTGGAATGACCACCAAGTATTTGATGATAACCAGTGAGTATTTGCTGATAACCATTAAGTCTTTGTCTTGGTGATTACAACCAAGTACTTGGCAAGCTTCACCAAGTACTTGGTGTTGCTTGGTCACTGAAGGATGTAACTATTTGTTCAAGCGAACCATACAGAAAGATCTGCTTGCTGCGGTGCATTATCTGAGTGACTTCCAGTGTGTCCAAAAATTGGGAATCCTAGCAAGTGCTGCCACCTCTTGCCATTTGTTTCCTATCATTAAAAAACCAGATATGCACAAAGAAGTAGCCCAGTAGTACTTGATGTGGTATGACTCACAGAGTACCTGATATTCACCACAAAGTACTCGGTGATCACCACCAAGCACTAAGTGATAACCACTTAGTATTTGGTGATAAACACCAAACACATGGTGATTACCACAGAGTACCTGGTGATAACCACAGAGTACTTGGTGAAAACCACATAGTAATTGGTATAACCACCAAGTTTTTGATGATAACCACTGAGTACTAGGTGATAACCATTTTTATCTTGGTGATTATTATCAAGTACCTGGCAAGTTTCACCAAGTACTTGGTGTCACTTGATGGTACAACACCAAGTGACACCGAAGGATGGCTTATTTGTCCAAGAAAACCTTATAGAAAGTTCTGCTTGCTGCAGACAATATTGCGGTGACTTCCAGTGTGTCCAAAAACTGATGACTCTGGGATGTGCTGCCACCTCTTGCCATTTGTTTGGCATCACTATAAAACCAGACATGATGAAAAAATTAGCCCAGCAGTACTTGATGTGGTGTGACTCACAGAGTACCTGATATTCACCACAAAGTACTTGGTGATGACCACCAAGTGCTGTACTTAGTGATAGCACCAAGTACTTGGTGATAACCACCAAGTACTTGGTGATGACCACAGAGCATTTGGTGAAAGCAACAGAGGCAGAGTACTTGGTGATAACTACCAAGTACTTCATGATAGCCACCAAGTTTGGTTATAGCAACCAAGTACTTGGTATAACAATGAGTACTTGGTATCACCACCAAGGCATTGGTATAACCACCAAGGCATTGGTATAACCACCAAGGCATTGGTATAGCCACCTATAGCACTTGATATAACCACCAAGTATTTCATAGTAACCGCGAGTACTTGGTGATAACCATTAAGTCTTTGTCTTGGTGATGCAACCAAATACTTGGTAAGTTTCACAAAGTACTTGGTGTCACTTGGTCACTTAAGGATGTGACTATTTGTCCAAGCAAACCCTATAGAAAGATCTGCTTGCTGCAATGCAATATCTGAGTGACTTCCAGTGTGTCCAACACTTGGTAATTCTGGCAAGTGCTTCCACCTCTTGCTATTTGTTCGCCATCATTACAAAAAAACCTGATATGCACAAAGAAGTAGCCCAGTAGTACTTGATGTGGTGTGACTCACAGAGTACCTAATATTCACCACAAAGTACTTGGGGATAACCATCAGGTACTTAGTGATATCACCGAGTACTTGGTGACAACCACCAAGTACTTGGCGATGACCACAGAGTACTTGGTGATAAACTCAGAGTCTTTGGTGATAATTACTGAGTACTTGATGATAACCACCAAGTTTGGTTTAACAACCAAGTACTTGGTGATAACCACCGAGTACTTGGTGATAACCACCGAGTACTTGGTGATAACAACCAAGTACTTGGTGATCACCACCAAGTACTTGGTGATAACCACCGATTACTTGGTGATAACCACCAATTACTTGGTGATAACCACCAAGTACTTGACAAGATCACCAAGTACTTGGTGATAACCACCAAGTACTTGTCATAACCACCAAGTGCTTAATGTAACCACCAAGTATTTGATGATAACCAGTGAGTACTTGGTGATAACCATTAAGTCTTTGTCTTGGTTACAATCAAGTACTTGGCAAGTTTCACCAAGTACTTGGTTTCACTTGGTCACTGAATGATGTCACAATTTGTCCAAGCAAACCATATAGAATGATCTGGTTGCTGCGGTGCATTATCTGAGTGACTTCCAGTGTGTCCAAAAATTTGGAATTCTGGCAAGTGCTCCCAACTCTTGCCATTTGTTAACAGACACTGTCAGCAGAATGCTGTCAAGTGGGTGCATAACTTGTGTAGAAACAGAATGGTTTTACTGTTCCCTTGAAATGGCTCCTTGTCCTTACTCACAATGTTGGGAAGCATTCAGTTTGAGAGTGAGTTCTATTGTTGGTGCTAAATTCCATATTGGCATTAAGTTCTGTTTTTGGCACAGTCAGTTCTTTTTTTGGCATTGAATGTATTAAATTTTAATGCATTGAATGGTATTGTCTGCAACAAATGGCACTGAATGCCTAGTGTTCTACAGTTTTTCATTTAAATGACATTAAATGCCTCAAACACTAATATATGTCCCTTGAACACTGTCAAAAAGGTGACAATTCAGTGAAGTCATCCCATGTGCTCCTTTTTGTAACTGCAAGTGTCAACTTATGGTTAAGTAGAAGTGTGTATGATCTTGTATCGCGTATTGTGGTAGGAGTGCATTATGGCCAAACAGATTAAAACACAGAGTGACCGGCATTGTAACGCCACTAACTTATTGGTGGAACTCAGCACTGAAGGAAGCAATGGTCAGATATTCTGAGAGTTAGATCTGTTCTTGCAAACATGGACTGCAAACTTGAGATATGGGAGTATTGGAGGCTATGGCTATGATAGGGTGGAATCATATTTGAAGTAAAATTTTCAGTTCATTGCATCATTATTGTCCATGTGGTGTGGGGAAATGCACATCATGGCCATGGGAACATGCTCAATATCAATAGTCTATATTTCACATTTCGCCCCAAATGGTCCGGAATGATGAGGGAGAATAGCAGGAAACATCATCAATGTCATAATTGAGTCACCACTAGTGGTCGTTGGTTGGGACAGAATTCAACACCACAAGAAGTAAAATGCATAAGTGCTGATGGAACAGCAAGAATTTAAAGTATATCGAAAGCAAAATTGAAAAGTGAACAAGGTAGCCGAGCATAAATTTTGCACCACATCTAGATCATGATGCATTAATTTGGTAAATACAACTAATTATTAAAAACTTTACTACACAATACGTACTTATACTATAATTATTCTCGATACCACCTCTAGTATCTAACGTACGTCTACTGTTGTACTTTAGAACACCGAGTATCACCAAGCGCGACACAGTGTCACCAAGTGATACTTGGTATCACCGAGTATCACCTAGTGATACCAAGTACTGCTTGTCGCACCGAGTACTTGGTTATAACCACCGAGTACTTGGTGTGTCGCACCAAGTACTCGGTGGTTATTACCAAGTACTCGGTGTGGACCACCGAGTATCACCGAGTGACTCTATTAGCAAACACGGCAACGCCGAAAGTGATACCGGGTGATGTCACTATTAATCCAAGAATAACGTAGAAATCTCCGAGTGACGTGGTAAAATCTCCGAGTGACGCCACGTCCGACCAAAAATCGAAAATTCCGGGAAGTTGCTGCTTCGGAAAAGTAATAATATGTCATAATCTACAACATTTGTGAACTTTTTTGTGCACAAGTGGTTGTACCAATTCCTTAATAGGTGTACTTTACGGTTTAGCTAATACAAGTGTGTGCACAAATCTGGTATGAAGGAGAAAGTTTTCAATATTACATGTGCCACAGTATCCCCAGTATCATGTGGGAGACAAAATATTTTCACGAAGACATAATAAGTAGAAAGGACGAAGCTAGTAACATGCTAGTGACTAATATTAATTAATTAATTAATTAATTAATTAATCAATTAATTAATTGCTTGATGAATTATAAACAGAAGTGTAAATTAATTACTTGAACTATCCCCAACTTCATTGCTCCCATTTATATTGGTTGATTGTTGTGTTTTGTTAACTGACATTTGTAATGGTGGCTATATTATCAGGCTTGTTTGTTGAGTCATCACAGACTCTCACCACTCTCCTATTGCTTTAAGTTGATTGTTGGATTTGTTAGTGATCGGGCCATAGATCTCTGCCCTTTTCCTAATTGCTTAGCTCTTTCAGAGTTGATTGTTGCATGCTTGCAGCTGATTTGGGGAAGATGAAAGATGGCATGCAAAGGTGAGATTTCATGCAAGTTCTGCGCCAAAAACGGAAAAATACAATTAACTCACCTGTTTCGACATACAAATACCCCCACTTCCTCCCGTCTTCAAGAGAGGTGGAAAGAGCAAGAGACCAGAGTTGGAAGGGTCAAAATGGCCCTGCTCTTCTTCCCAGATTGTTGAAATTCGGAGATGTCCGAAATCTGAGTCCATGATCTCGGAAGGATTGCTCGCGTGGTTTTTCTTCCCACGCCGATCTGAGCATACATTCATGAGCGCGCGGTTATAAGGATAACCGCGCTCGCCTCGATCAAAAAAAGGAGCAATATTTGCTGAGATATTGCGAATCTGGTTCGCGCCAGCTTGTCACCATGGTCGGTTGGATTTTTTCCGAGCGTGCTTTGTGATTCTGCGAGCCGCACACAAAATTACGTGGTACAGTCTCTCGTACAATACTCATCCATATGTAAAGTATGGTAGAGTATTGTACAGTACTGTAAAACACATCATTTGGACCAGTACCATCGTGCGAATAAAAACATCATGTCTGTCTTATCATTTTCTGTTAAGGCAGTAGTAATAAAAATTATTAGGCGTAAAAGATCCAACCAACTCCTGTGCACTCTTCTGTGCACAAGTTATTAATAATGTAACATAATAAAAAATTACTAGCTTCACGCGATACAATAGAAATAGAATTATGTTACATAATTAGAAAATATGCACAAAAAAGTGCACAAGTGGGAAATTCGCTCGCAAAAAGGTGCATGGTATGTGCACAAATGTTGACTATGTCATAATCTACAACATTTGTGAACTTTTTTGTGCACGAGTGGTTGTACCAATTCCTTAATAGGTGTACTTTACGGTTTAGCTAATACAAGTGTGTGCACAAATCTGGTATGAAGGGAGAAAGTTTTCAATATTACATGTGCCACAGTATCCCCAGTATCATGTGGGAGACAAAATATTTTCACGAAGACATAATAAGTAGAAAGGACGAAGCTAGTAACATGCTAGTGACTAATATTAATTAATTAATTAATTAATTAATTAATTAATTAATTAATTAATCAATTAATTAATTGCTTGATGAATTATAAACAGAAGTGTAAATTAATTACTTGAACTATCCCCAACTTCGTTGCTCCCGTTTATATTGGTTGATTGTTGTGTTTTGTTAACTGACATTTGTAATGGTGGCTATATTATCAGGCTTGTTTGTTGAGTCATCGCAGACTCTCACCACTCTCCTATTGCTTTAAGTTGATTGTTGGATTTGTTAGTGATCGGGCCATAGATCTCTGCCCTTTTTCCTAATTGCTTAGCTCTTTCAGAGTTGATTGTTGCATGCTTGCAGCTGATTTGGGGAAGATGAAAGATGGCATGCAAAAGGTGAGATTTCATGCAAGTTCTGCGCCAAAAACGGAAAAATACAATTAACTCACCTGTTTCGACATACAAATACCCCCACTTCCTCCCGTCTTCAAGAGAGGTGGAAAGAGCAAGAGACCAGAGTTGGAAGGGTCAAAAATGGCCCTGCTCTTCTTCCCAGATTGTTGAAATTCGGAGATGTCCGAAATCTGAGTCCATGATCTCTCGGGAAGGATTGCTCCGTGGTTTTTTCTTCCCACGTCGATCTGAGCATACATTCATGAGCGCGCGGTTATAAGGATAACCGCGCTCGTCTCGGATCAAAAAAAGGAGCAATATTTGCTGAGATATTGCGAATCTGGTTCGCGGCCAGCTTGTCACCATGGTCGGTTGGATTTTTCCGAGCGTGCTTTGTGATTCTGCGAGCCGCACACAAAAATTACGTGGTACAGTCTCTCGTACAATACTCATCCATATGTAAAGTATGGTAGAGTATTGTACAGTACTGTAAAACACATCATTTGGACCAGTACCATCGTGCGAATAAAAACATCATGTCTGTCTTATCATTTTCTGTTAAGGCAGTAGTAATAAAAATTATTAGGCGTAAAAGATCCAACCAACTCCTGTGCACTCTTCTGTGCACAAGTTATTAATAATGTAACATAATAAAAATTACTAGCTTCACGCGATACAATAGAAATAGAATTATGTTACATAATTAGAAAATATGCACAAAAAAGTGCACAAGTGGGAAATTCGCGCGCAAAAAGGTGCATGGTATGTGCACAAATGTTGACTATGTCATAATCTACAACATTTGTGAACTTTTTTGTGCACAAGTGGTTGTACCAATTCCTTAATAGGTGTACTTTACGGTTTAGCTAATACAAGTGTGTGCACAAATCTGGTATGAAGGGAGAAAGTTTTCAATATTACATGTGCCACAGTATCCCCAGTATCATGTGGGAGACAAAATATTTTCACGAAGACATAATAAGTAGAAAGGACGAAGCTAGTAACATGCTAGTGACTAATATTAATTAATTAATTAATTAATTAATTAATTAATTAATTGCTTGATGAATTATAAACAGAAGTGTAAATTAATTACTTGAACTATCCCCAACTTCATTGCTCCCGTTTATATTGGTTGATTGTTGTGTTTTGTTAACTGACATTTGTAATGGTGGCTATATTATCAGGCTTGTTTGTTGAGTCATCACAGACTCTCACCACTCTCCTATTGCTTTAAGTTGATTGTTGGATTTGTTAGTGATCGGGCCATAGATCTCTGCCCTTTTTCCTAATTGCTTAGCTCTTTCAGAGTTGATTGTTGCATGCTTGCAGCTGATTTGGGGAAGATGAAAGATGACATGCAAAAGGTGAGATTTCATGCAAGTTCTGCGCCAAAACGGAAAAATACAATTAACTCACCTGTTTCGACATACAAATACCCCCACTTCCTCCCGTCTTCAAGAGAGGTGGAAAGAGCAAGAGACCAGAGTTGGAAGGGTCAAAAATGGCCCTGCTCTTCTTCCCAGATTGTTGAAATTCGGAGATGTCCGAAATCTGAGTCCATGATCTCTCGGGAAGGATTGCTCCGTGGTTTTTTCTTCCCACGTCGATCTGAGCATACATTCATGAGCGCGCGGTTATAAGGATAACCGCGCCGTCTCGGATCAAAAAAAGGAGCAATATTTGCTGAGATATTGCGAATCTGGTTCGCGGCCAGCTTGTCACCATGGTCGGTTGGATTTTTTCCGGAGCGTGCTTTGTGATTCTGCGAGCCGCACACAAAATTACGTGGTACAGTCTCTCGTACAATACTCATCCATATGTAAAGTATGGTAGAGTATTGTACAGTACTGTAAAACACATCATTTGGACCAGTACCATCGTGCGAATAAAAACATCATGTCTGTCTTATCATTTTCTGTTAAGGCAGTAGTAATAAAAATTATTAGGCGTAAAAGATCCAACCAACTCCTGTGCACTCTTCTGTGCACAAGTTATTAATAATGTAACATAATAAAAATTACTAGCTTCACGCGATACAATAGAAATAGAATTATGTTACATAATTAGAAAATATGCACAAAAAAGTGCACAAGTGGGAAATTCGCGCGCAAAAAGGTGCATGGTATGTGCACAAATGTTGACTATGTTTACATAACGTAAGCTCGACAATTGAGATGATTTTCGAGGTCTCGTCAATACGACCATGATGGGCAACCGAAATTCTCACAAGCGTAGGCGAAAGGAGAGAGATAGCAGCAATAGAGACGGCCATGGTTCATCAGGACCTCCGGGTTTCCCTGCGTCGTCATCTTCCGAAGCGAATACGCCCTCTTGGATTACAAATATGATTAACGATTGCTCACTTCTCCCAACATCAAAAGTGGCATTTGGCAGGTGTACGAATGTCTCATCGAGGTATGAGAAGCTGGGCAGGATCGGAGAGGGCACATATGGTAAGATCCACGCAATCACGTCACTGCACTGCGGACCGACTCGATCAGCTGTGAACCCGCTCTTGCTTACTTCATCACACATTTCGTGTGTATCCATTGTGTTCATTTTACAGGAGTCGTCTACCGCGCTCGTGACGAGGTGACGGGAGATATAGTTGCGCTCAAACGCTGCCTGCCTCATCACGAGGCCAGCGATGGTTTTCCACTTACCACGCTTAGAGAGATTACCTTGCTAAGAGAACTGCAACACGGGGGAGAACAAAATGGGATTGTCATGCTGAAGGATGTTGCCGTGTCGTCTAGGTGCGTTCATGCTCTTGGAAATGAGTCCTTGGAACGTGTAAACAACAATTCACGCGCGCTGTAATAATTTCCATTCTCGTGCGGATACCTGACGAAAAACAAGTCGATCCGGGGTATTCCTCATATTCGAATACGCACAGCACGATCTCGCCACTCTAATAGACGGTCATTACAAACAGCACAATTGTTCTCCATTTCGAGAAAGCGAAGTCAAGCGCCTAATGCTACAACTCTTGCGGGCATTGAGTTTCTTACATTCAAGGCATATACTCCATCGGGATGTGAAATTGAGCAATTTGCTGTATAACCATCGAGGTGAATTGAGGGTTGCGGACTTCGGCCTGGCCAGACGAGTGGGAGGGATACATGTGAGGGACAAATGGTTCACGTCGACAGACTTGAATTCTTGCCTCACTCCCAAAGTTGTCAGCCTTTGGTACCGACCACCAGAGTTGCTGTTTGGTTCTGAATTTTATGATATGGGCGTTGGTAAGTTCCGTGCCATGTCTTCAATCTCAATGTTGATCTATTGTGGAACCAATAAAATGGCTCTATCGATTATTCACAATAGATAACTGGGGAGCTGGGTGTACAATGGGAGAGTTGCTGTTAGGCAAGCCCTTAATGAATGGGAAAAACGAACTGGAACAGCTTCAGAAAATGGTTAGAATGTTGATATTGATTGCTTGCACTCGAACAGCTTATAATGCGAATCCATACAGATTTTGAACTTGGATTGTTATTTTCATGTCATATCTTAGTTTGACTTCCTTGGACCACCCAACGTAGACGACTGGCCAGTGAGTAACGCTATCTGAAACATACGCATGTGCTCTCAATGCAAAATCCTGATCTGCTTTATTCGCAACAGGAGCTCAAAGAAATGCCCCTTCTCAAAAGTGGATCGATTGAAATTCCCAAGAGATGGCACAATCGTAGTGGTCGGCATATGTATGACGTCTTCCGTTCTTGGAGGAGCATATCAGGGATTAAGCTTTTGTCTGGACTCCTTCGATACAATCCCAAAGACCGCTGGGCCGCAGATGAAGCGCTGGCTGCGAACTATTTTTCTGAATTGGTAAGATACGTATTGCTTTTATCACCATTCAAGGCTGTTTTGTGCTTTAGTTACAACGTAAGAGCGAAATCTAACGGTTGATGATCTGACAAAGCCTGCGCCCACCCCTCTGAGCTTGATGCCCACATTCCCGACGAAGCACCGATGACATCTCAATCTGGCCAAGACTGCTGCATGAATAGTTGCTATGATTTTGAACTTGTCTTTCGTGGGAAAATACCAGCGAAAAGTTTGCGACGAACAGACGTACCTGCCTCATACAATGCAGTTTTTGGGTGTTTTTGAAGGCAATGTCGTAGGAATATGCCAAATTATATATTCCACCTTACTTTGTTGTTCGTGGTATACGAGTTGTCAATATGTGCTAGTCGCTTGAATTAGGACAGAGTCTGACGTGAGGTTTGTGGATGAGTTTAGTCTTAGTGGCTCAAACTGAGTACATGCTCTTTGGAAAGACGGTGCGCTGGGCTGGACGAGAGGCAAAGAAGCCTTCTGAACGACATGTGTACTTCTACTTACCGTAGAACACAGGTGTTTCTTCCTTGCTGCTCATACTGTCATCCCCAATGTCAGTCCTGTACATGATTTACGGGGCAATGAGAAAAAACTGGAGGATGAAATCCAGTACATATCTAGTGTGCCTAAGTTTAATAGACCTTTACTTCTCATTTATGCAGATTGTCTACGCAGCCACTTTGCCCCAGATTCCAGCGTTAGGATACATGGCAATTTTCTCTGGGACCTTCATAGATGCTCCGTCCAGCCACGGGTATTTCTTTGAACGTTCCTTCTCAAATGCACTGATCTTATCTTCTTTATCAAGGGTGAGGCCGATTTTGTCGAGTCCATTCAAAAGACAGTGTTTCTTGAATGCATCGAGTTCAAATGAGAATTCTTCACCGTTGGGACGAATCACCTACAGCATCAAGAATCGGAAATAAAATTGGCAACATTATAAATGACATGGCAAATACGACCCTACGTTCAAGTTAACCCCGACACTCACCTTGCTGTTCACGAGATCAACTGTAATCTGTGTTCCGGGCACCGAGGCATCCTCAAGAAGCTTCGCCACCTGATCTCTTGGAAGAGTGACTGGCAACATCCCGTTGTTAATGCAGTTGTTGTAAAAGATGTCCGCAAACGAAGTACTAATAATGCATCGAATGCCCATGTCATTTATCGACCACGGAGCGTGCTCTCTACTACTTCCGCATCCAAAGTTGTCACCAGCAATCAAAATAGAGGAATTTTCGTACCCTGCTTTGTTCAATACAAAATCCGCACGAGGTTTGGCCACATCAGCACCAAGAGTAGCAACTTCCTCCGGATTCTCATATCTTAGTTCAGCAAATGCGGCAAATCCAAGACCGGCGCGTTGAATAGTCTTGAGGAATTCCTTGGGGATGATCATATCAGTGTCAATGTTTTGAATGTCAAGAGGGGCAGCTACTCCAGTCAGGACAGTGAATTTCGGTAGACCAGCAGCAGCGGATTCTCCGTCGGAAGAAGAAGCCCCTTTGGCTTTCAAATACGGGGCGGGAGGAGAAATGACTGGACCTGGCGATACGTAGCGTTCGGTGGTGAAAACATTGCTCTTCACGTCTCGGTTGATCTTACGGGGGTCATTGGAATCATCTCCCAAATACGGGAACTTCCTCACATCAGCAATTGTTCCACTGACTGCGGCAGCAGCTGCCATTGCAGGTGACATCAAATGAGTCCTTCCACCATTTCCCTGCCTTCCCTCGAAATTCCTGTTTGACGTGGATGCACATCTTTCCTTTGGCTTGAGTTTGTCAGGATTCATTGCCAAACACATCGAGCATCCGGGTTCGCGCCAATCGAAGCCAGCTTCGATAAGGATTTTGTCCAATCCCTCTTCTTCCGCTTGGCGTTTTACCAATCCAGATCCTGGGACAACCATAGCGTGTACACCATCTGCAACGTTCCTTCCAATAGCGATAGCGGCCACCTCACGAATGTCCTCAATGCGTCCGTTAGTACAGCTTCCGATAAATACCTTTTCAATGGGTGTCCCTTCAATAGGCTGCCCTCCCTCGAGACCGATATATTCCAAACTTCTTTTGACGGCCGCCTTACGCGCATCATCATGACCGGGCTCGTCAATCTTGGGAATGATCCCATCAATCGGCATGGCATCTTGGGGGGACGTTCCCCAAGTCACCGTCGGCGCAATATCATTCGCATCAATGACAACAATCTTGTCAAACTCTGCATCCTCGTCCGTCGTCAAGGTTCTCCAGTATTCCACGGCCCTGTCCCACTCCTCGCCCTCAGGACACATTGGCCTATTCTTCAGATAATCAAAGGTGACTTGATCCGGAGCAATAATCCCCGCACGCGCACCGGCCTCGATGGCCATGTTGGAGATACTCATACGGGCTTCCATGGAGCATTCCTCGATCGCTTTCCCAGCGAATTCGATTGTGGCGCCTGTTCCTCCAGCGGTGCCAATCACTTTACAGATGTGGAGGATGATGTCTTTTGAGGTGACACCGGGGGGAAGTGAGTTATCGATGCGAATGAGCATGTTTTTGGCTTTGGTTTGGGGTAGGGTCTGATACGTCGATGAATTTATAAGCGACGACAGGTGAACAACAATTATGGTGAGATGGGGGGGTCAAGAATCATGCGGTCAATATAATTGCAAATGATATAAAAGCACGAGTCCATGATTTGATCGAGACTTTTTCTTCCCCGCTCTGCGGTCAAGCCCAGCAAATTGCACTAACCTGCGTAGCCAGCACGTGCTCCACCTCGCTAGTCCCAATGCCAAAGGCCAAGGCTCCAAAAGCCCCGTGAGTGGCCGTGTGACTGTCCCCGCAAACACAGGTGGTCCCCGGCAGCGTGAAGCCCTGCTCGGGCCCGATGATGTGCACGATGCCCTGGCGCTCGTCCTCCATGCCGAAGTACTTGAGGCCAAAGTCCCGGACGTTGGTCTGCATCTGGAGCACCTGCGTCCGGCTGGCGGACTCGGCGATGAAGGACTCCACGTCGAGCAAGGCGGACCGATCGCTGGTGGGCACATTGTGGTCGACCGTGGCGAGAGTACAGTCCGGCCGGCGGACTGAGCGATTGGCAAGACGCAGGCCCTCGAACGCCTGCGGCGAGGTCACCTCATGTACCAGGTGGCGATCGATGTACAGCAGCGACGACAGGCCGTCGTCGTCCACCAGGTGGGACGACCAGATTTTGTCGTACAGCGTTTGGCCGGCCGACAGGGCGCTCACGGGTTTCGTCAAAGCGCGGATCGACGTGAAGGCCGCCGTGTGGCTGCTGCACAGCGCCACGAGGAGAGAGATGCCGAAGACTTTCATAATGAAGGCGTGAAGCAAGATAGCGGGGTCGAATGTTGTGTGTGGGATGGGCAGATAGATGGATATGCAAGGATCCACCGGACGGCTCTAGAGGCTTGGCGTGGTGACTATTGCTTGCCAACGAAAGAATATGTCTGATGAATATTCTATGAGATGACACAAGATGAAGCGAGGATGAAATAAAAAATCGTAGTATGTGCGCCCTACATATTATTAGGCATCATACAGGATGTGATAATCGATGGCCACGACGGTGACTGTCTGCGGCGAGTTCTCTCTCGGGAGCACGGCTGAACAGGAAAGGCAATCGTTCACAGGCGAGTGTCGGTGTGAATGTACAATACAACGTGTCGTCTGCCACGAGCGAATTTGCCATAGAGTGATATGGAAAAATGATAAAACGGATTTGTGACGTTGACGAGATCGCATTGGGTGTTAAAGAAACAAGTTTGTTTCAGTGAGGATGATCAACAAATGTGGAAGATATTTATTACCATAGCATTAACGTATGACTAATTGTACATACACAATCGCTCTCCAATGAATGGGGGGCGGATATGCCATATTATTCAAAGCTGGATCTTTTCCATCAACCGAGAAATCACGTTCCGCCATCAAAAGGAACACGTACGAAGGCCAGACTACTGCAGCGACTGTTCACTCAAGATTTTTTCAACTGACCTTCCCAGAGTATTGTACTTGTCATAAAACCTGAACTAATGAACACCATTCTAGTTGACACTCCAGCAAAATACTGGCTTAGCAAAATACTGGCTTTCGATAGAATGGAAAGGTAGTATCATTCTTCAACATCAGTTGTACCTCTAGATAATACATACATATATGTATGTGTGTGTGTGTGTGTTTTGAATCAACAGGACACTTAACCTCTCTATGTCGCGAGTAATGGGACTTTATGTGGGGATTCAAAAAATTTGATACCATTCTAGCTCCCACGTCAAACCCACAAAAGCCTAGGGCCAATCAGTGCATCTCAAGGCTTGAACTAGTGCCTCTTAAGACAGGAACTAGTGCCATCTAGTTGCAACTAGTTCCACCTAGTTCCATGTCTACACAACCGCACCTGTTCCATCATAGTCAAGCAGTTCCAACCATTAGTGCCATCTAGTGCCAAGAACCGCAGAACTATTGGCACTAGTTGGAACTACTTGGCAATACATGGTACTAGATGGTACAATTTGGAACTATGTGGAACTGTTCTTGGCAACTGGTTCCATACTATTTTGGCTTCAATTGCCAAAAAAATGACTGGTCTACCCGAGATAGAGTACAAATTATTTTGTTTGGCCAAAAATGATATGACAGACAAAAGAATCCTGCCTAGAAAAGATGAATTGCTCAAAAGGAATGGAAAAATACTGCACCTTGCAGATCTAAAGTATTTCCTCCAATCAGCGAAGAAATGGTAGGATTTCTAGAAAATGTAAGCGTTATGATTTTGTTGGAGCAATCTTAAATTAGGAGTAGCAATTTTGGTGATTCAATTTCATTTTCTCTATTGACAAAAATGCGATTTTGTTCTAAAACAGGAAAAAACGATTGAATAGCACACACCAATAGTCTGAATGCAACAACTGCTGAGGTGTTGTCATTGATATAGGTCAGGGAAATAAACAGAAATTGATGGCCAGTATGTTGGTCATTTGGGGAGACGATGATGGATGTAAGTGGAGTGCTCTGAAAATTAACTGAAAATAGCACAGGGAAGGCTATCCTGAATACTTTTCACTATTTGGTTATGTCTATTCAAAATAGTCAAATAGCACCTGCTATTTGATGATTCAATTTTGCTGGTTCAAATAGCCAATGAGAAAAAAATGATCAATTGTTCTGTTGGTTGGTCTATTGGTACAAACAAAATGATCAGTTATAGGCTCAATTGAGGACAGTAATTTTTGCTGTTATTGATGTTCATTTTCCAGTTGAACAAAATCACAGCCTATATCAATTGGATAGTGTAAAACAGGATCTAAAATTGCAGGACCTTCAGTGAAAGTACTGTAAGACTACACAAATCTATTTTTTATCCCACGATTCTCTTCCAAAGACAACTGTCATCTGCAATGAAGGCGAGCAACAATGATCAATTGCAGTGATCTATCTGGATACACAATTCCACAGACATTGCCCCCCTCCCAAACTGCACAATATTTTCATCCTTCTCTAACAAAAAAAACAAGTATATTAATCATAGTGCTCACAATGTTGCAGACAGAGATTTGTCAATGACTGATTGGATGGAATGTTTAATCTACAATCAACTAGCTGTCATTCAAAGCCAATGTTCATAAACTTCCTATCCCTTGACTGTCAAAATCCTAATGAACATGGACAAGTCGTGATTACTTTCAAGAGGCACCTTAGAAGACAACTTAGTTGTGGTCAGCTAGAACCCTTCAGAAAAGCCTTTCCGTGGAGGTGGTGATGCATTCATATTGGATCTGTCATTTTTGGGAGGGAAGAAGGTGGTTTCACCACAAGAATCCTGAGAGTATTTTGATGAAGTCTGTAAGCAACAAGCGTGTGACAAAGCCTCATGTCCATCACTGCTCTCTATTCACTATGCATGCAAAAGACTGAACAATGCCAAGGAGAAGAGAGATCTGGCACTAAAAATTTCTACTGTCTTTTATCTGAATGATATACAAAAGCCAGTCCCTATATGATGAGGGAGGATAAGAGGGATGCCTGAGATAAAAGTCACAATGTTCAGCTTAAACCAGAAATAGGAGTGCAAATGATTGATTTTCTCAATCAAAATATTTTACAGCATTGTAAATGAGACCAATCATTGAAAAGCAACAGGCAGGACAATGATCTTTTAAAAATTAAGTATGACAGATTGCAACAAAAAGTACTTGATTGTGAATGAAAATGTAGAGGTTGCAGAAAATGGACAAGTCTGGATTACTTTGATTATGTAATTTCAAATGCTACTGCATAGCATGAGAGGAGGGGAGTTATGGGTCCATTGATGATTTAGGAGATAAATTAATCAATAAATGTTTATACAAGTACATACAGTGTATTGATACAGAACAAACAACACATGTTCAAAACAAATTGTAATGTTACCAAAAAAGAAGCAATCAGATTCCTTGATTGTGAGTAAGAATGCTCCCGATGCATGGAAAGTCTCCAAAACTCAATGACATGAACCTGATTTTTTTATTCAGAACAACAACACAATCAGTCTCACAAAAGCCCTCAGCCAACTCTAAATATCAACAACAAATGTGTGATTACAAATGCATCAATTCTTGTCATTTAATAAGATCTCACTCCACCAGTAAGTTTTGCTGCAGCTACTAGGACAAACGATAGACAAATATGAAGGCTAACGATTGACAAGAAGGGCTCCTTCTTAGGATGAGTAAAGAGGAAGCACCGGGTGAAGACAGAGGAGATGGAAATATTTTTCATGTGCTCTGTATGTCATTATGTGATAAAGAATAATGAGAGTTTCTCATTGAGATTGAAGAGGATTGTTGGGTAAAAAATGAGATGTGTGCAGTCTTGCGGAACTGTCAGTGAGGTCTCTTATGTATTTAAACTCAATTTTACACTTCCTAATTGATTTGTGGGGCTAAATTTTATTCTTTTGGACATCTTCTTTATTTTCTGCTGATCAGAGACATCATATTTCTACTCTTGACCTAGAGAAGTCATACTGTTTTTCAAAGTCTAAGTCAAGCTGGTTTTCTGACATCATCATTGAATTCCTTGTGAAAAATAATATTCCCCTAGAAAAGAATTTCCACCCAATGTGTCCATCATCCACCAGAAGTCCCTGTCACCATGGTACATATCTCAAACATCTACAAAAATGTAAGCAGTTGCCACCACAATTTTGTCAACAAAAGGATTGAATGGTACAACTATCTCAATGCCCTACATGGTTATCTGACAATTTGTCTGAAGCACAGCTGAGAGTGATACTTCATAGTATTTGAAATATCTAGAGGAACTCTATTAAGAGTGCAAAGTCACTTCTTCCGTTGTACTTGTGTAGCTCCTCTGTTAAAAAATCAGTAGTCATCTGTTTTGAAGGATTGATAAACGGATCTGCTAAATTTCATTTTACATGTAAACAAAGTGGTAGCCATCATCCTTGTATGCCTCTACCAGATCAACACAATTGTCATGTTATTTGAAATAGAAGAACCTATTTACAGGGTAAGAGGAAGTGACACCTGCAGTACCATTTCATCTTGTTACAAGCATAAGCAGTTATCTTGAGTCCTTGCCTGGCATTACGCACTTTACTACGCACAGGTATCGAGTTCTCTAGGTAGGCATGTTTCTGAACAACGTACCTTCTACCTTTAAATTCACAATAAGTGAGTTATATATATATATATATGTTGGACACCAAATTGGCACTGGCCCTGTGCTGAACTGGGACCAATTTTTTGTCCCTTGCTGGAACTGGGATGCTGACGTCCCCATACTGGCACTCATTGTGAAAATCAACCTGGAGTGCCAATGTGGGAACATGTCTTGATCGAGGTATAGAAGTTTAAGAGTAGCAAGAACCTTAACTTTTTCTGAGGTAAGTAAAAAAATAGGAGTGTTTTCGTGCAATAATAGCCCTGTAGCGGTCAATTCATGTAACAAAATGACTGCGCCTGGATCAGCCTTTTATTGCGAAATATAGGAACAAACTGACCATGTGCAATAAATTAATAGCGGTTAATTTAGGTATCAAAATGACCGCGCATGGATCAGCCTTTGATTGCGTGATATAGGAACAAAACGACCGTTTGCAATACATTGTAGTAATCTCAGTTGATACCATTTAAACCCACTTAAGAAATATTGCCCATCAGCAAACCATGTTCGATTCCATCTAAGGGCTTAAGGAATTGCTTCTATATAGAGGATATGCGGCAGCCTTCAAGATTGTGAAATAGTGAAGGAAACGACCGGCTGTCATAGGAAAAAGAGACCATGCCAGTCTAGCCCGCTCAAAAAAAATATTGCCCCAGCAAGACAGGCAACTTTGTCACGTGGAAGTTTTTGGCGAGCTAAACTGACAACAAGTGATAACTTTGGCATGTTTTTACCCATGTCATGACCATCGGACGACCCTGATGACTGCTTGTGATGACATTTTGAGGACCCTGACAACTTATGGTGAAGGCATTTTGACAACCCTGACGACTTGTGGTGAAGACACTTTGACGACCATTGCTACGACTCATGACTAGCTTGTGACTACCCGTTATGACATCACTGATGACCCTCTTGACGACATTGACGACCTTCCACAAATAACTACACCCGTGAGTGAGAGCAAGTGACAACAAGTATGTTCTTTGACCACCATGGCGACTGACGACCCAAACTGACGACCCAACAGATCTTCTGTGATGACCCATGTGACTCCACATGACGACACCTGACGACCTAAGTGAGGATAAAAAACGACCCTGACGACCGTGACGACTTTGGATGACTACCTCATATGACCAATGTGACGACCTGTTGACGACCGTCAAAAATTTCTTGATGACATCTGATGACTCCATCTGGCGATATTTATCGCCAAAGTCAAAAATTGCCTGTCTTGCAGCAGCGAACCATGGTCGATTCCACCAAAGGGCATAGGATTGGGTACTATTGGAACTAGAACCAGTGCCAATATTTGGGGGTGCCAATATGGGGTTTCAAGGCGCTGGCCCAGTTCCAGCACTGGATGCCCAGTGCTGGAACTTGGCGAGACAGACTTCCTTTTTTGGTCCTAGTTCCAGTACAGGGCGCCTTTGGTTCCAGTTCCAGCACGGGGCGCCCCGTATTGGCACGGTGCCAACATGAGGACATCAGTGTCCCAGTTCCAGCAAGGGGCGAAACATCGGGCCCAGTTCCCGCACTGGGCCAGTGCCAATTTGGGGGCTAACATATATACATATACATATACATATACATATACATATGCATACATACATACATACATACATACATACATACATACATACATACATACATACGTATAATATGGTCCACTGCTCTACCTAGAGTTAGATGTTTGTTGTAATAGATATGTTTATGAGCTCTTAAGAGACAGATGTACCAGTGTTAGACCATAGTTGTGAAAAGCAACATAGAACAAGAATTAGGACAAGAATTACAATCTAAGAAGATGTCCAATACCAAAATGATACAGGAACCTATATAAGACTACTAGAGAAAGAAGTACAGGTAAGACTTACAAATACACTGCAAACAAAAAACACCGGTAACCTCCCCGTACACTCGAGTGTACGGGGCGTACACTCGAGTGTACGAGGAGGTTACCGGAGCCCCCGGAATGGCATCTTCCGGTAACCTCCCGGTACACTTCTGTAACCCTCCGGTAAACAAGTGTATGGGAGGGTTACAGGAGCCTACCGGGAGGTTACCGGAAATTAGAGACCAAAAGGAGCTTTCGGATTTATTTCTACGTAAGATAGGAATTGGTACTTTTTTACAGGAAAACAGACTTCTCAGTAAGTCTTAGAGTCGATATCAATCTAATTAGTGGCTATAACTGCATTACTTAGAGGCTAAAAAAATGTTTACCGGTGACATACCGGAAGTGTACAGGTGAGTTACCGGATGTGTACGGGAGGGTAACCGGAAGGTTACAGGAAGGATACCAGAGAGTACGGGAGGGTTACCGGAGCTTACGGGAGGGCTACCCGAACGTACAGGAGGGTTACCGGGAGGACTACCTACTGTTGGACTACAGTAATAGAAGAGTATGTGTAATTTATCTCCACTAATAAAATTAAACATACTACATCACCATATTTAAGGGCCTGCCCAACTCATTGCCCACCAAAACGACATGACACACATGCAAAAATTTCAGCCCCAAGCTAAAAAACGATACTGTTGACCATATCACCACGGTAGAAGAAAATTAATTATTTAATTGAAACTAAGATGAAATGAAAACAATTGTGAAATAGTTTGATTTCAGCATAACTCACCGTAAATATTTACATGCCGCTGCCGATTGTTGTTGGCAACACGGCGGTGCAAGGTGAAATGCCAAACTCAGTCTGTGGACTGAGTTTCGGCTGTTCCCCTGCCTGGCCTGAAATAAAATAATCCAAAATTAGATGCAGTCAAAACAAGTGTAAAAGTGGGGTATCAGTGATGCAATTGAAAAAAGTAAATTTGTGATGTGAAAGCAGTGAGAGGGCACACTGCTACAGTTGATTCTGGGTCAAGCACCGGTGTTGTAGTACGGTACCATACGTATAACTATATTATCATACGAATATACCACACAAGAGTTAGGTGAAAGAATACAAAGGAATAAGTAACAAACACATAGGCATACTGAACCAATTTTCAGCCCCACTTATGTTCTCATTTTTTGGCGCAGTCACTTCTGATAGACGTACAATATTTTGAAAATATAAATAGGCCCAATACGCACTCACCAAATAAAATCATAGATCAAGCCTAGAATTGAAACCAACACTAGACCCAACAGGTGATCTTGCTGTTTACAACTCGTGATTTGCTTAATGTGAGTCATGAAACAAACAACCACTCCGAAGATTTTTTTGCTTCAAAGTTTAGTGTGATAAACAAAAATGTGGCTTAAGTAATGTATAAAAAACCGGTAACCCACCCGTACACTCTTGAAATTCCGGTAACCTCCCCGTACACTCTGATGTTTTGTGAGTGTACCGGGAGGTTACCGGTGATTTTTGTTTGCAGTGTACCATGTCAGTAAGAACCAAGAGTGAAGGAGTAATAGAGAGAACAAGAAGAAAGTGCTCATTTAGAGTACAAAGGAAGACCCGTGTTACTGTGTTTAAAGCCTTGCTTTCTTTTTGTGCAGGAAGTGGGACATCAATGAATTTCTTATACATTTGGTAGATAGACATCTGTGGAATCATGGGAAAAATCCCAGTTTCCTGTTTAAATCAGGGTATGCCTTGTACTGATTGCTGAGGTCATTCTCCACTCATGCACTCAGAGGACCCAATAAATACCTTGTTTTGATGTATTCTGAGAAGGGGTTATGCTTTGTTGTTGTGTGGTATGATGAGCTGTAGTTTGGTGCCTGAATTACTTGATGACACCTAGAGCTACTGGGAGGGGAGCTATGATATAAGTGGGTTGCTGGAAAAATGGGAGCCTGCTCATGAGGGTTTTAGTTTTTGTCTTAATTCATGTTTCTTATCAGAGTTTTGATTCGTTCCCTCATTATAGAATTAAGCTTTATATCTTATCCCTGCAAACGGGTATGATTAATATTCAAAGAATTAATGTCCCACCCATTTTTGTTGTGAGCACTATTTCTTGTGATTCCCACTTATATTGTATCTGCATAGACATTTGTATCCCGTGCACTATTCTCTTGAGCTCATCTAGTTCATACATTGTATCAGATATTTTCTGTGAGAGCAATACTCACAACCCATCCACATCAAGGCACTGCCTGAGTCTACTGGCTATGCTATAAAAGGGTCCTGTAAAACTGGCACATTGTTAGTGACAGAATAGTTGTGGTTATGGTGAAAGCGGCTCAACTGCAACTGTAGGTGTAAGTACCTTTAGTTCACTTATATAAAATTGAAAACACAAGTTTAGGCCTCATAACTACTAATACAGTTATTTGCAAAAAGATTTTCCATGCCTGAGTCTACTGAGTATGATGTACATGGGTTCTGTAAAACTGGCACACTGTTACTGACCGAATATTTGTGGCTATTGTGATTGCAGCCCAGCTACAACTCTAGGTGTAAGTGCCTTTAGTTCACTTATAAGATTGAAAGCTCAACTGTAGACCACCAACTATTGATACACGTATTGGCAAACAATTTTTTCTGAATGCCTTGGAGTGGCATTAATTCCTGTGTATGGCCAGTATCAAGATTGTAATTATGTGAACAATTACAATTTTTTGATAGGAATGCTTTGTAGTCAGTGAAATAACTGAATAATTACTTTTGGTGTTACTCCTTTCAGGAGCCCCCTGAAAGGGCATTGCCACAGAGTGGTCATGACAAATTAAAAAGCTACTTTGATAGTGCTAGACATAGAGAAATAAAAAGGTGTCACCTCATTTAAATTCTAAGGGCATCTCCTGCTGCTATGTTGTCTTGACGGGGGGAGGGAAGCTTGCAAGTTCTGGGAGGAGCTGGTGGTCAAGGAGCCACCATGGCTACAGAGTTGTGTGTTGAACAATTAAAAAGATATTTTTAGAGTGCCTGAAATAGAGAAATAAAAATAATCAGAAGTGATCTTGCCATTTTAAGTAAGTCACCCATTTCTCTGTTCTGTAGAAGCCACTATTGCTGCACAGGCGTATGAATGTGGATTAAAACGATATTCTGAGAGTGTCCAGAATAGAAATAAAATTATACAAACAGTTCTCACCTTTTGCAGGGTATCACCTGCTTCTCTGTTGTGTTGTCAGGGGGGGGTCTTGCAGTTGCTGGCGGCAAAGAAACCACCATTGCCATGGAGCTGTGTGACAAACAATGAAAAAGAAAAGTTTTAGAGTGCATGACAAGGGAAAATGAGAAAGACAAAAAGAGATCTCTTTTTATCATGGCCTTACTTTCTTACTCTAACCCTAGCTATTGTCTTTGCATGGGGAGTGAAGTTGACAGCTCTGTGAGTGGCTGGTGGCCGCAAAACCATCATTGCTGTAGAGGGTTGTGGCAAACAATTGAACAGATATTAAAGTGTGCATGCCATAGAGAAATAAAAATACACCAAGAAAGGTCTTGGCATCCCCCACTTGTCTATACTGTTGGCATGGGGCGGAGTGAGTTTTGGAAGCTCTGGGAGTGGCTGGCAACCAAGAAACCACCATTGCCACTGAGGGTTGTGACAAACAATTAATATGAAATTTAAGGCATGTGACAAAGTGAAATGAGAAAGACTAAAGATATCCCACCTTTTTCAGGGCATTGCCTGCTTCTCTATTGCATTGGCAGTGGGGAAGTGAAGGACTTACGCTTTGGGACAGTCTGTGGTCTGTGGATGAAACAAAACCACAAAATGTGGGATGATACGTTAGCATAAAATGTCCTTGTCTTGACTAGAAAATGAATCAGGTGGCAAGGGTATTGGACTGCCACTCCTATATGCTTCACTGTCATCACATTCTTCATCAAGATACAGGTTGAGTATTCAGAGAAGACAAATTGATTTAGTGGTGATACTTTGTTCAATCAGGTAAAAATGCATTTCCAAATTGAGGCAATGAAATAAAATTTCCCAATCAAGGTAAAATGTGCTCTACTGAGGAATGGTGTGTCACTGAGGACATAAGACCATTCCCAGCCCTGGGGTCTACTTTTCAGGGTCTATATTTTGGATGGGTTATAATCCCATAGTTGCAGATCTATATTTTTGTGCCCTTGGTAGGTGCGCCCAGCCATAGTGTCTATATTTTTTTATTGCGGGGTCTATTTTTCTAGAGATTGTTTCGAAATTAATTAAGTAGAGAAGTACACGACTGGGAACCAAACCCATGACCTTCAGTTTTCAAAATGGATGCTTTGCCAACGGAGGAAGGCAATCAAGACTCTGCAAAATTGGAGAGGGGCTGGTGAAGCTATTTGTGGAATCACACTGAATGAACTAGTAATAAATAAAGGCCAAATCCAACCTTCACGATATAAAAAATGACCCTGGATCTATATCGGGTCGATATAGTCCCCAAGCTGATCAAAAATTGTGTGGGTCTGTATTTTTAGACACCCAACAATATAGACCTGAGGGCTGCACACGTATTTTCACCTCGCGAGGATCTATATCGGGGATCATAACCCATTAAAAATAGCCCCAAATATTGACCCCATGGCTGGAAGCCATCTTAGAGAAGTATAACAGTGTAAAACAAACATTATCAATGTTGCAGCTGTAACTTACACGTACGGCAAGATTTTAATAATAACGGAGATATCTGCATGTGCAAAATTAATGCATATTTATGAATAAATGATTTATGGAACTCAATTACTAAAGAAATTGACACTGTAAAAACAAAAGTAATAATCATCACAATATATTTGATTTATAGAAGAGAAAGATCAGTCCTTTACTTACAGCAACTATGAGTCAATTGTTATCCCTATATACTGTATACTTCACAAACCATCAATATTAGCTAATGGCACGTAATTACTCATATGCGAGATTTGTAAGTTGGGTTCATTATAAATAAGTTTCCTACAAAATTATATGTATTGTTAATGTTGTGTATCGGTCTATTGACAAGCTATGACTAAGACAATTTTAGACCAACATTATTTGTAAACCTCTATGAACAGAAAAAATATTTCTTGAGTCATTTTTTGTTTTGGTCATTGAGTTCTGGTGGGGAAATGTTGCATGTGTTCCTCCATAATGACCACTTTCTATACTATGCAAAGAAAATGTAAGATATGCACTTACTTTTTGCAATTTTCTAACACCTAATTTGTGATTTTGATGATTTGGGCTTGCACTCCAGATAGTTTTGCTTGCATGAGGATGATTTTGATTTGCTTGCACTTGGGACACCTGGGATGATTTAACCCTTAGGTAGTTGGTGTCAACATAGTGTCGACATTTTGATAAATTGGTATATCTTGGTCAATATTGGTCCGATTTCAGTGATTTAAAGTATCAATAGTTGCTCATTATGCTCTCGCTGATGTCTCAGATGAGTTTTGTACCTAGTACATGGGCATTAAATGCATTAACAACCTTTCTTCTTGTGCATATCGTACCCGTCTGTCCAGCAATCTTAACATACACGTTCGTCACACGACGGACACCCCAACCTTGAAGTTTTACATCGCTTTTTCTTCTCATTCTTACTCAATGCTCTATTTTGGCTATCCCATTTGCAAGTTTTTGCTAGCACATCTTACAATACCCTCCTCCTTTCTTTGGGTCTACATGTTTGTCAGTGCATCCATTCTGCACAGTCCGAGTATTATCATGTTGAACAAATGTTGTTCTGACCTTTTGCTTCTTATGCACCATACCATTTGTCAACCCATTCAGACAGAAGAAACATTTTTCACAATTTCATGGTACCCAATCAATCTTCCTTGTCCAGTCAGGAGGAGGATCACTTTCCAAGTCCTTCCCCTCGTTGGCAAGAGCATGGTTCAGTAAAGCGATACCCAGATTGATCTGAAATTTGAACCTACCATCTTTCTTCAAATATTTTTGGTGCAAATGTGGACCTCTTTTCTCTTGTGCCAAGTTACAACAGATCACAAACAGCAAATGAATTAAACTATCAATGAGCCAAAAGAATATGCTAAAATAGAAGCGGTTTCTTCTCATGGATGTGCTGTAAAATGCCCTGTCGCGGTCATTTTGATCTACAGCTGCATAGTTCTCTGCATAGTCAAGTTGGGCAAGTGGAGCAAGAAACACACCCCTTCCACTGCAACCTCTCTTATTTCTTCTGAATGTATGCATCCCTCTGCTTGATCCAATATTTACTGTGTGTAAAAACATGGCTTGTTTACTATCATCCACGTAGTTGCCTGAACATAATATTCCTTGCGCTGAAACTTCTTTGCCAAAGCTGCTTCATGATACCAACCACAAGGAATTGATCCCAGTGCTCCAGTTGACAATTTATGAAATGGGATATCATCATCCTTGCGTGCATACTTTTTGGTTGGTACAATTGCTCCACAAAATCGCCAACCTTATTTTTTGAAAAGAAACGTTGCAAAGTCAATGGATGTGTACCAATTGTCGGTATAAAGATTACGACCACATGCTGTCTAGAGGCCAGACTTATGAATCAACCTATCAACAATTGCCATTGCAGCTGCTGATGCCCCATTCTCCTGTCCTGTATAAATTTTGAATCCCAATAGAACCGCAGTGACAGAGCAACAAATAGCGAACACCTTTATACCATGCTTGATGGGTTTGTGTGGCATGTACTGAACAAAGTCTACTGATCTGCGGTTGTAACGAATCATGCTTTCATCTATGGTAACCCTTTCACAATCATTCCAAGCACGGACCAATCCCTTCATGATAACATCGAGCACATATCTGACGTTAATTAGGACGTTGTAACCTTCATTGCCTCTTCTAATTAGTTTGTCATTGTCGGTAGAGTAATGGAACCTCCGGACAAACGTAAAGTTCTGTTCAGTCATAGTTATGTTCAGTCATAGCATTTTGGATAAATGAGATGCATATCCCATACGGTGAATTCCTATAGACATTTCGAATGAATCAATTATTGTTACCGCCAGCACAGGATCCAGCCAATATTACAATAGACAACCATGCAAGAATGAATTAGCATGTAATGCTGGGAGACACAGGTGATTTATCAGTGTGATGTCTGGCAATGGGTGGCGGAGTTTCACCTTCACCAACAGTGATTGGACTTAGAATTGGATGCACAGTAGTGTTGCTATCACAAGCAAGCCAATCCTTTGGCACAACCCAGTCATGATAGGCACATTTCTTGGTTGCATCAGCGACATAAGTAAAAAGAGGCAGAGGCAGGATGTAGAACAACAATTGTGAGAGACCAATGACAGCTGCAACATCGGCACCCAGTGTTGGTCCTTTATTCACACCACCACTTGTGCCAGTGTACTTGTCGCTCTCTTTAGGCTCCCAATGAATATAATTCTCTGGGTCAACCTCCTGCCAGGGCTTGTGTACAGGGCATGATGGCTCGAGCTGCTTGACCATCTCTTGCTTCTCTGTCTTTGTGAAGATGTCATTTATTGAACAAATCAACTTTGTGAGGTCAATGAAGCCAATGAAGTATTTTGAAGTCACAATATCTGTTTGTGCCTGCACGTCCACAACAGAATTGTGTGAACTATTTAAGTTGTCACCTGAAATAAATTTCCAGACACAACCTAATTCGAGAGACTCAAGTTTACTCCTAGACTTGTGGAGTGGGCATCTAGAGTACTCCACGATATCCTTCAACGAGTCGAGAAAAGACTTGAGCTGAGGTGGAAAGAAAAGCTTACTCCTGGGTGCTTGTGTGAGTCGCCACAACCATGTCAGATTGCATGTTTTGTCATTCCAAGCGACCAATACACAATCATCATCCGGCTGAAGATAGAAGTCAATCCAAACTCTAAATCACTTCCACACCAAGTAAATTGGATCCGCATCAACAATCTCTGGTGACTGTGAGTGTAGCCCATGCACAGCAGTTGCATTGGGATCCCACATAGCATTCTCGCCAGGATAAACATACTCATCAAAGGTGTCCCACAATTGCACAGTGGTTGGTTGTTGATTTTTTCTTGCCCCAGGCAGGTGCACCAAATGAAAAATATCGGCAGACAACTTCACAATCCCACAGTGTGTGCCACCTGTTTCAATGTCTAATGAGACAAAGTTCTCAATGAATGACCAGTGCATGATGGATTTGTTTCATGGGCGGGCTCGGGTGTCGTCATCATTGTTGTTGTGACTGGTAGTATTCTCAGTAGTTGAAGTGTTGGCAGTAGGGTCGTTTTCGTGTGTGTTGCCTTGAAATTCGACAATTTCTGGAGGTATGAGGCACAATTTCTGGAGATACGACTTGCAGAATAGGTGATGATTTATCCACAGGTCAATGGCAAGTGACATCTGGATGGTTGTTGTTGAGAGTATGAGCAAGGAGGCGGAGCTCAGATTCATCACTGTCATGGGATAAGAAGGATTGACCATCGGAACTCACAGAAACATCATCAGGGGGCTTTGAATTGGAACTGCTGGCTGAATGGTCATGCACGGCCATGTTGATGTCCTAAATGAATGGTGTGGCTGCTAAGTGTGGTCGGGAGGGTGTTCGAGATGCCACCAATGAAGTGCCATGATCTATGGGCCTGTGTGTGACGAGTCCTGCCAAATCTTGTGTGGAGGGTTTTGGAGGGATATTGGCATTTTTTTCCATTGTTGCCAAAAAAGTTGTACTCTGAATACGTAAGGGTTAATTGATCACACTGGTGTATATTGCTTGATTTTTCTGTGTATCAATTTTGATCATGCAACAGACTTTTGCTTCTAAAAGGGTCTTTTGTTTGTACCAAGATGATTTTGCTTGCAAAGGAGTGATTTTACTCACACCATGGATGGTACAATTTCTTGTATCAAGGAATTTTTTGCCAGGCTTCCTACAGGTAATTTTGCCAGCACTAAAAACTAAAAAGTGTGACTTTGTATGCAGTCAAGGTTAGACTTTGTCGGATCCAAATGTATGATTTTGATGCTCTCATGAAAATTTTGCTCACACCACTATACTACTTTGACAGATGACTGCTCCTGCTCCAAGCAAATGCCTATGCTCTTGTGTTCAGCAGATAATTTACTCCATCAATACAAATTTCCTCACATCAGATAGACCTTACTCCCATTGACTGCCAATTTAACTGCAAGACAACTGTGTTATCTTGTTCCCACTGGATGGTTTACTCACACCTAATTTCCTTACTTTACCGCGACTGCATGCCTGATTTTCCTCCCACTGAATTCCTAACTTCACTCCAACCAAATTCTCAAGAATTATCTCACCCTCAATGAACACTCCACAAAGGGCCTGCTTTGTCTTCAACCAAAATGACTAACTTTATGCATGGACAACACCATTGGATGGTTTGCAATGTTGGATAGATCTTAACATTGGATGACTTGTATTGGCAAGCACTGCGATGGATGGCTAGAAGGCTTGCACCAACAGGGAGCAGCAATACCTTTTGTGCCCACACCATCAACTACCACCAACTATTTGCACCAATCCCCACACCACTGGCTAACACCACTGACTTTCACTACTGACTACTGCACCACCATTGACCAATTCCAACAGCCAGGACATGATACAATCTACATTGGTACATGAGTGATCACTTGAACCCTACAGAACTTTGCCTTTGTGGCTTGGTTGGATGCAGCTCTCTATGGGATGTGGGAACTCTGACCTTGGTTCCTTAGTCATCAACTGTATGAAATAAGATTTACAGGGGAGATTGTTTTCCACAAAGCTGCATCAGTGGTCAGAGAGATGGTAAAAGGACAGATGCGGTGATTATGATTATGATATCTATGTCCATGTATGCTTTTGGTTATAATTTTGTGTGAACATTTGAACCCCAAGTATTGGCTTTGTAGCTCAGTTGACAACTCACTCCTAAGGGACATGAATTCTGACCTTGATCACTCAGTCATTGACAATAAGATATACAGGGGGAGTGGTTTCCCCAAAGCTGCTGCAGTGGCCAGAGAGATGGTCAGAGGACAGTGGTATGATACTGGTGTGTTTGTTGGATTCTAGGATCATTATCTTCTAGGATTCACTATGAAAATCCTGATGAGAATTTTAATCTACATTGGTGCATGCTTGTGGTTATAAGTTTGTGTGAACATTAAGACAGTGATTATTCTATTTTGGGGGGCTGTTGTACTCTAATTGCTTGGCATTGATGGATGGACATGCCAACTAGATGATAGAACCATTTCAAGGATAATTTAAAAGTAAACACAACAGTGACACCAAATTGAAGACACTGCCAGTAACAATCCATAACAGAGAGCAACAGCAAGTACACCACAATAGCAATCAAACAATGACCAATGAACTAGGTTGTAGATTCCTGTTTTGGTTACTGTCTTGAAAACACAGTAACCAGTAACTGAAAGGAATCACTGGAGTAATTCCGGTTTGTTCCAGAAATATTACAGCAAATTTTGTGCCATAAGTTGTGACGTTGCGATGTCACACTCCTTAAGTATTGTACAAATTACTTAAGTATTTTTTCAAAGAAACCTCACAACAACAGTCATCACGTTACAGTCAAAATTTCCGCAATTTTCAGAGGAGCCCGTAATTTTGGCAAAATTCACAGCCGCACCAATGAATGAATACACGGAACAAATGCATGTGACAAACAAACAATGATGTCAAGCAAACACTGTCAACATCATTGGAAATAGGCAACCAGCTTTTGCAGGTCAAAAATGACATTCTTAGATGGTGTGAGAGTTGTGAGAACGAAAAATACAATTGACATCCTTGATAGACTGGGACTAGTGTCTAATCCAACTTCCTAGTTGTATCCACGTCGTATCGCTCTATCTGAAGCCAGCTACGGAAATCACTACACTGCAGCAGTGCACCTCTACTCTACCCCACGTAGACACTACCCTACTCAGCACAAACCATCTATCGCAGGAGAACTACACACCCCGCCATTTCTCCAATGCACATCATTGCCAAGACACCAATGTCCTCACAATCCTTCCTCTTTGATTGATTGACCAACTCAACCAATCGAAACACTAGCTTTTTCCAGGCTAACACCCTCCAAAAATGTTTTCACTGTTCCCCTTCGTCCACGCAACCGTTCTGGCCTCTTCTCCACCATGGCCTCCGTCATTTCTTGCACCCAAAGTACGTATTAGGTTGCCCGGGTTTGATCCATCTATGCAGCGGTTCCGATTGCTGGATGGCTCTTGTTCCTCCAGCGGGGACATGGAACCTACCACATCCTTGGTCACGCTCAAACTTGCTCCGGCAGTTCCTCCTGCCCCGGAAGCTCTCTCTTGCACACACAACTTCTCACAACAGGTCCCACAGTCTCGACCGCTTCAGGGCTCACCTCGACATCCACTCGGGTCGCCTCTCCACCCGCCCTCATCACGCTCCAGTAAGCGAGGGGACACATACTTGTCTAGTATATAGTCCATTAGCCCGTTACTTTAGGGACTTTCTTACATCCTAGTACATACAGTGTCCATTTACCTACCTACTAATCATCTCATACCTACTTGCAATCTAGCAGACAACTGCATGCAGCCATGACCAAGGCACCGCGTGGTTATTCTGCTCGCAGAATACAATAAATTCTTGTGAGAGAGGAGAACAAACTAATCAACAGGCACTGAGTGCACTGCTCATTGTACTTTGTGAGAGTCATTGTAAACCAGGACTCTGATTAAGGGTGCAATGATCAATCAATTGAATCCATAGTGCATCAAATGATCTGACATGCTTCTGGCTGCAATTATAGGAACAATGATCTTTTTTGATGACAGTGTCAAAAGAAGTCTTGAAGGACAAAGCCCTCATCTTGTCAATCCTAAATCATGTAATTTAGTTCACAATACCTCATTTTATGTTCAACACCGTTTTTTGCATCACTAAATTCACATCACTGACAATGCCTAGGTGAGTTTCGGTGAGTTACGCAGTTCCTTTGCTCATTTGATACAAAACTCATCAAGTGCAAAAAAATATATTAAGTTCACACAAGTTTCATGCGCATAAATCACAATAAAACTTCATCCTGGATTTACTGGCAACAGCATTTGCCCCCACCAGGTCGACACTGTACAACAAAGTGAAAATGGATGACAAACAAGTCAAACATTATTTGAAGGAACATATTTCTACAAATGGTAATCATTCAAGTACAACAAGGATTTCTATACTGGTTATCATTCAAATATTGGTTGTCATTGTTTTGTACAAACTAATGCAATGACACATAACACACTCTGCAAAAATTATCTTCTATCTCGAGCCTCGATTTATCTGATTCTTCAATGAAGATACATAACTTTCCAAATAGCGTTCCTTTGACTTCAATATTTCAACAGTCTGCTCCAACTTGGATAGCTCACCCTTTCTCTTGATGTCAACTCGTTTCTGCTGCTCGAGTAACTGGAGACTTTCTTGTAAGGCTGCATCAGTATCAGCACGGCTTCGAATTGCTTCATTAAGCATGGACTTCAAGCTTCCTACCGATTCGGCATTATCATGTTTGAGCTTTTCATTTTCTTCCAACATTCTATTGAGCTTTTCTCTGCATTCTTGGAGGACTACTCGTAGCTTAGAACTCTCTTCTTCTTTTCTTTTCACTGCATTTTTGTACTCAATTTGGAAATTCTTAGCTTGAGTTTCTAAGCCGTGAATCCGTTCCCGCATTGTTGCTGCAGTTTGTTGAGTACTAGCAAGTTTTTCTCTGAGATCATTCAGCTCAAGTACTTGAGACTCGAGCACATGGATGCGCTCCCTCATAATACTCTCGGACTTCATCATCTCAGTGAGCTTGTCTGGCATTGGCCGAAGGTCAGTCAGTTCCACTTCAAGATGGTGGATTCTCTCTTGCATTAAAGTTTCTGATGCCAATTTAGATTCTAGCTCCTCTTCCAGTTTAATGTTCTGTGACAGCATGGCTTTCCTCTCAGACTCACTCTCCCTGAACTGTGATCTTAGAACTTGACTGTTCATTTTCTCCTCCTCTAGTGCATCCTTAAGACCAGATACCAGGTCAGACAATGAATCAAGGTCATTGAGAGCCTCAGCATGTTTCCTCTTCAAAGTTTCCACCTCCTTGAGTAAGAAACAAGGGCAATGAGTTTGAGAACAAAAAAACAAACACAACACAACAGCCAGCTCAACACTGAAACTTACTGTCTGTTGCAACTCTATGTCTTTTTCATAAATCTTGCGATTTTCTTCCTTCTCTGACTCAGTTACATGAAGCTGGTTCTTGAGTGAATTGATCACTCCATTCATGGACTCTGTTTGTTCTTCGAGCTCGTTACGCAATGATGCCGATGTTCCCGCAAATTCGGTCTTGAGCTTGTCACAGTAAGTCACCATTTCGTCAAGGTGTCTATTTGCAGTTTTAGACTGTTCTTGCAATGAATCAATCTGTTGTTGCTTTAAAGAAATTTCAGATACCATGCTGTTCATCTCATTCTTCATAGCCGATATATTTTCTTTGCTTGCCTCCAACTCGGCCAACAAATTTTCTTTCTCATCTCGAACTTTTGCAAGTAACTGTTCTAAGCTTGATTGGTGACTCTTGTAATTCTCTATTTCCTGTTCAAGGGAAGACTTGACAGCGCAGAGCATTCGATTCTGCTCTGTTTGTTTGTCAACATCATTCATCAACTCTTCTTTTTCGCTATTCAGATTTGAGACTAGGGCATGGAGGCTTGATGAATCATCACGGAGCACTTGGCATTCTTCTTGTAGGGAGCTGTGAGAAGCACGAATACTGTTGTAAGCTTTCAAGTTTTCTTCAACAGAAAGTAGCGTCTCGTGTAGCTTGCTCTTCAATTCATGCTTAGACGACTCAGCTTGCTTAAGAGCATTTGAAACCTCAAGATTCTCTTGTTTAAGAGCATCATATGATTCCACAAGTGAGGCATGCTGACGCTTGAGTTCTGACAACGCACTCTCTGCTGACTGAGCATCTGCAAGTTGCATGCGGACATTTGCCAAGTCCACCTCAAGAGCCATGTTTCGATCAAGCTGTTGGGTAACTTCTACATTCTTATTGGTCAGCTCAACTATTTGAAGGTCAAGTGATGATATACTTTCCATGGATTCACTTAGCTTTTTCTTCAATGCATCAATTTCCTCGGACTTCTCATGCAAAGCATTGGCATTGCTTTCACAAGTATCCACCAACTCTTTCTCAAAGGCTTGGATCACCTCATTGAATTCTGATTTAAGTCTATCCACTTCTGACTTGAGCTCTTGCTTGGACTTGACATCTGCTGCCTTCATTTGTTTCTTAAGGAGCTCGATCTCATCACAATATGTTTTAGCTTCTTGTTCATACCTATTCTGTGCACAATCAGCTACTTCATTAGCTTTCAATAACTGGCTGCACTCATTCTGTAACTTCGAAATATTTTCTTCACAGTCAGCAAGCTTTGTTTTCAATTCATCAATTTCATCCTGTTTTGTCTTCAAATCTTCTTGCTTCGCAGTGACTTGATTCAGTAGCTGGCTTTGCTCATACCGTGATGAAACCAGTTCATCATTGCATCTAGCTAGTTTGGCATTTAATTCATCAATTTCACCTTGAGCAGTCTTCATCTCTCTCTCAAACTTCTCACTGATTTCAGAGGTATGCTTCAACACATCACTGCGCTCATAATCAATGGTCTCCAACTTCGTCTCCGCAGTCTGCAGTTTGGTCTTTAAATCATCTATTACAGAATTTAATGTTTCCATTTTTGCAATTGCCGTTTCACGCAGTTCCCTCTCGTCCACAACTTGTTTTTCGAGGCCATCAATCGTCTCTCCGTCCTTCTGAACATGGAATTCAAGCTGAGACTCGAGCTCGTCAAGTCCATTCTTCGTATCATTCAACTGCTGTGTAAGGAACTCAATCTCTGCCTCCTTCTCTTCCACTTCGGACTTGACTTCTCTTAGTTCTTCTTCCAGAGCTTCTAGTTGTGCCACGGAAGTTTCCTTAAGTTGTTTTTCATTCTTCAATTGCTGTTCAAGGCTCTCAATGGTCTCGCTTTCTTGCAGAACATGAATCTCTAAGTGTGACTTAACTTTCCCAAGTTCAACCTTGGTATCATCCAACTGCTGGGTAAGGGACTCAATTTCTGTCTCCTTCTCAGAAACTTGAGCTTTTGCGGTTGCGATGTCAGATTCATATTTGTTGCATGCATCAGAAAAAGCTTGAATGGAATCGCTATGTGCCTGATGTAGCTTAGTCATCTCGATGTTTAGCTCCTCTCTGGTCTTCTTTATGTCATCACAGTAGGTTTGGTTCAACTCATCATATAGACTCTTGGCTGTATTCAATTCATTCTTGAGTGATTCGATTTCAGCTCGCTTTTTGGCTAATACTGCCTCGGTAGAGTCATCAATGGAGCCCTCCATAGATAGATTGATACGCAGCTCTAGTTCAGCTGCTCTGCTCTTAGCCTTGTTGCATTCTTCCTTCAAAAAATTAATTTCAATTTCCTTGCCTGCTAGAACAGTTTTGATTTCCTCAATCTCCGACACGTACTCAATCATTGATCTTTCAAGACATTCGTCATCAGTCTTGAGCTGCTTGCTGCTCAGCTTCTCCTGAACAATACTATATGCTTCATAGCGATCTAGCAATATTCTCGTGGCCTTGTATGCAGCATCTATTGGGACTCTCTTTTTCCTCATTTTCGAAAATTTTGACTTCAAAGTGTCCAGCTTGTTCCTGAAGCTTTCTATTTGCTCAGTATGCAAAGCTCTTTCTTTCTCCAGCAAATGCACCATCTCTTCCAGAGATGATGAGAGTTCAGCATTGCTCTTGCGTTCAATATCGTATGCCTTAATCATTTCTTCTTGATCAGCTCCAATCTTTTGGAGCTCTTGCTTCAAAAGTTTCACCTTGGTTTTTGTGGCTGCGTGATCTTTCTTCAACAATTTTACTTCAACGCGATGTTCCAGCTTGAGACTTGACAAATCTTCACCCAACTTTACTGCTGCTGACTCTTTATCCGGACCTTCAATGACTGCCTTCAATGTAGTAAGCTCTGCAATCAAGTTATCACGTTCCCTTTCCAAACTTTCGCACCTGCATGATTTGACATTGTATTCAGACATTTCCTCCTCTTGATGCATCAACTTCTCTTCGGATCGAACCATCTCCTCCTTCACTTCTCCAATGGGAGATTGATGCACCTTGATTTCCTTCTCCCAGTTAGATGAGCGGTCGACATGAGCCTTCTTATCAAGACTTCGGCATGATGTGACTATCCCCTCCGAACATTCCACTTTTGCCTCCTTCAACAATGCTTTAAGCCTCTTTACTTCATTATCCAACTGATTTCGCTCCTGCTTGATGATTTCGGTGTCACCACCAGTTTCATTTCTGTTATTCATTCTAGCCATAGTGTACTCACACAAGTCCTGCTCTACTGTACCAACAATCTCTTGCTCCTCATTAAGACTCAACTTATCTTCAAGAGCAAGAAGCTGCTTGTTCTTCTCATTCAAGGAATTTTCCAATATTTTTACCTTTGAAGCTAAGCTGTCGCGTTCTTTTTCAATGGCAGCAGTGTCAGCAGTGGACGACTCAAGGTTGATCGTGAGATATGCAAGATCCAGCCCTTCCAACAAGGTACTATTGTCTGTCTTGACAAGACTTGGCTGAACTTTCTTGTTAGAAAGCTCTGGGATGAGCGATTCAGCTGATTTGTCAATCATAAATGAGCTGATGCTCTTCTTAAATGCTTGCTCTTCCAATGAGGTGGTATCTTCGCTAGCAGAAAGCTCTGGGTTCAGCGAATTGGTGGCAGCACTCAATCTTGCTACTTGAGCAGCAAGCTCATCTCGTTCCTGTATAACAGCTTTCAGATGATCCAGAAGCCCTGACTTGCCACCATGATCCATAGCCTTGCCATTGTCAAGTGCATTGCTCTTCTTGATATCCAATGAGACAATTTCTTCTAGACTCTCTCCACTTCCAGTTCGAGTAGTGCAGTGCTGGACCATCTCACGAGCACTATCTTCCAACTTTTGCTTCAAGCGAGCAATCTCTGCCTTGTGTTCTGCATTCTGCCTATCAATCTCAGTCTTCAATTTCTTGGTTTCTTCTCTGGCACGATCCCGGTCTGCGGAGGACGATTCGACCAAAGTGCACATCTTAGTGAGGTGGGCTTTCATTCGATCGTATTCCCTTGTGTAAGCGGCGTTGCAATCAGACAGTTTTCTCTCAAGTGAGACAATTTCAGCATTCTTAGAAACAAGTTCATCCTTCTTTGTTGCAACTTCTGAGATAAGGGCTTGAGTATGCATGCACTCAGTCTGGAGCTTGGTCTCGAGCTCGTCAATGGTTTTGCTGTAAATCAAAAGGTCTGCCTCCATCTTAGACTGCTTCTTCTCAAAATCAAGGCACAACCGGGCGGCTTCCTCTTTATTCCTTTCACCACACATGGCATGCTCCTCCATCAATTTTGTCAAGCTTTCATTCGCTGTGTCAAGCTCTTCCCTGATAAACTTGTTCTCCTCCTCCATGGCCTTAACAATCATATCATGAGACTTCTTCTCGCGTTCAATTTCTTCGTCTTTCTCTTTGATGACTTCTTCCATGTCGGCTTCAAATTTCGCTTCCAGGTCCGTAATAGCGCTGGAAAGTGCTGAGAAGTGCTGAGTTCGAACATCGTCTAACTTCGCATCATTTCCTTGCGATGCGTCGGCCTTAGTCCCTGCGTCATTCGACTGATGTTCGTTTTTCTTTATCAGTTCTTCCATTTTTGTCTTCTCGTTTATCATCTCCGAAACCAACTTTTTCAATTTGCGCTTACTCTCATTAGACTGCTTCAATTCGGCTTTTAGACGTTTCTTCTCGTCATCTGCTGTGGCGAGAATGACATCAAGGGCTTCACGGTGTTCAGTTTCAAGCTTGCCCCTTGAAGCGATTGCCTCGGAGAGAGACTTTTGGAGAGTGAGATTAGAGCGCTTGTAGGTGTCTCGCTCTCGCTTGACTTTGTAGAGCAAGCGTTTCACTGTATCACCATAGAGAGCAGCGAGAAAGTCAACATTGGCCAAATGCTAAAAATCTCAAAATAGAGAAACATTAAATGTAGAGAATAGATGTGTAATATCTTACCAGTGTCGAGTTCATGTCCCACAACATCCTCCAAATCACTCAAATTCAACATGATGGAGTCGTCGCCTGAGGTATGACTTTCTTCCGCGGGCTCGTTGCAAACGGGTGGATCCACAGTTGACAAAGGCGAAGTAGTATCGACATGGAATAATTGAGGAGCGTCTGAATTAGCATCAATATGTGGAGAAAGAGGGGCATCCATGCAGTTGCTATTAGCTGGAATATTGGGTCGCCCCCTCACGCGTTGATGATGTTTCGGGCGATTCTTTAGCATTTGCCTCGGATTGTTGCGATCGCATGATTCATTCAGGGATCGATCCCAAGTGTAAGTGGCCGCTATTTCGAACGTGCCAAAGTCATCGGTCATGTTGACTTCGTATCCCTCCTCGTCATCACGACTAGCATCGATGATTTCACTTGCTTGGCGTTGCATTTCGGAGAGAAGGCTGGTTGTTTCATCGTAACTCATCGGATACGCTGCTTCTGTTGGGAACTCCATCGTGGCGGTGGCGCGTAGACTTCGTTCGGACTCAGCGCCAGTTTGCGTTTTGCAGAACAGTACAAGGTTGTGGTGAGATGATGTGGGTGATCGTGTCTATCGAGGTTAGAAATGCTGCAGATCAAGCGTCATGGTGGGGGCAGGCCGGTCGGGAGGGCCTGCTGGAGGCAAATTTGGATTGGCATCAAACATTCCACACATGTGACACGGTTTATCATAAAAAAGTGCAGAAGTGACGGCTGTATTGTTTTGTTTTTGTCGAAGACTTCATCCACGAAAACACCGAGAAAGATACTTTTCAGTCGCTAATTTTGGGGTACTATCTCTTTTTAGTCAAAATAAAGACTAGACGGTTTTTTGCAACTTTGCCACGTGGAAGTTTTTGGCGAGCCGAACTGACGACAAGTGACGACTTTGGCATTTTTTTTCTCATCTGACGACCCTGACGACTTTATGTGACGACCTTTTGACAACCCATGTTACGACTCATCGATTACCTCTTGACGACCCTTCTGACGACTCTGACGACCCTTCTGACGACTTCACGACCTTCTACCAAGAAGTACAGTTAGAGCAAGTCCCGAACAGTACGACTCCATGACGACCATGACGACTAACGACCCAAACTGACGACCCAAGAGATCTACTGTGACGACCCGTGCGACTCCACCTGATGACCACTGACGACCCAAGTGACGACCAAAAAATGACCCTGACAACCCCTGACGAATTTTGTGATGACCTCTGATGACCCAACTGACGACCGGTTGACGACCTCAAAAATCTATTGACGACAACTGACGACTCCATCTGGCGATACTTATCGCCAAAGTCGAAAATTGCCTGTCTTGCTGTTCCTTGAGTCTCTATCAAGGCCAATGCTTATCATACAACATAAGGCAGAACGCAGAGGAGTTTTTAGGGGGTTAGGTAAAAATCAAACCTTTTTGAGGTTGAGTGAACTGGTCTATTTATAAAAATATACAATACCTACCTAGTTGTAATGTGATTGATCAACAAACAGGAGACTTCTTAACCAGACACAGACATATCTTTCTCAAAAATAGTCTTACTGGGGGGAGGCTCATTTATCGGAAATAGCAATATAAGATATAAGGCCCAACCTTACCGTTACGTGTACCCGTACCTGAAGTTCAGCTTATTTTGTGTTATCCCATATCTGTGTCCTTTTTCTGTGTTTTCCGTCCTTACAGTTCACGTACACATACCCGAACTCAGAGTGCTGCTATTATTAGTAAACATGCGATAGATCTTTTGAGATTCAACAAAAGTATAGATTCTTTCTATGATGGCTAGCTAAAAAATGTGAGATGATACTGAAAATGGGTTCGTGTGATCTGACTTTAACTGAACACAATAAAAAAGAAATTTTAACACATTTTTTCGTTTTAATCAAAAAATTGAAACTACTTAAAATTACAGGTAATATTTTACAAAAATGAGTAATAAAAATCGGATTTATACGAAGAAGTACACGTGATGGTGTGACCGCAACACCTAAATGTGTAGTAACCCATGGGTGCATCGTCCTTACGGTAGGGAAAAACGTCACGCACATGTGTTAGGCCGAATGCTCGGTAATTTGCAATTGCCAAGCAATTGCAAAAATGGGCAAAATCACATTGCAAATCCTTGTCGACGTTTGCACTACCAAGGAATTGCAAACAATTCCTCGACAACTTCGGTTTAGCTCGGGATTTCTGCAACGACCTCTTGTTTGGCATCAATTCTGTTGTGTGACACCTCTGATTGGCATCAATGGAGCGTATACCATGTCCGTTTGGCATCAATTTTCCGTTTGACAGTACTCAACAGTAGTCATTTCTAAAATAACTTAGAAATAACAATTCCTTAGGAATTGTAATACAGATTTAATGTATTCGTGATTACAATTCCTTAGGAATTTCAATATCGCCCAGGTTTTTCGTCATTACAATTCCTTGGGAAGAGAAGACTGACCCAACGTAAGATATTAATTTACGTAGGGATTGGTACAATTAATATCCCTGTCAGTTGAATGCGTTTCGGCGCCAAATTTGGCAAACAACTACATCCAAACTGACAAGTCTCGCAAAATTCAAATACAATTCGGCTGTCGTCAAAGAATTGTTCTGCGTATTCCCTAAAAAAATGCAATTCCTTGGCAGTGCAAGCGTCGACAAGGAATTGCAAAGTGGAGTTTGCAGTGAGGGCAATTGCTTGGCAATTGCAAATTACCGAGCATTCGGCCTAACACATGCACCCCGGAACTCAGTTGATTTTGGGGTGAGCTCTGATTTTACCCGAGAATGAACTTGATTTTACGGTGGATTTTGAGCTCATAACCTGTTACCCAAAAGTTACCCTTCAAGTTTGGGTGAACATTCCGGTTGTAAGGACGGAAATTCACGAACAAGTACCCAAACTACACAAAAAATTGAACGTTGGGTATGTGTACGGGTGACTGTAAGAATGGGCCTAAATAAGAATTAAGACCATTTCCAAGAAATAAGCCTTGGTGGAAATACGACTATTGCCGAGAAATAAGCCTATATCGGAGAGCTACTTGAAAATGTATTATTCCTAAGCAGAGATGCCTATTATTTCAGAAATTGCCAAGAAATAAGACTATTTCCGAGATTCGGACAGAGTCTTATTCTTGGTGATAGTCTTATTTGTCTGAAATCATATTCAAAGTATGTATTTTCTAATGTAGTGAGATATTATTTGACCAATCACTTTACTCACAATTCAATCTCATAGTAGTGCATTGCCATCAACCTCATTTGACACATCCTAGACCATCCTAATCTTCTTATGCATCTATATCAGCAAGAACATTATCATGGCCGCAGCACACAGCGTATGTTGTGTACTTCATCAAGATTTTTCAAAATCTTGGCTGTACTGGAAACTTAGCCAATTTTCTCCCTCTTCTCCTTCTTCAGTGAGACAGTTTTTTAATTTTTTCCATAAGAGGTACTTCTACTGTGCACAGAAGTGAAATTACCTGTAAATAATTATTTTTTTGGGTTGACATACATGGGTAGTCATGATATCAAGATTTTTTCTTGAAAAATCTTAGTTTATCAGCAACCGAGATTTTCCCTTTTCTCCTTTTTCTTCTCCATGAGACACTTTTTAACTATTGAATGTTATGGGTAAAATCATTACCAAACTGGTGGGAATTACCTGTAAATAAATTATTCTCACGTTTGAAATGCAAGGGTAGTCACGTTCTTTTCATCTGTGCTTACCTATAAAAACAGATCCAAATCTATTTTCTTATCTTTGTAAGTAATAGTGTTTGTTTTACTTGTGGTCACCTTCAAAGATATTGACTTTTGCAATCAATTATTCTTCTTGGCTGTCAACATTGTGTCCCCTTAAATTGATGCTTGACAATGTAATTGTGTCCCCAAAGGGGACTATTCAGATTAAGATGACCATGTGACCTCCATGAAGTTCTCGTTGACAAAATTGAAATGTTACTCCCAAGAGGCTTTGATACAATGCATTTTGCTAATTATCTGTGAGGAGTGTATTCTGATTGGATTCAAGCTTGGACCAAAGTTAACTTAATCGGAGAGTGTCTATAGGAACAAAGCCACCATACTCAGAATAGGCCTATGATATACTGGATAAGTCCTGACAAGTTTCAATATGGCCTGAGAGCAAACCAAATGAACTCTTTTAAAGGCATTGACATATCATATATTGCCAAATCACAAATGTTAGGAGAGTTGTGTTTCAGTGCGCAAAAATCATTGGGAGATACCTGGGTAACCATAAAACGACCAATAATCAACCTGGGAAGAAGGTATCAATGGCCCTGTTGCCAAGATTCTCACTATTGTCAGTTTCTCTCAAAAAGCATAACTGCTTTCTGTTGTATTCACACGGTGAAATGCACAACACTTCAAGTTCTTAAAATTTCAGGATTGAATAGAAAAAAGTTGACTTTTCATGCATATGAAGCTAGATGTTACATAAAAAAGGAAATAGAGTAGAAAGTTGAGAGGGCAGTATAATTTAGATATTGTACTTCCTCTGGTCCAAGGTAAAGTACAAATTAATTATAATTGTATTATTTCAAATTCACCACAAAAAGATAAGGAAAACATCTTTGTCACAAAGAACACAAATCCAGCCCTATCGCACTAAAACAATCTCAAACCAAGAATGACCTCATGAAAAGGTCAATGCCATACCAAGAATGGTGGTACATCAAGATCAATGCCACACAAAGAACCACACCATACACCAATAGGACCGCCACACCACACAGGACACATAGACATGCCGCACAGAAATGGAGGCCCCCCAATGATGCCACCTCATGTACAAACCATCTCAAGGCAATGGAGTTAATGTACACAGACGATGTCTTACACTTTGACGTTGCTCAGTGTGCGAGATGAATATATGTTTAAAGCATATCATACAAACAGTTCTTCTCGGCAGGTTAAATTTTAGCCTTTTTTGTTCTGACTAGAACCTCATGGGTTTTTGATTGTAAAACTGCTATGTTCAGTCTAATGCATTATTAAACATGGCTGTACAGAATACAAGGAGAATAACAAAGAATTTTGATCTAACATGGTCAAAAATGCATACCATACTGAAAAAGCAACTTTGTATTGCCTGAACAAAGTACTCACATCCAAGTGCCATTAAAACTCAGAAGAATGTGATTTTGTGTTGGGAAATATGGAAAGACCATGAGGTGCTCATTATAATTCCAGTCATATTTTTTTGTACTTAGGAATTAGTCTTAAAAGTTGCGAACTTTTGTGCAATGTGCACCAATCCTGAAACGTGATGGCTTCTTGTCAAAAAGTTGCTAAGCATCTCTGCATTGAGCCGATACAGAGCATGCTGCTCTGCATGAAAATCCCTGGCCAATAGACCATTCACCCATATGACAGAGAACAATTCCCTCTACATCTTCGTCTGTGTCACTATAAGGTTTGAAAATCCTCATAAATCTCTACCTAGAGTACAAAAAATGTCTACGTTATGTTGTACATTAAGCATTGGCCAAACATAAGATATGATCGGTTTGTAAGACAACAACACCATTGTGTACAGTGTGTTCATATTAAACAAATATGTCTTATCAAAAGAGAGTTAAAGGTAACACTGGCCGTGTGATAAAAAAATATCACAAGGTGCTGCACTGTACCTATGCACAAGTTGAAAGCTCATGGCAATATTATTCACAAGGTAAGTATGCATTCTGAAAAGTTGATATGGTAACGAGTGATACTTCCTTCAACTTTCAGTCCTTCCTGCAATGCCCTAGAAAGTTCTGGGAATTATGAGCATATTTTACTGCATACACAAGAAATCAACTGAAGTGCAAAAATAGGCATAAATTAATGAAGTCAAAAAGTACAGATTTTGAAGTGGTATATCATGAAAAATACGACTAACTTTAATGCAGACAATATGAACTGAGCCTTCAGCCAACATAACCCTTGACCTCTTTACTGAAGATCACAATTCTTCAACGCAGTGGTCTTTCCAACCACACTCAGTAAAACAGTAGCAAGCAATAAAGTCAAGCATCCCCCAGATGCATTCCCAAAAGCATTATCCACTGCCCCTCTCCTGTGTTCAATCATCTGTCTCATTGGTGTCCTGTTTTGCCTCTGCACATAATCATTGCCTTGTATCACCAGATATAACAAATGTCCTCTTCAACTTGTGGCACTGGTTCTGTGTCATTACATTGGGAAGCAAAGCCTTGTCTGCCACATTACCATGCTTCCCTGTCATGCTTCTTTGAGAATCTTCCAACTCCAAGTACCAATCGACAATGTGACGGAACTCATTGCTCAAGATGTGGTGGAATACCTGTTACAACAGGAACATGATCACTCAACTCAATAGTAAGGTGCTTACTTAACAGCTTTTGAAGGAGACCACTACTGTAATAATCACTCCCAACAGCAAATTGGAAGTACACATCAATATCTTCTCCCTGCTCCACTATCACCTCCACATTCAATAGAGGTAAAAAAGAGTGGAAAGGTTGTGGCAAATGTTGCATGTGCACCACTACCCTTTCTGGGTCCAAGGATGTTGAAGTGAAACAGGCAGAAATAGTTCTGACTATGTGAATTTGCCTTTTGGCAAATGTCCCAATTTGCAGTGAAAATGTCTGTGCCGAAGTATAAAGCTCTGACCAGGGCAGAGACAAAGAACTTATCTCTATCTGCAAGCTGTTCAGAATAAATGGACAAGTAATGGTTCAAAGCAGTAACAAAAGTCAGATTACACATTCTTCTCCTGCACAAACTTGCCGCCTGGTCCTCTTTTGTGATCATACTTCACAACAACAGAACAGAATTAGATATTCCCCTCTTCCAATTGTGCAAGGGCAAACAATCAACATTGATGATTTGGACCACGAGATTCCACATCAGTAAGGAGAAGTACCACACAAACATGTCACCTTTCTTTTATGGCCCATATAATCAACAAATCGAAAAGAGTGCCGTTGATGACATCAGTCTCCACTTCATCTTTCTGTCCATTTTTCTTGGCAGATGCATGCACTCTCTTGTAGTATGCAATGACCTTGTTGACAACTGAGTAAAACAGACCTGACGCGATCTCTTACTTATATTCAACCCAAACTTCAAGGCATTCTAGAACTTACTTGGAGACAAGAAGTGAAGGAGAGGAGTGCATCCCATTATCTTTGATGTGTATCTCGGTTAGAACTGCTAGGGCGCATTGCAGGTGGAGGCCAGACTAGACAATGTCCCTGGTGTCCTTTGTTTTGTAGTAATTTTTGGGATCAGCTCAAAGATTTTGGGACACAATGACAGTGCATTCCTTGCAGATTGTAGGATACTACTCAAACAGGAAGTTGATAAATTGATGGATACCCAACCTGTACTTTGCTCATCCCTACTTGCTTAGTCCTTGAGCTGTGGTGGTGAAGATGACAGCTGCTTGTTCTGCAGAGATTCTGGGCCCTATGGCAATAGGGATGGTATCATCTGCTTCAATGTCATGTGGATTTATGCATCTGCCTTTCCCTTAGCAGCCTCAATGCCTGGTCATGATGGGCAGAGGCCACAGGGATGGCAATTACTATTTGTTTGGGGGGTGGTGATTGCCATGGTTGCGGGACGGGTGGAGATTTGATTTGAGGTGTGTAAAAATAAAATGGGTCAGGCGTGGGAGTGAACATGTATGAATGTGCAGGGTGGACAAGGCATGATTGCCCAAAGGGTATTCAAGACATAATAAGGGCAAAAAAGAGAAACAATAATAAAACAAGGTTTGCATGAATTTCCTTCCTCCTATTGAAAGAAGTTTCATACATAAAAGAATTACTTATTGCGATCCTCTTAACTTTAAGCAGGGTAATCACTCTGAAGAAGGTGAAGGATAAAAAATTAATCATAGAACCCCTGTATTAATAATTTTCCAAAAAATCTAGATTTTTCCATAAATCTTCAGAGGAAGAGAGGAGGACAACAATGAAAAACAATGAGAATCACTAGATAAAGGTGTACGGAAGTCTATCTAATGAATTAAGAGATTTTTTATTGTGCACTTATTGAATTTTCTAGTGACCGTAGACCCTGTGCATGCTACATTGAGTGAAGAAGCTACTGATGCAATTTCAATATTAAAGAGGATTAGGAATAGGTATATGTGTCTAATGTCTAGAAAAATGGAGAAGTGACCAGCACATTTTTGTTTGGAGAAGGATATGATGTAGCAATTGTCTGGAACACTAACTGGGTATTTAAATACTATCTGATTGAAGTTAAAACATTTATGTTTTGGGGAACAAAATTATGATGGTATCTCAAGTCAACATTTATCTTGTTAGATTGCATGAAAAAATGAGAGTGACTTGTTGGAGTGCTTGTGCAGCACTCACTGCAACCATTACAGGTGACTTCATCATGCCTGGACGTCCCCGAGTATCTTTTAGTATACCTCCCAGTGAAGCTAAGAAATTTGTCACAGCAGGGGAAGATCAGGCAATTTCTTGGGCAGGATCAACCATCATAGACGCAAGATGAGCAATTTTCTGTGTTAATTTATACTTGGTCACCAATTGTAAAGCATTTAATACTGCCCACTTGTTAATTGTTATCCTCTTATGAGCCAGTTGTATCAAACAGGGGAGCGGATGGATCAAACACATCACTGAAACAAGTTCAATCGGTAGACTCGCATGTAACCAAAAATAATATATGGTGATTGTGTCAAAGTACTCTGCATTGAATGTAACAATGTTGTTGATTTGTATTCAATAAATCTTTGCTCTTCTTGTGTCAATTGATGTTCAATCTATTGATGTTTGCTTTGACTCATGTGTCTTGTTGCTATGAGGTGTCTAGTTGTGTCAACTTGAAAAATGCATCTCCACCCCCTCCAAACTTCCTCTCACATTCACCATGCAACTGCTTCTCTAATTTGCTCTCCTCTTGATGTTATTATTGTTGTTTGACTCATTTGATGTTGATTGTTGATTGGCTGAACGAGAAATTTGCAAATTGTTGAATGGACAGTGAGTAAAATTGAAACTGGCCATGTTTGCCCCACACAGCTTTGCTCCCAACACACTTAAATCTTCTATAGTAATATTGAAATCAATCACACAGCTCCTCAACCCAACCTCCTTTCTCCAACATCCAATACCATCAATGGCTGAATCATGGCCTGATTTTTATAGCCAGCAAATATAACAGACTCAACTTTAACAAGAGAAAATCATAGAAGAAGATTGAATACAGAATTGATTCATCCAATCTTAGTCAAATGAATGATTTGGACTAATATTCGGGACAGGGTATCTTCTGCATGTAATGTTGAATAAATTAAAATGACTAACATCTTCTAAATTGACCTCCTAATTAATAATTTTTATTGCAAGAAATGTGTTGTGCCTTTGGAGGAACATGAGGCATTAAATTTGTGTTGGGGGAGAGAAGTATGGCGATGGTCCAACAGTGGAGAGCATGTTTCAATGACACTGACTGTTTTGCAGTGGATTGGTGCCATGATATTGCTATCAGATTCTTCTGCACTTGCTTTTTGATCATTGTCGTCCACATTTACAGTCGTGGTTGGTAGTTCATGGTGCTCTGGTGGAGCCTTTTCTTCATCATATTCTTGTGCTTCCCTGACTTCCTGGACTTTGTAGTCTGTTTCACCATCTTCATCATATTTGTCATATTCTACTGCCTGTCTTCCAATGCTTCAACTTTATCATCTTTGAACTGCAATCTAGATTGGAAAAGTTGCATGGCAAACATTTGGTGTATGGACAGCTCTATTTGTTGGGGTTCATAGGTGACTTAAATCCCTTTCCAAATCAGGATGAAGTTAATCACACAGCACAGCATAAACATTGAAGAAGACTCCATGGCCTTCATCAGTCATAATGTATTCACCCTTCCATGCCTTCCCAATGTTGTCAGTGGGCCCAAAGATATGACTCATCCTCCTTGTGCTTGTTGTTATGAACCCTGTCCTCCTCCTATCATCCTCATCATGACGACGATGACAGGAGTGGTATCAATCCAATGGGTTAGTGCATGCTCTGGCATGACGAGGCAAGAGCAAGGAATTTGCTCGAGGACCATACCAATAATTGTCGTGGCAGTGCAGGAATTGGAGCAGAGGTGTTAACACTCATTACTTGTCGTTTGGATGGTAGATTACATGGAGTGATCCTGCTTCTATTGAATAAGTTATCTTTGAAAAGTAGCTTTGTTTATAATTGTACCTTTAAGGCTAAAGAATAATTTACTGCATGAAAAGTCCTCACCTCCTTCCACACAGGACTTCATCTTCCGAGGCTGTTCCTTCCAATCGAATGTTTCCCGCAACTCCGCTAGCACTGATATCTTGCAGATTACGTCATCCTACGTCACTCTCATCTCTCTAGACGTAGGTAGATATAGGGTAGATATATCCCTTGGCAACGGGGATAGATCGGGATATAGGTCGTACGCAGTGAATACATCAAAAGTACATCTAACCAGAACTAACCCCAAACAACTTTATCAATAATCAAACAACCTAGCAATATGAAGATCCAATCCCTCCTTTCCCTCGCTGCCATAGCCTCCTCTCAAGCATTTGCCCCTCTCGGCAGCAGCAGCGGCGGCAGCAAGGTTTCCACGCAGCTTCGTGCCGACATTGGTGAAAGCGGCGTTTCGTTCGAGCATGTTGCGCGTGAATGGCGTTGCAAGGTGAGTCGCTCTTTGCCATTGCCTGCAACTTCAGGTGTTGCGATTTTCTTGTACGAAGCTGGAAAGGACCATTGCGCGGGATTGCTAGTTGCATTTCTTTAGTGGAATTCCTGTTCTCTTGTGCTAACTTTTCTTGCGTCCTCTTCATTTCAGTACTCTCCCGGCCCAAGTGGAGGTCCCGGTGATTCCGGTAAGCCATTCGTCCAAACTAGTCGTTTCATCATGAAGATTCTCACTTATTTACACTGTCACCGTTGCTCAACATCAAACATCTAGAATCACTCAAGGCGTGCCAAGCCCTACTAGACGAATTCCTACCGAAACTAAAATCGCTCCCGAAGGCCCAAATCACACGTCAGGTGTGCGGTGGCTGTCTCGACTTTAAAGTATCCATCACACAGCCGCTCGAGGAGCATGGGGCGTGGGCCGAGGCGAATTATGAACCCTTGGAGAGTGAATTTATGGAAAAGTTGAACGGGATTGAGGGGACCAGTATGCATGAGACTCAAGAGAGTGAGTCGCATTTTGTGTGCGATTTTTACTTTTTCGCTCAAGATTTGTTTTGCTGTTAAACTCAGACCATATGAAACTCTTTTGCTTTATTTCAAGTTACGTTTGAGGTCTTGTAGGCGCAACAAGTCTTGATTCAAGACCGTTGTAATGGGGGCCGTTAAGCAAAGAATTCAAACAAAAAATTCGAACTCGTGAAGTTGAATCGGTATGAGTTTTTTTCGCTACGTGACGATGGTTTTCAGCGTAAATAATCCAGATCTACATTGGAAATCGTGGCGGCTAGCAGAATCGATGCGGTTTTTTAGTTTAATTACGAGTCGATCCTATTTTGGATGATTTGGAACAACGTTTATCTTTCAGACCCTGCGACTTTGATTTAATAAATTTCTTTCTGATAACTATAGACACCATAGAAAAGTATAAATTTGCAAAAATACATACTTGTAATTAGTCATTAATCATTGCTCACAGCATCTGAACAACCACTTCACCTCCATGTTCACCGTCGTCACAAAAAGGAGGAAGCAATTCTAAAATCCGATTACTATTCTCTGGAATTCCATAAATTGCACCTCTCCGTACCAAAAACCCACCTTGCCATTTGTCCTTCATTTCAGGCAAATCTCCGATACAAGCTACCCTCGATGGATCTAGAGAATGATTTGGTGTTGTGGCCCTTGTATCTATTCGTAACACCCCTCTGGCATTGCTTGGGACTGCGTAGACGAATCCATCCTTGCCCAACACGCCGCCCTGAAAAATGGAGCCCTTGATATCAATAATCCAAACCACGAATTCACTTCAAGAATGATTTGAACACAGACCAACTCACCTGCCATTTGTTCTTTTCGAGATATCCACCTCCTGTTTCTCCGTTGTCACAACTACTCTTGACGTAACCAAAGGTGTTGACCTCATCATTCTCGATATTGATACGTAAGACTGAAGTTGCATCGGAGGGCATTCCATACTGAGATGTCAAGATTATCAATGATTTTTCGAAAGATGTCATGAGTAATTTGATATTATTTGTTCAAGCAACGTCCAAGTTGTTGGACCTTGGGTCACACGGTATGGTACACTCACCACATTTCCATCTGCTCCAAGAGAGCCCCCCAACCACTTATATCTCCTCACACCATCAACATCATACTCTGCTCTTTGAATCGGCAGCAACATCAATCTATTCTGTTCCTCAATATTCGGCATGGTATCAATCTTAAGTACCTCCTCGGCATGAGCTGGAAATGCATAAATAGCGCCATTTTTAGCCAGTACTCCTCCGTGCCAATTGTACATGTTGGATCCGTAGTCACCGAGGAGAGATGCCGTATCATCGTTGGCGTTGATCCGTAAAACAGAGGATGCAGCATAGGGAATGCCGTAAATGGCATTGTCCCGTCCTAAAATACCTCCATACCATTTGTTTGTATGTTCTAACAAGTTGGCATGTTCCTTTGGATTGCATAAGGTTGATGGTGGGATGGATATATAAGAGGTTGTCATTGTTGTCAAATCGACCTTGAGAACTTGCTTGGCATTCGAAGGTATACAATAAATAGCCGTGGCATTTTGATTGAGTGCGGCCCCGTGCCACATCCATCGGCGAGAAGTGGTCGTCGCCTGTTTGTCTGATTTTTCACTGCCTTCCTCTGGCAAAGGCAAGACGGAGACGAATTGTTGCGAACATCGTACGTCGGTCACAATTCTTTTGGTGGGGTTGTTCTCTCTCCATCTTCTCCAAGCTCCAATGTCGACCTTCAACACTCCCGATGTTGACCATGATGGAATACCAAACAACGTTTCACCAACAATGATTCCACGCAACCATTTGAATTGATTCTTCTTTCCGTTATCGCTCTTTCCAGAAAGAGAAGTGGGTAGCGGCAGCATGTGCACTTGGTAAGTCGAATTGTTACTGCTGTCATGATTGTTTTGTGGAGGAGACAGACAAATGACGTGCTGCGAATGCGATGGGATTCCGTACACGCTGCCGTCTCCTGCATTGTCCACAGCGCCTCCGAGCCATTTGTGTCTACCCGTTAGAATTTGTTGAATTTGCTCCTCGTCATTTTGAATGTCGCCATTGGCGTCAAGGCGTGCTGGTGTCACTTGAGTTGTGATTTGCAAATGGTCGCAGTTTGTAGAGGACGTTGACGGCGGCGCCCGAGACAAATACAATGGCAATACCAATCGAAAGCATCGCCTGATGGAGCAACGTGCCCTGTTCGAGTGGACGATGCAATCTTGTGCGCCATTTCTGTGAAAAGCACTCACGAATGATGCGCGGCGATGCAGGACATAAGGAGACGCCTCCGCAGTAATTCGAAGATGACACAGAAGTATGAGCGTTGATGCGGAAAGGTTCCGTCTGAGAATCATTGTTGTCTCCGATGAAAGATTTCTTGTATTATTGATGGGATGGAATATTGTAGTCTCTGTGGTTGACGATGAATGAAAAATGGATGGAGAGTGATGAATAATATGTTGTGATAGTGATTTGTGATGGTGAAGGATGGTGGTCAGATGATGGTGATCCTTGGTGATCTGTGGTGGTGATCTGTGGTGGAGTGGGGCATGAGAGGATGTAAAAACGATCTCGTCTCCTTGGGTACAACCATACGAGACAAACCTCTCATACCTTTGTAACTCAAATTGCACCCATGCAATTTTTTTTTAAACATCACAACTTCTAGCACTCTTCTCTATCATCAGTCTATCATCTACCATATCCTGTTCAATCCCAACGAAAACCCTAGTCATCAGAGTATCTTTTCGTTCCCTGCTGTCATTGTCTTATCCTTGTCTCGATTGGAATCATCAGGGAACCATCCATTGACCAATTGCTATCCGTTTTAGATCATCGCCTTTCACATCCGCACTGATCCACACGCAGGCGGCAATGCACATACACGATGCTGGCACCCAGAAAAACGTTGTGGAGCACGCCTCAATCGGCGATCGACACGGCGATCGCGTTTGCCGATCTACACGCCAATGATGTCGGTGAGACACTCTAGTGCTATCTTGTGATGGGCAACCGTATTGCTAACACCTCGCTGTGTTCAGTGTATGACGTTGGCTGTGGAGACGGACGGGTTCTCATTCAAATGGCATCCAAATCGATCCCTGTTGGATCTTCCTCTGACTCAGCAGTATCACCATGTGATTTGCCTCGAAACAGCCAACACCATCACTGCCATAGATTCGTAGGGATTGAAATCTCACCGGAACGCGCTGAGGAAGCACGTGCCAACGTCCAACGTGCTAAACACGACAATCGTATAGGACAGCACGTCTCCATCGAAATTAAATGTGCGAATGCATTGGAGGTGGATTACAATGATGCCACGGTCATTTTTTTGTATTTGGTTCCGAGGGGATTACGGTTGATTCGTCCTATTTTGTGGAGTCAGGCTACAAATCAAGACACAGTGCTTAATCGTACCACTGATTCTAGAGACCATCCAGCCGCCTGTGAAAAGAGTCAATTGAACAAACGATGCAGCAATACGCGACAAGTTCAGCAAAATAACAATAATCAAAGACCTAGAAGAGTCATCACCTATATGAACCCAATCGAGAACAAAGTAGTGCTCAAAAAAGAGCTTTGCAAAGTTGGCAATGTCGAGGGCGCGGCGTTTCCAATTTATTTGTATCATCTTGGATAGTGGCGTAGGTTTCGGCAGATTTCTTGTGTTACCGCAATTGACGTCTATCGTGAAAATGCATGCTATGGTACATGTTTCTACCTTCACCAACACACAGAGCATCACGGATAACAGACATAAATCAGTGGTCAATGCCCTTCACAGGTTACTTCCTGCTGATTCACTTTTTGAGATGTTTCTTACTTACACCATGAACATAATCGAAAATGTGATGAAAGTACTTTGCATTAGATAGAATATAGAAGTGTACAAAATTCTTAATTGCTATTCTATCCTAATCCACACAAATCCTCGTCACTTACGACGATAGCTTCTCCATTTCGTCTCCCCATACCTCTCTTAAAACATTTGCTTCACAACCAAGCGACATGCGAGACTTGAGCACCAGTGATATTCTAGAAACTAATACGGGCACCCGTAAGTACCATCACAATAGTTTGACAGCACGCTACTGAAATAACAAGGTATCGAACCACAACATGTGGTCAACTGCAACCATGATCACTGCATCAAATGCACAAGACTCCGCCATTGGAGCCATTCTCAACCTCTTCACAGTGTCTCATCACACAATCGCAATGAATCATATCAAGAATCAACACCTGTCGACTCTTTTCTCAACACAGTCACAATTCGACTCTCCCCCGAAAACTTATTCAACAACCCCGACACCTCCCCAATCGTCATATTCCTTGCATCCTTCCCATCGACACTCATGACTCTATCCCCCACGGAAACTTGGTCGAGTAACACACTATCCATTTTGACTTTCCGTATGATTGGCCATCCTTCGTCGGAAGCATCGAGAACGATGCCTAGGACCCCTGGTGAGGTAGTGACATCGATGATATCGTGTTCACCCAATTGACCGATGACAACCGAGAAAGATTTCAGGGTTGCTGTAGTAACCACACTGCGTTGGTCACTGTATTGTTTGACTTTTGCCGGAGCTGACGACTGTTCCGCTTTGGGCGAACTATCCTCTTCGGTTGCTTTGTTGTCCGTTGTTTCGGTTTTCGGATCATGGTAAGCGTGGGGGGGTGACTGGGAAATTTCGAGATTCGATATGCCCCCATCAATATCCTGTGTGTGGTCCGAATCACCGATATCGTCACAAGGCTTTATTAAAGCATCACCATTAGCATATCCCATCATGCTGGGCTTGGTGAGAATAGAATGGCTCGACGATTGATTGTTGTTGAGGTATACATTATTCGGGGTGGATCCCCTTCTGCTATAACATTCTTCCGAGTCGTCGGCTTCTCGTACCGATTCGTCGACTTCTCTTTCCAAATACTTTGTCAGTCGATTGATCGAGTTGGCGAGTTCTGCTGTCAATGATGCTTCCGAAGAATTGTTGCGTCTTTTGCTCGGTAGAGAAGAATGTAGGGTAAGGTCATGAATCAAACAAGAATCTATCATATAAGCACATTGTCAATCCACTGAGAACTCACGAGACATCACCGGCATGGGCAACCGACCCAGGCAATATAGGAGGTGCAATCGAAGGGGAAACCCCCATGGCCATGGGATACATCACGGATGGCTGCCCCTGTCCCGAAGTATCTTGTGGATATGGCATATTGTGATTCGGTTGCGGGTAATACGCGGGATGCTGTGGCGGGTAAATCACAGTGTGCGATGGCGGATAGACTTGAGGGTAAACGATGGGAGGGGGGATGGCGTAGGCCGACTGATGCGGTGCAGCATGAACGTAGGGCACCATCTGCAAAGACTGCTGCTGCTGAGTCGTAGCTGCGGAAGCGGCTTTCTTGGCTCTCTTCCTCCTTGCGGCGGCTGCGGCAGCACGAGCTCGTTCGTTGGCCTTTTTGCGGTATGCCACTGAAAATCCGCAAAGGCCCAGGCAGCAGCACACGCACAGCAGGATCAGGACGAAGCCGCCCACGGAGCCGCCGATGATGTAGATGGTTGTGGTGTCCATGATGGACTAGATCGACGATATTACTGGTTACTTGTAGTGTTTGTTGAGTTGTCCCGGTTTAGCGGGGCAAGGCAGAGTTTGTTGTAGGTTCCTCAAGGGTATTCAGATCCAAGGGGCCGCTGGCTGCGCATATTGACGACTCTTGAACCGATGATGAACTGACCTGTTGAGATGCCTTCTTTTTAGTATATTGTACGTATTATTTTTTTGCATCTCTTGTGGTGGTCTTGCGTTCTTCTCTGTTCTTCTTGTGTTGGTGCAATCTGGAGCGATCATTTTGGAGCGTGACCTGAGCGAGCCTAAGAGGAGCCTAAGCATGACCCACTGTCGCATGATAATATTTAGGAGGGAAATTGAACTGTCTATTGATGCCTCTCCTACTCTCTCAAGGCAACTCCACCCACTGACATAAAATGCAGTAATACATAAAATAATTGCCCAACTTTGGCGGCAATATCGAATGTATCGGCAGTCTAACTCTATCAAATCAGGCTGCTGTGCGTAGACTTTATTACAGCCTCTAGAGCAGGCCCGTGAAGATTTTAACAAATTCCGTCTGGACACAACAAAATCTGAGATCTCATTAGGCCAAGACAGGCTTTCATGGTATTGTACGATACCCTATGGCACGGTAGCATAATATTCATGTTACATCCTTCATAGATGTGCCCGGCCTTCACCAAAAAAACGAATACCTTGTGCCCAGCCTCTCGACAATAGAATAACGTTCCGCCGCAATGCTTGCATCCCCGTCTGAGACAATATATGGTACCATGATGTGAACGCGGCGTGCTTGGTTGTTCACTCTTAGCGTTGTGAATTCTTTATTTCTTTGCTGACCGCCGATTGGAGTTCTATCCATCCCTCCATCCATCCACCGTCCATTCGCCACTTCGTCTTCCTCCATCACTGTCGCTGAACTGCCGTCCACATCGCTGCCACTCGCACCGCTTTAGCATGAAGGATCGATCAAGTCTCGCCGTTGCCGTGTTCGTGTTGGCTCTCGCGTCCTCTTTGGACGAGGCGTCGTCGGTGAGGACACATTCGCTCGTGTTGCAGGGATCGTCGCGACTGAGATTTTGTCGAGGCATATCCCGTTGTTGGGAAGTGGAAGTTGGCTGCTGGAACCAGCTTTCTCTATGGCGTGTTGTTTCGAGTCCACCTGTGCGACGACTGCGAACGGCATTGATGAACACGACTCACTTTTTAAGGGACGTTCGTCCACTTAGATATGTTGAACACACGTGCTATCATTGCGACCTTAACATGTCGTTTCTCATTGCCTTGAAAAAAATTGAAATCGTCTACAATCTCTGCCAACGACCTAATCTTGTTTCCGTTGCACTAACTCTTCTCCTCTCGTTTCAACTTGGCGCCAGCAACTGTTTCGAGGAAGCATCGGAAACATTGACTCCTCTCCCCCTCCAGCCTTCTCCTCCATCTGCAAATCCATCATCGCAGTTGGTGCCACGGTGGACAATTCCAACGACACTAGTGACATCAGCATAAGCTTCAGCACTGATGAACAATTCGTATGTGAACTCTACGATGGATCTGATATGCCCATCGAGGGTAGTTTGGATCAAATGGAGGAGCTGAGAGCGATGTTGAATAATGGGACGCTAGTTAGTGCTGAATCATCTATAGATGTCCAACAACAAGACGAAGACCTTCTAACGAACGATCCAGACGTTGAAATGACGATGAGGAATCGACCGCACACTTACAGTCAAGAAGTCACCACCTCTCCAGTACGATTGAAGTTGCCTCCAGGTCAAATCAAACTCCGACAACCCCTCAGCACAAATAACAACGACACGCGAAGACTCGCAACCTACCAGGGCGAGAAACCCGTTCTTGTCGTCAAAGTCACGGATGTCAACGGACTCTCCCACCTCGACTCACCATCTGTCATGTCAGATAAAGTTTTCGGTACCTCGGGAGATACCGCCACTATGAAATCCCAATTCGCCGCATGCAGCTTTAATAAGCTCAACATCGTCCCGGGAGGTCAGGATTCCAATAAAATTTCACGAGAAATGTCGGCGCCGGGGGTTGTGGAGGTAAACATTCCAATTGACATTACGAAAAGTACGCAGGGTGATATCCGGAAGGAGGTCAAGAAGAGTGTCGAAGCCAAGTTGGGGATCAGTTTGCCGGGGGTGTTTCACCATGTCATGATTGTATTGGAGGGGTGTTATATCGAATGTGGATGGTGAGTTTTTGTGTTTGGTAGTGTTATTTTATCTTCACTGTAGTCTTTTTGTTTGTCGACAAGAAGTGTCTGACAGAAATACGTCTTTTTGGTGTCCATGTCAATTAGGAGTGCCTATGCATTCGTCAACTCATGGTTGAGCGTGTACAAGGGCAACAATTACAAATACCCTGCAGTTCAACTTCATGAAATTGGGCAAGTGGAAGATAAAGAGATGTTTCATTTCTTGAATATATTCTCTTCTTTCTATCAGTGTTCTTTCTTTCAAAACTAATGCATATCCATCATATCTTCTTTATAATGTCATACAGGCACAATCTTAACATGGCACATTCTGGTGGATTGGATGGCAAAATATACACTGATCATACTTGTGTCATGGGCAACCCTTTGTTTAGTGACTCTGTTGGAAAAATGTACGCCAATGTGCTAATATTGATGATCTCCAAAAAAAGCATGTTGGTCTGACCCGTCTTTAAACTTTTATGCAGGTGTTATAATGCCGCGAAAAACTATCAATTTGCAAAAGCAGGTACGCCATGATATTGCTGAATTCATTTCAATTGTGATACTGTTGGTTTCTTATCGGGATCGGCGTCTATTTTCTTACTTCATCCACTTGTCAGGGGCCTGGTACAATGATAAACCAGAGCACGCGATATCATGGGATTCAGGAAGCAAACCTGGAACAAGCTGGTCGGGTCGAATCATTGGTGTCGCAGAATACGACAACAACCCCGGCGATCATCCGATCGTCATTCGCATTGTCACGGGGACAGATAGAGATTTATTCTTGGGATTCAACCGACAGATTGGAATGAATTCTGATGTTAAGGAAGCGGGAGATGAAGTGACGATAACTGAGGCAGGCAATGGGCGAGTTTATGCTCAATCGTTTCTCAAGTCGACATTGAGAGAAGGAGACACGTATAAAATTGATCAGTGGCGAGGTTCAGGGCGTAGCTTGTCCATAAAAGTGGACAAGATCGACACTTCTGTTGCACCTGGATATGCAGATATTACAATGATGTTTGGAAACCCACCTCCGCCCACGCCTCCTCCCACACCTCTGCCCACATCCCCACCCACAACTCCTACAACGAGATCCCCAACCTTGTCACCAACTCGAATAGTGATGGCTCAAATTCCAACGACACCAGCTCCAACATCACCTCTGTCGACTTCGCTTCCAACAATGTCTCTGCCGACTTTGCTTCCGACGACACAGCTCCCCGCGACATCGCCAACACCGCCCCCAACAAGCCCGTAAGTACATCTGAAAAACTCTGCAAAGAAATTTCAGCAAGGTTTTGGTTCGAATCGATATTAATGTTTTTGTACATGCAAACCACAGCCCCGCTCCTTCAACCATTGAAGTTCTAGAATATTCTCTGGAAAATCGCTCCACCAAAGGCTCCGCTAAAGGGTTAACGTTCACTATCCGCGCTCGAAAAGATTTAACAATCACTGGGTTCGACATCCCACCGAGAAGGAATCGGGTCTGTCAAATGCAAGTATACACAAAAGCTGGTGATTATCGTTTCCATAATGAAAATGCCATTGCGGACGGATGGTCAACTGTGTATGACGACAAAATGAAACTTGACACAAAGAGACTCTCGGACATCCGCGTTGCAGATGGACAAGAGGTATTTATTCCTCAGTGGCAGGTGCAATCTTTTGTCATTTATTGTAATAGAGGTATGCTCATAGCGACCGGAAACAGCCAAAACGAAGGTGTGACCTTTGCAGAAAACGAAGATATAGAGGTTAGAGAGGGGATTAAATCGAAGAAAGCTTTTTCCCAATATACCGGATATGGGCAATTGATGGGGAAAATTCGTTATTACATCAATTAGTAGCTACAGAAAAGGGTTTCAGATTAGAAAGACTACGACCAGTTGAGCTGCTTTCCTCAATACAACAAGCTGCCACTTCATTGACAATTTTATTCATAACTGAAAAAAATCCACATTAGAACATAGAGGGAATCACTGATATTAGCTTAGATAGACCACACTAGGATAAGAACTCTCTTTGAAAGCTAGAGACTATCACTATTTGTAAGATTGGCAATCTCTCCAGTCATCCACTACACCCTAGTAGTAAGAATCCTGTGATAGCATACAGGAATTGGTTTTACATGGATCTATCTTGTCCTTTGCTCTTAGAATTAGTCGATTGTGTTCTTGCTAATTCGTATTTCAGATGGGTTTCATGGCTTTCCCATTCATGTGTATATGTGCGGTCATTCATTTTTTTCTCATGTATAATGCACTTGGTCTTGTTTGCCTTCCTTGTTTAGCGCTCATGTGGATCATCATTTCTTCCCCCCTCCCACTCAGATTCTCAGCCTTGTCCTGGTCTGACAGCAAGCTCATTATGCTTGCCAATGATGCCATTTCTTTTTAGGATCCAAACGTTGTGTTGAGCCCACATAATGACATGAACTCTACATCTTTACTATCTGATCAGTGACACCCACCTTTCTGTCCACACAACTCACTATGACTACTGGTAGCTTATGGTGGATTTTGGGTTTATAATATCTACTGCCACCTCCTGTCAATGGACTCATACAGTAAAAAGCTCCTCATAATAATGTGGAACGTGTGTGATTGCATCATATTGACATCCAACTTCTCATATTGACAGTAAATGTCATGACAATACTAATTGCACAAATAATATGAGAAACATCCAACTTCCTGAAGTCCTCAAAAATCCTCTTCAGGATTTTATTTGCACTGACAGCAAGCATTTCTTCATAACAAAAGTCACTTGTACACCACACAAATACGCCAATGACACAGACAGCATCTTTCACAAATGATTGTTAGTGCTCACAAAAGCTTGTGTGCTCTACACATCCTCACACATATTTTCACAAACACTCCCTTATGTTGTCTAATATGAGTGTGCTAAATTTGTAAGCCAGTTGATAGAATGTTTTGCTCAAAAGTTCATAAGATGACTTTCATGCATGTCAAAGTAAGCTCACATAACAAACCATTACACACTTTTTATTTCCAAAAGGTTACATGCATGTGAGCAAGTGCAGATGATCTGCCTGGCCCTCTAAAATCCTACAATTCACAAGGTACCTACCTTGCTAATCTGTACCACAATGTAAAGCTATAGTTTGAATGTTTCCTGTGTGCTAATATCAAATCTTAGATGGCAATGTCAGATTTGTTTCCATCAATGGAACTTTTAAATCTGCCGACATGAGATCATTTATGATTAGGGAGTGAGAAGTATATTTGAACCTCAATGATGTTGCTAGGTCAATCATCATGTGCTTTAGTTCATTGCTCATGAGAAGGCTTGAAGAAGGACCAGCTACTCAGACGAACAACAATCCGACCCTGCATCCTGAACATAGGACACATTTTCCATACTTGACTTGAGGAAATAGTCCATATCCAAGGACATGCCTGGAATACACCCATGATATTTCCAACTGACCTTATAACATGGATTATAAGAACTACCAGATCATAACAAGCACCATATGTAAACTAGTTAGTATATTTTGAAAAGAAGGCCATTCTGAAGACATAAGTTCAAGGGGTCCCAATTGAAATGATCATCTTTGTTCATAACTGTTTGAAACAGTATTGGCTGAAGAGATGGGGAGCATTTAGTGCTTCCTATGATCCCATTTTTATGGTAGATGTAAAATTTATAACAGCTACCTCAGCATTTTGAGCACAGAGGCAATAAGAGGGTTCAGGAAAAAGTCAGCTTCCACCGTATTGTAATATTGAAAAGTTCATCATTTGTGATCAAGTTGAAGCATTCTTAGGTTGGGTTGACTGAATCTATTACCTGTGTTAAGCAAAGGTATGTGTGTCAATGTTTAAGAGTCAAATATCTAAGAAACCATGCAATGCGTCGAGGACACACAACCAACCACAACTAAATGTTGGGGATTAATATCATATTTAGAAGAGACACAAGAAATAAATTTTAACCGGGTACATTTTTTTTCATGAATAAGTCATTCATAACCATTAAACATAATAAAATTAGGTAATCATGTTCATGTTGCATTCTTAGTGTAAAAACGAGTGGAGGAAGGAGGGAGACGGCTGTCAAGGAAGAATAGGGTGAGAAGAACTAGGATGAGGAGAAGTGAGAAAAACATGTCTAGGAGCATGAAGAGAAGGTTTTGGAGAGGGAAAGAAGAAAGAGAAGAAGAAAAGGACAAAGAAGTAGAAGGAAAAGGAGAAACAGAAGGAGAAGATGTTTAGGAAGCAAAAGGAGTACAAGGAAAAGAAGGAGAAGAAGGATAATGATAATTAGAAAAAGAAAGAGAACAAGAAGGCAAAGGAGAAGGAGAGTGGCAGGATAAGTAGCATGATAAGTAGGAGGATGAGTGGCAAGGGTAGGAGTAGGAATAGGAGGAGGGCAAGAAAGAGGTTGTGGAGGACCATGGGGATAGGAGAAGCACGAGTAGGAATAGGGGGAGTGGGAATGGGGAATGGGAAAGAGATGTAGAGAAAAATTGAGAGGCACAAAGGAAGGAGAAGTAGCAGGAGAAGTAGCAGGAGTAGTAGCAGGAAAAAGAGCAGAAGAACAAACAGGAGGATGAGCAAGAACACAAGGAAGAAGAGAAGAGGAAGAACACTGAGAATTAGAAAGAGACGGAGAAGGAGGAAAGGCAGCAGCAGGAGAAAGAAGGAGAGGGAGGGTCATGAGAGTCAGAGAGAGATAAGAAGCAGAAGGAGATGGAACAGGGGAAGCAGAAGGGAAAAGAAATTGAAATTGAAATCGAAATTGAAAATGAGAAGGAGAAGAAGATGCAGGATAAGGAGGACTAGGAGGATGATGTAGTAGATGATGTAGATGAGGAGAAGAAGTAGGCGGACAAGCAGGGGGAGAAGTCTGAGGAGAAGTAGAAGTAGGAGGACAAGGAGAAAGTGAAAGTGAAAGGAAACAGGAAAGTGAGAGAAGGCCAAAGAGAAAGAGATGAGGAAAAGAAGTCAAATTTAATTTTTTTATGAGAATAATAAGAAGATTGCTTTTTCCTTGAAAATGTTTTTGGAGATTTTGATGACTTGTTGATTTATAGGATTGAGAGTCAAGCATGGCTTTCAATACCTTCAATTCTCAGTCGCTTTAAGCAGTATTTCTTGAACCTAATTTTTATTCTGGAAGTAACCTTAGTTCCAGTTTTTAATACTGTGTAGGGATCATTTCAATATGAGCTTTGTGAACCTCCTGTATACTCTCCTTGGCAAAATAGCAATGAGCTTTCTTATCAATAAACAGCTCTAGCAACTTTATTGTACCCCACAGTGTCAATACAAAGACCCACTGAGCTAGACCATCATTGTATGTGAGAGAGTATTCTCGGCCCCTCGAAGAGTTTGAGATGTTATAGATTAGTCATTTGTTGTTGGATAGGGGTTGGAGTTAGGTTGTTGGATTTGTCATCAAAATTGTTGGATTCGTCATCAAAATTTACCAAGTGTTTTTACAGAGCATCATCATAGCATGACTCAATTTATTGTACATTTGATACCATGTCCTGTGTACTTCAATCAGGTAACATCTAGATAAATAATGATCTTCTACTTTCAGTGATGAGTCTGGCATCAAAGTATATACTCAATTGAGAAACAGTTGCATGTAAAAGACATTTGTCTGACAAGACTTCACATTATTATGTCAATAGAGCAATCAGATCCACTTAAGAGGGATGATGTCATACAAGAGGTTCAAAGTTATTCATGGTGATACAAAATCACATGGGATAAACCTCAGTATCTTCACATGTTGTGCAAACCATGGAGAATGGTATCAACCAATCATATATGATAGTGTTCCTACACAGCAAATAGCCCCCAATAATGTCAACCAAATGCCTACATCAGTGATATTTACTCTGTGCCATTACACTAAGGACTCTCGGGAACTTGATTCCTCTACTATAACAGGTGTGATTCAGCATGCATAACCTAGAGCAAAAACAATATGAAAACATGATGTCTTCTATCAACTTACAATAAAATTGCTGATAGTTACAGAAAGACTGAAATAGATGGAGAGTACAGAATGTTTGAGGGGGTGGTCACTTTTCTAGAGACTTGTGAATGGCATCAAAAAGCAAGTGTGCCTCAATTATGATGGCTATGAGGTTGCATAATCTATGTGATGGGAGGTATACACAACAGGAGGATGTGTAAATTTTGTTGACAGGAAATATATTTCCATAAATAAACCCAAAGCAAAAGAATTCGCATAAATAGATGCCAAAGGCAGCAATTCAAATCCTTCAACTTCACAAAAGCATCTGTGTTCTCTGCTTAAAATTGACAGGCTGCTAACATGCATCATAAATCAAGTCTTTTGGAGTTGGAGATTTCACTTGACTTGATATGATGAAGTCGGGAGTCAATACATTGTCTGGTCTCATGTTTCTTTTGCTTAACACAACAAAGAATCATTTCTATTGTGAAAGCAACCTTTGTTGAGGACAAAAAGGCCAATCATCAGTTCTATGTGACTCTCAGGCAGAATTATCACCCTGTCAACCATTGTCACCTGTGTATGCAGTGGTTGAAGATGGTCGCTTTGTTGAAGAGTTGTTCATACATTGGTGGTATGTCAATGCTCAGTTCATGTTGGATCAGTGGCATCTACTTGACTCTGGCTTGGTAATGAAATTTTGAAAGGATTGGTGTGCTACTTTAGGAAAAGGGCTTTGTCAGGCCAAAAATTCTACGTCACATACCCATCCCCTATAGGCAAATCCATGCAACCACCTGCAGGAACTGGGCTAGTGCCAAATTTCTGATATTTGTCAACACATTTTGGTTCCTGCTGATGTGACCTCCTAGCACCTCCTCAGAAAAAAACAGGTTTCATGCACCTTCATGCAGGTGTAAGTTAATACCATGGGGACTAAAACATTGAAAAAGTAGTCGCGGTCTGCTTGTCAGCAGGTGGTCAGCCCCTGGTGCTGACCATTTGCTTGGTCAGCACAGTTGGTCAAGTGTTGATCAGCTGTTGCCTGCTATTTGTCAGCATTTCTCCCTTTTTTCTTCTCTCTTAATCTGGATGAAGTGTAGGTGAACTGGGTTGCATCGTTTATTGCTCCTGGTGTTGTGTAGTAGACAGCAGCCATAATGTTGATTTGATGGTTTGTCCTTCTATACTTCAGTAGTGGCTGGTCTGCTTCAGTAGTGGTTGATCTGGTATGATCTGATGTTAGTCTAGTAGGGTCTAGTGTTGGTCTGTGAGTGGTCAGCTGTCATTCAGCTGCTACCTGAGATTATCTTCAGCAGCACAATGTTATTTTAATGAGTGTTGCGTGGATACTTACTTACTTAAATACGTTTACCTACATAGAACGAGTGCCTCGCATCTCGCATTGTTAGGTAGATTATATCAGGATCGACAGTCCTAACGCAGCCTAACACAGTCCCTGTTGCCCCGATAGTTCTTGAAGGTTCTGGATTGGAGCTGGATTGGTTTTATCAGTGGTTCGAAATCACACCTTGTGTTCGTCTCGGCTCGCCGCACTCTTCTTTGTCTTGGACTTGTGCGCCCTTTCTCCGTCGGGTTTCTTTCTTCACGTATGATGCAATTTCATATTCGTCTCCTAGTGTTGATCGTCGGCGTTTCTACAACGAACACCATTGATGCATTTTCTTCCACATCTCGTCATTCAAAATTATCCGCGGCGCGCCAAAGAAGTAAGGCTTTACTTGCCAAACGCAGCGACGAATCCAACAATGGCAGTGGTGGCATGGGCTTTGGAACCAATAAAAAACGATCATCGCCAAAGCAGCCAAAGTACACTCTGGTTGATAAATCGTACGGTCAAGTGAAGAACGAATTGACCCAAGAAGAAAACCATGCAGCGATGGATGATTTCTTTTCGACGCATGGTGAATGGCTGCCACTCTTTCGAAGCATGTCTGCCACCAATACATTGTCACTAGCCCATTCCTTCCTCTCTGCACAAAATCATCACGACGTCACGGACGTATGGGACATTTCTACTATGGAGAACAAACGACCATGGAAACTCCTTCCCTCCAAACCAACGAGTGAATCTTCTCTCTCCGTCCTTTCTCTGTTTTTGGATGAATGGCAGAGGTCCTTGTTGGATATTCCTATGGATGCATTCAAAGACCAGGAGGGGGATATGATTTGCATTTTCTGGAGGAAGGCAGGAGGACGATTGCGGTGACAAGATTTCATGTCTTGGGCGAGGATGGCAGCGACGATGGATGGGAGGAGCAGTTGTTTAGGACATGTTGGTCTGAAATGGGTCATTTAATGTCCAAAGATGATGTGGATACTGGTTCGTTGATACTGTTGCCGACGAATACTTTCAGTCAAGGCAACGATGATGCACAATATGAGGGGAACTCGTTCGAATATGTCAAACAATTTGTAGAAAGGAAGTTAATACGTCCTATCGAATGGTTGGGCAGGAGTGACGATTGGGAAATTGTGGCCATGGAAAGGGGGCTTGTAGGAGTTCGATTATTATATAAATTGGGGGAAATTCCGGATTTGAATGAGAAGCATAAACCAGATGACTGATTTATGGATTCGCGGGGGCAGGGTTAGCTTTGGATGTGAGAGACAAGATTATGCTTGATGATATGCTACTCATGATTATTGTTATTTATCATGGATCACAGAACAATATTCAATCTAGAAATTTCAGCTTAATTCCTTTTAACATGCACCTTGTGGAACCCACAAATTTATCTTAGTAGTGATTGAAGCCGCTTGCTGAGTTAGATTGGCGTCAAACAGAGAAGAATCTCGTCCTCAGAGGCTACCACTACACCGACACAACAGCAATACTGCTTCAGTGTCAGTGGAGAAAAGACTGGACGCCATTCTGCTTGGTTACTTTTAGGTGGCATCTCACATTCTAGCACTTTTTTGAAGATTCCACCATGCCAAATAAGCTGGGTCTAAGAGGCGTAGTGAACCATTTCCCTGCCATCTTTGTCGGTTCAGTGGAAGTCAACGTGACGTGTTGGTTGTTTCTTTGACAATTCCACTGTCCTCGTTCTCCAGCACTGTTTCGAAAGTACCAACCCCTGTAATTCACTTGTTCTTCTTTTCTTCACGCATCTCATAATTCCAATACAATCTTCTCCTGCTCGTCTCCAACTCATTCAGCAGTCTATCAATCGAAGTCAAAGTTCGTTTCACAAAACCCATTTCAAACAGCCTGTACCAAACATAACCAAATGCAATGCCTAGAATTGATCCTACGGCCACTTGTTTTGTTGTGTGATATCCTAGATACACCCGAGAGTAGGAGCATCCACTCGCGAGCAGAGTGGACGCCAAGATTGTGAATTGAGTATGTAGGAACTGCCACCATTTTGCAAAAGTTCTCCATCGTGTCTCCCTTACGTTGTGATTTCCGTCATGATTGTTGCTATTCCCTACAGATGACCACGCTTCAGCATGATTCCCACTACGCGTTGTCAGTGATGAAGGGCACCAAACATTGCCCCCCCTGACAATATACAATACCACGAACGTGGCACAGAACCACGCAAATGCCGAATGATTACTGGGCATCCCATACTCCACTTCTTCGTCATCGTGATACCTGACTGGTCTCTCTTCCTTCCAAACTGTCTTCAACACGGAGCATCCCGCAGCACAGAGCAGACATCCCATTAACAAGTAGGCGGCAGTGACATCCTTATGCACGACGACTGAAGAGGCAAGTGCGCATACGACAAACGGCGGAGTGAGGGAGAGCAACGCCAGGAGGGGTGCTATGGGGTCATTGGTGGGGTACGTTATGTGCGTCAGTGAAAAGTGCTTCAAATCTCGATGGGTTGACATGCTGCATGTGGAGATTTTGAATCCTATGAGCTTTTGAGGGTGCTCGCTGCTCGTAGGCTGATTTTTGTGTGTCGGCTGAGGTCGGTGAGGGTCGGTGTCAGGAGGTGTCAGGTCGGTGTCCTCTGTTGAAGGGGCGTGCATATGGAGATATCTTGACGCATGGTAAGGTCGCTGAGTATCTTTGTAGGCACGACGTACTTTTTTGTTTGCATAAGGTATTAAAACACACCACATTATTTTATTCAGTCAATAGGAAAAAGATACAGACTCTTACCTTTAGTGGGCGATCACTGTTTCACCCACCAGATATTTTCATCGCTTCTCTTCGACATCGTTCGCGTCGTTTCGCCATTCATCGCCACGATCCTTGGATTTCGATAGCTCATGAATCTTTTTATGATTTCGTATGACAGGACAACATCGAACTTTCCAATACGCTGAGACCACATTCTTTTACGTGATTGACATGAGCTGACACAGACGATCACACAGTATTCATAGTTTCAAAATATTATATATTATCGTTGCTCAGCACTCTTCCTAAATCACATCCAATTGGTTCACCATGAAGCTCCACGTTATGCCACCCTGTAAGTCGCATGCCACAATCATCGGCGTTCCACAATCGATTTTCACAACCTAATTCATGTGCCGTTCCATTCCCATCTCTCCAATCGAATTCTAGCCGCCAATTCTCACGGGCCAATCGCCATCGTCAACAAGCTCAAACTAACCGACATTGCCATTGAAAATGCCTACGGCAAAACTCGCACGCCCGAATTCCTCGCCATGAATCCTTGCCACTGCTGCCCCTGCCTCGAACTGGACGACGGAGATGCCATCTGGGAATCCTGTGCCATCATGCGCTACCTCGTTGCCAATTACGACACCGAGAATTCGCTATACCCCAACGACGCGAAAATGAGGGGCCGCATCGACATGATTATGGACTGGCGACAGACAACTCTCTACCCCTGTCTTCCAGACATTGCATACGTGGTCTTTGGAATGCCATGCAGCGATGCCGGGGCACAGAAGTCATTTGCCAAACTCATGGATGAGCATTTCAAAACTCTCACCGATGTTTTTCTCAAGGATACCCCCTTTTGTTACTCGGACAAACCCACCATTGCCGACTTGGCCGTCGCTCCGTGTTTGACGTTCATCAAGGCCCGAAGCAAGTTTTGGGAGGTCGTGCCGGATAAGGTCAAGCAGTATCATGCCAGGGTCTTGGAGGCTTTTCCTGAGACCAAGGAGAATTTCGATATGTTGGATGCTATGTGTACGGGATATGATGGAAAAGGGAAGGATTTAGAGCCCGTGTTTGATGCGTAGAAGGCATTGTGAAAGAGTGGTGATTACGATTTTTTCTTTGTTTTCATGGATGTCATGATGTGTCCAGTGGATATGACGAAATGCGAGGAAGTCATATTGCATATCATAGAACCCTGAAATAAGCGACAGTTTGACTAGGTAGATGAGTTATTGGATGGCGAAGATCAAATTATATGTCAAGTGTCCAGGGATAAATCTCCTTTTAGGTGAAATATGAATCTATATTCTGTTGATTCAGCAATCTACTCGCAGGTATTTAATCGATCCTTTTTGGATTTTTGAGCACACTATGGGTACGAATCCTTTGAACCATGCCGATCGGTCGCACTACAAAAAGAATTAAGCCATTGCTAAGCTCAAATACATTTTTTTCATGTCGACCTAGTTCTACATGCAACTATACCTGATACCTAATGATCGTCAGCGTTTCACTGCACCAAACCATCATCACAAATGAAATTCATTTCTTGTAGAGGAAATAGAACTTGAAATTCCCTTTTCTCACTGAATGACCGCTCTGAAATTCATCGAAAGAGCCCAAATCAAAGTAGGGCAACAAATATTTGTCAAAGAATTCGTCGTGGTGCGGTACCCAATTCCTGTCAACCTTGAGCAGCCATATCCCTTTATTGTCGAGAAGAAATTCAACAGACTGTACATAGTTGTGAATGTCGGATTCATCAAACCCCACTTGCACCGCACCCCAACCAAACACGCCAAAATCTAGCACCAAGTCAAATGAACGCTTCAAGTTCGGATATTTCTCTTTTGCCTCTTGCATGTAACACTCGAGCAATCCATCATTGTTCATCTCATTACGGTCAGAAGGGGGGAATGGCTCCATTTGGAAGTATTCTGTGGTGGTGGAATTGATCAATTCCTTACAATAGCGATTGTAACCCCTAGCTCCCACATCCAGAACACGTTTGAATTTGCCCACGCGCGAATAGAGTTCTCGAAGGAACGGTCTGTCTCCCATCTTGTCCCAGAAATATTTGACATCTTTTGGTTCGTATATCCATCCCTCTAACGGTCCCTTTTTCATTGTGGATGTGTTGTTGACGCTGACGGGTTTCTCTTGTATTGACACAGATGTAGGGGTCATACTATTCATGGTCCTTTTCAGATCTAGTAGAATTAGCAAGGACACAATTGTAGCAAATGCCAAGATGCGTAATTTTCTCCACCTCGCAAGTGAGGAGAATAAATAATGTGACCCCTCATTATCTGGAAAGGAATCCTTGAGCTCGCGTGTCTAGCAGGTACGATATCAATGTGGAAGACGGGGATACAGGGAGAAGAACCCTGGGAGCTCCCTGGGAGAACCCCTGGTTGTGAAAGTTATCTCGAGGGGCGGAGCTAACGGGGCGTTATACCAAAGAAAAGATTTTGACTTTGTGTCGAGCAGGCAGGTAGATGCGAAATTCTTCCGAGATAATTCTGTTCAATATGGTGTGATGTATGGTATGGTATTGTAGCGAATCTGCTGGCGGAATGCTGCTGTATGGATCGTAGAATACGTATAGTACTACGATAACATCATGCTCATAACATCATGCTTCGAGAATTGACTAGTAGTAGCTTTTTTACAAGCCTCGGAGTGTAATAATTGGATGTCTCCTGATGTCTCCTCGGCTACATGATGAACAGAAAAAGATCATGCTTAAATCTGTGTGTTCCGGGGGACAGTCCGCCATCATAATCCAACATACTTACGAATGGGTGTCAATAGTTTGGGTTCTCCCGGTAACTTCCACGTAAAGAATAAGACCAATGAACTCGTCACTGCATCATTTCTATGTCTCCCAAAACGCACCGCTTTCACTGTTTGGGTGACCTCTGCGGCAACGTTATTCGTTTTCCATCTCCTGTTTGCCCTAACATGCTGCGAAACTACGATCTGGACAGGGGAACACTGGGCGCATTCCATGCCAGCCACAAGAAATCCCATCGCCACCGAAAACAGAAAACGTGGCTCGTCAGACTGGGCACTGACAAATCCTGCATTGAATAGAGAGGTAGAAGGCTACATGTCCCATACAAGTGTGCAACGCGGCGAATCCATCCTTTTATTTCACAATTCCAAGTCTCCGATGGTGGAGTTGGAAGTGTTTCGGACGGGATGGTATCAAGGACTCGGTGCCAGAAGACTGTTCGGACCGGTGCAGGTTGCGGGTGTGGAGCAGGTTGTGCCGTCTCCAGACAATTACGGAATGGTCCAGTGTCAGTGGAAGGATCCCTTCATTCTTCATACAAATGTATGTATAATGTATCACGTGCCTCCTAATCTTTTGAAACCTCCTGTACCATTGTTCTGCACTGATATCGGCATTCGCTTTTATTTTTTGTATTGTGTACAACCAAAATGTGAACTCAAACAAGAACACGTGGACCACGGGCGTTTACCTAGTCCGACTAACGGAAAGCTCCACCTTCGCCCAAAGTTACACAATCTTTGTACTAAGAGATGATTCACACATTGCCGACATTACATTTCAACTCCCCACCAACACATACCAAGCATACAATTTCTGGGGCGGTCGGTCTCTCTACGGTTGGGGAAGTGGGTCACAGCTCCCTTGGGGCACGCGCGGTGGGACGAAGGCAAGGAAGGTTTCGTACGACAGGCCTTATGCTAGAAGTAATAATGAACGTGCTGCACATGGAAATGGGGCAGGAGAGTATTTAACGAACATTCAACCCCTCTTTCCTAACTATGGATTGAACAGCAGTGCATCGTGGAATTATAACATGGTTCGATGGTTGGAGCGCGAGGAAGTGGATGTCACCTACATTACCAATGTTGACACGCATGATAGGATGAGAGATCTTCCAAGACCAAAGCTGTTTCTTACACAGGGGCACGATGAATACTGGTCGAATGAAATGCGTGATAATGTAGAGGGTTTGCGTGACAATGGTACTCATTTGGCGTTTTTGGGATCGAACACTGCGTACTTTATGGTTCGAATGGAAGAGGGCGAGGGGAATCCAAATATTATCGATCCCGTTCTGGTGCCAAAGCTCGCCAGGAATGAATCGAGAGTGATAACATGTTATAAGCAGGGAAGAAAAGATCCGATTAAGGACAAACGATCTGTTCCCGCACGCGAGTATCGTCCTGAGGCAGATATGGTAGGCGTGGAGTACGTTGGAGATCCTTATGAGGAGGACATGGTGATTAAAAATGCTAGTCATTGGATGTTCAATGGTACTGGAGTTTTAGATGGACACGTGCTCCCTGGTTTATTGGGATATGAGGTTGATAGCATGCGGGATTCAAAGACCAAAAACAACAATATAATCACTCCTATTTTTGAAACTCCTTTGAAAAATATCCACATAATGAGAAGCGATCCTATTCTCCTCTGTCATGGGACAATCTACACTGCAGAGAGTGGTGCACATGTCCTCGGTTCTGGAACTATGCAGTGGAGCTGGGCTCTCGATGACTATGGCGTAATGGAGGGGCTTCGATCTTCTCGATTGAACAATGTCATTGAAAGGGTCACATGGAATTTCTTTGAAGCAGCTGGTATCATGCGCACACACTCATATTAGTCTTTATCACGTTCAAGTGACGTTGGTTGATGTATCGCCTTCATGGACTGCCGTGGATATTGTCAGTTTCTGTTATTAGAGATTTTCGAGTTAGTAACTTGTTGAGACCTCTTTATCACGAATTTATGTCTAATTGCCACCTATTCTCATGTGAAATCAAGAATATCTAAGTTCCATCTTACTTCATCATTTATCAAAGCAATGGCAATAACATGCCACCCAGATAGAAACAGCATCCAATTGTTGAACAAAACCCAAGTTCATCTTAGAGAAAAGCTTTACTAGGTCGTTACTCTGCCACCTTTTATTAGCCATCGAAGATATGTAGAAAAATCTGGCAGTCATAGCATCCAGATAGTGGAAACTGAAAGTATTGCTCTTTGCATGCAATAAAGTGACCTGCTGAAATACAGGAATGCAATTGGGATCCTGCAATCTTGTGAAGTTACAACTATGCAAAATAAGATCTGCGGGAACATAAATTAGTATGCTAATGCAGCCATCCCAACATTCCAGACCTCCCTAAATTCTATCCTGGTTATTTGTCAGCCATAGCCATGTTAGCCTGGTCAAGCTAAGGGAAACCCTGTCACAAAACAAAACTACATAATGCAATGTTATGTCACAGTCAAAATGCTCTTACTATAAATAATACCACAGTTGTCATCTGCACGAGTTTTCTTACTATTTTTGGTAGCTTGTCATTAAGGTGAAGTCTCTGTCACATCACGGGGAACCACTCGTTACACTCGTGGTTCACCGTGATGTGACAAAGAGACTCCCCCTTTGATGACAAGCTACCTATAATTGTAAGAACACTAGTGCAGATGACAACCATGGTATTGTGTATGTAAGACGATGCACGATGATTTTTTTCTTGTCATGACAACTTGAAATAGACGTACACGCCAACATGTAAATTTTTGATTACATACAGTTATGGTAATTTAGATATTTTAAAGGGAATGTTCTGGTCTTCTTCAATCTTTCTTCAACAAAAAATGACTAAATTTATTCACAAGAGTCACGAAGGGCCCGTTCCGCTGTTCTCGTTTTTAAATGTTTACGATCAGTGGCAGGAACAATATCAATAATGATTTCTCTCGTATAGTACGGGTCACTTTGACGCATTACGTGGACTTTGACGCATTATGGATGTGGTGTATTATTCCTACGTAAAGTTGTACATATTTCGACAAAAAATCTCAGAGGTGAAGTGTCCGATAGTCTGTCCGTAGCTTACTTTAGGTGACAATAAAAAAACAATGCGCACGGATGCTCATAAAGTGTCGTTATCCTAGCATGATCCCACAATTTTCACGATGTTCGTTATCTGACACGAACATCCCGTAGAAACCATACTAAGTTCTACAGGATGGACCTTGACGCATTATGCCCATTTTTGGGTTGAACTGCATTGCAATTGCAGCTGCCTTCATTCCATTCTGAGGACTTGTCGAGCTGGACTTAAGCCCCTGAGATAGTCCCAAAGGGTTGTGCAATGTTGGCCGGGACTCATGGGGTTCATATTGAGGCCGCACAAGCGGCAAAAGATATCTGACATTTAATACGTCAAAGTGATTTCTCACCTGTACCATACTTTGTATATTTTCGTATCTTGAATTTTTGGTCATCCGAAGTGCTCATAAATTTTGGACCTCGACAAGTCTCACATCCAATACCTACAAAAACACGATTTTCCACCCAAAATTTTTGAGTAAGTGGCTTTCTTGTTACCTACGTGATTCTCACCATGCTCAAAATAATACACACTCTCACCTATCATACCACCTCTCTTCCTTCCTTTTTTCGCACATGATGAGGTTGCTCCTCTTGGTCTTAACTTTGCGATCTTGATACATAAACCGGATGAACGCTTCTTTTTCTGAATGCGAACTTTGATGATGGTTGCTTGGTGGCCGTCATTATGACTCTTCCCCTACCGATTTTAATGCATTTGAAAACCATGGCAACTTCAACTCGTGACGGTATCTTGTTGTGCTTGTGACTAATGTGACATGTCTTTGTTAAATATGACTGTCTGAATAAGATCGTACATAAAATAAAGTCTATTGAAAGTTGTCATCACAAGAAAAATAATCTTCTTAAGTGGTCTTACATGGGAATTCTACTACAATGGTGTAGACAATATGATTTCCAAAGATATTTGTTCAAATACACAAAAATGGGTCTATCAACTTGTGATCTAATAAAGCAATAAAACGTACCTATCTGTGATTGTTCTTACTTTATAAATACAGTATTTTACCCCATAAGACAAACAATAAGTCCTGCATCTTGATTTGCAACCATGGGTGAAACAAGGGGTCTTTTAGCACTTTTCTTTCTTTAGCAACTTTACAGCTACTCCCGAGCCAAAAGCCGGTATATTTTAGGTCCAGAGCATGAGTGCCCTACTCTGATACTGTAGAAGGCCTCTTCTCAAAATTTTGCCCCTCACTGGTGATCTTTAGTACAGTGCTCAAAAATGGGTACTCATCAAAACCCTCTCAATACTCGTCTTATGTACAATATACTTCTCCTTAATGTGTTCATCTACCCCCACTCTGGCTGAAGGTTTACCTTTCCTCACTAAAAAATCACTATTAACTACCCGCTTCCGCTTTATCTCACGTGGCTTCAACTTATTCTCCATCAAGTGAACAATGCTCAAATAGCAGCACTTTGTTTACTGATGAAATCCCATTCCCAGACATGGGCATTAGCACTACCTGTTTTGTCAAGTCAATAATCATGAGACAATAGCATTTCATATTCTCAACTATTGGAGAAAATCTTTATCCTAGGCAGGAATCCTGATCTTTTCCTTTGTCAACATGATGATGACTATGAATGGAAACAATAAAGGTCTGTTTCATATGCTACATGTACTTGAGTGTAATACCAAAGTGGTACTCATTGGGGTGTTGATTTAGGTTTGAATTTCATGCAATATATCCCATTCCTCTTAAATGAAATTGGTTGTTGCCCTTCTTTGCATTTTTCTGTATACTCTACTTACACTGTGAGTTTCAAATTTAATTACGCATTTTTATAAATTATGACTCACTCAAATCAGGACCAAATTCGGTAGGTGTTTGACATACATTGATTTGATTTGTGGACATTTACCAAGAGAATTTTACAGTTAAATTGAAGGGTGTAAATGGTTTCCTGTTATCACTGTTGCTTTATCTTTCACAGTCACATCCCTGCTGTTTTTGTTCTCATGGGCTGCTGAATACATCTACCCAGGAGTATCTACCACTACACTACAATACCACAGTTACCATTACACTCACTAGTAACAACTAAGAGTAGCATGATGAGAACCCAAGAATTACAAGTGCACAAACATTCCCTTGAACAAACTCCAATCACATCAAAATCTCAAACAGGAACATTTGCCTGTTTATAAATGTCAAAAATCAATTATTAAACTGTGAGATCTTGAACTATCTAACAGTGGTGTCAACGACAGTTGATCAGTGGCAGGAGCAATGTGCACAGCAAAAGTAAATGAGATATCCCTTCTCAACACCTCTGGGTGAGACTGAATTATATTTTTACATCAGTAAGCATAATTGTTTTTCACTTTATAAATGATTTATTTATGTTCTGTCTCTGTTCTGCCTTCTACAAGAAGGTGATAGATGCAAGCATCTTTGGACAATGTGTAATGTTGATGTGATAATTGAGAAATTGTCAGATCAATGATTTATTGTGTGAGCAGGAAACATGTGATATGAGCTAATATGTGTGTGATGAAACCACTGTTCAACTGGCCCGGCCTTCAATGAATGATTCCCCATAGAAGAACCAGAGTCAGGTAAGCATTGGCAAAGAGCTGTAGTGAGATTGGTATTGAATCCTGCTTTTCCAGCACTGAGATGAAGTTAATTGAACATTTTCATTAACCTTGATTAAGACAGCACATTATGTGAGAGATGGACCCATCTTCTATTCCACATCATTCACTTAAATTTTCAACATCAGGATCACCTGGGAGAGTTGAGAGTTGGCTTCACAGAACTGTGAGATTGGTTTAGTTGCCAAACCCAACACGTCTGGATCTGAGGGAAAGAAACATGACACTGTCAAATCCTTCCCAATACACCAAGTCTATTGCTGTGGTTATGCAGAACTCATGCAAGAGATATCTTGCAGCTGAGCCATCCAAGTGAGTATAATGGCATGCTTCAATGGAAGAGACACCTTGGTCAATGAGGTGATACACAGAGACTCCTGATCTGATCCAAAGCAAACAACAAACAACCAATCAGGATTCATCATCTACATACATCAAGATCAAAGTAATGTTAATGGAATGTGCAAGGCGGCGGAAACAAACAAAGCTCAGGCAAAGTGAGGACAGTGAGTACAATATACCACACTAAGGAGTTGCATGATGCTTGTTACTCAAGAGCTAACATCACGAGAGAATTAGGTGATGGCTGGGCAAACAGTAGAGGATAATCAAGTATTGCAATCCCAAGTTGACATCATGGAGTCAACCACATCTGTTAAATACCATCTGCCACATAGTCTTCTCACAAGCCATTGGAGCACCCACTGACCCAGGAAACAAGTGATGTGTAAATGTTACCACAGAACTTGCAACCATTTGTGCAAAGTGAGAATACTGTATACTGCATAAAGAGTAATCCAGCAGGTTGAAATTGTTGCACAGTCCAGTCTGAATTTGTACCAGTTCAAATATATTCCACAAAGATCAGTATTGCATTCATTATTGTGCTCTAAGTTTCTTTTGGAAAATTGTATTGACTCTGTGAGTTTCTCCAGGGACACGTGAGTTAGTTCTATGCCCTAGAATCAAACTGGTCAGGTACACCACTCTGTACTAATGTTGTAATTTATGGGAGACATTTAAAAAACTAATCAGCAAACAGCAAGTCATTGTCATGAAGATACAGAAGAGCCGCATGGCACCTTTTATCAATGTCAAAAGGAGGAAACTGCAATCAAATGTTTGCCACCACAGCTTTTTGTATGTGTCCACTGTCTATTTAGGGGTACCAAAAGTAGACACAGGGAGAAGCAAAAAAATATGATGCTTTAGAGAAGGTAGCATGATAGATGTCTATTCCAGAAATAATTAATTTATTAATGGAGTTGTCCCTTCAGTCATGAATACCACCTTCAGTCATGAATAACACCGCAGAACCAGGTGAAGAATCGTAACGAAAAGAATGATGTGCATAACTGAAGATTGTGCAGTTGGATGACTTTTGTTGTTTCTTGTACATTTACACATTCTTGCCAAATTTGACCCGAGTGTGTTAATTTGCACTGTCTTATGTGCTCATCTCTTATAAATTCCAATACCCCTGTTAGTACACTAATACACAGCAAGTCAGCAAGACAATGAAATTCAGGTCAGCAATTCAATGCAAAATTTCCACCAACCCAAGCCAGCCGATGAATATTTGACCCCTCACTGCCATTACAGGAAATTTTGGATGGATCTGGTTATCTGAATTTCATTGACTTGCTTGCTTTGTGGAAATGTTGTCAAAGTGAAATACCTGGGGAGTCCTCAAGCGAAAACCAATTGATCACCATTTCTTCCAAAAAATAGCATTAACAAAATGATTAATTGAGCTATTTTTGGCAAAACCTGTCGCTGCCTCTTATCTCAAAGCAGTGTCCATGTAGGCATTGATCAGACTATGTAGACAGCGGCTTACATTGTTCAAACTTACTTGGAAACCATAGTTGTCTATCCACTAGCACAACAAGAATGCAGCAATACCACTGCCTTATTCTTGTAATTTGACAGTTCACAATGTGCAAGTTGGGCAGGCTATAGAAGCATAGACGAGAAGCCAGAAAAACAAGACCTCCACAAGGAAGACCCAATTGTCCTCGACATCATACCAGAGAGGGAAGCACATGTCATTTGTCATCATACCCACCTCAAGCCTCAAGGCCAGTCAATGCTGGCATCAAACCAAAGAAGCGAGAGTTTGACATCAATTTGCCAAATGCCTCAGAGTAGGCAATTATGATAGAAACCTGAGTAAATGTTTGATTGGCATCCAGGAAAGAATAACCTTGTGTCCATAATGTCTCAATCTCGATCTCCGTTGTCACATTAACAAAGTGACATCAATCAATAAACATTGTTGACAGTAAGCAAAAGTCACCATGGTTTTGGTAGAATTGGAGATTGAGATATTATCTTCCCCTGTCAAACATGGAACAGGTGCATGTCTGGTAATGATGATATACGCCAGATAATATCATAAAACGTTTTTATGATGGATTTACCTGTCGTATAATACTTTAACACATATATACACAATCGCGAAGATAGGTCTAACTACTTGTGTGAAAAAGAGTACTTTAAGATATTATACCTTTCTTTTTCATTACGTTACCCTCTACAAATACTGGCTAGCACAAGGTCTAGCTTGTCTACTAGTAAAAGTATGTAGCTCAAACAAATCTGTAAGTCTAAAAAATCGAGTCGGAAAAATAACATATTAATTTAATTTCTGACTGGTCCTCTACCACCCTTCCTACGACCAGTCCCATGCCCAGGAAACAAAGTAGACAAACCAAGCAAAACGAAATTACACTACACTGCCAAATGCATCTTCAAATTCTGCAGCAACTTCCTCTAGCACAACCTGCCTTATTGCCATCCTTCGAGGTACCTTATTCACCCTAATCCTCCCATCCACCCGAGCATCCCCATGAATTACGAACGTTCTCGTACTTTTGTGTGTTTTATTACCTGCAGTTGGAGCTGGAAGAGATGCCTTGTCTTCAGGAGTACCCCATTTCTCAATTGAACTCCTCTGAACATACCGACTCCATGTACCAATACTGTAATCATTCACTGCCTTTGATCTTTAGCCTTCCACCAAACATACGATGCCCGTGTCTTCATGTAGTCTGTTGCCAAATTGAATGAGGAGCGTACAAAATCATCATCAACTACATCTGGTACTGCAAAGCCATCATACTGCTCCATCATACCAAATATTGGCTTCCATTTTTTAGCAAAATCAAACATCACAGCCTTGCATGGAAAATCGACTCCCTGAAACAATTGAAAGGGCTTAATGCGGTAAGTAACATTATTTGATACAATCACCATACCTTGCAACCACATACGCCATCCACTCAAACGATCTGTCTCCCGTGGCAAACTAAATGACTGTGGCACACACCAATACCTTCCACGATAACAAAATTGATTACTTGTCGCGACGACTGGATCCTCTGAAGCATCAACAAGGTTAGGGTTAGGATGGAAAACACGGGTTGGTTCAGCCTGCGCATCAAGACTGTCCATCTTCTCTGTCAGCCTCTTCTCCATTGCACCCAACCTTTTGTCCAAGAGAGCTGTATTAATGCCACCACTTGCCTCAACCTTCTCATCAATTGCCTCATGAACTATTGTCTTCAAGTCCTCTCGCATGCTTGTCACTTCGGTCTTGATCTCCTCACAAACTTCCTTCACATCGTTGATCTGCCTCATGTGTGCAACGTGCGGTGGAATACCTATCACCTGGGGCACATGGGCATTTAAATCTGAAGTGACGTGATTTAACTTCAGTTCCTGCAACAAAGGAGAAGAGAGAATGCGCACACAGCTGAAAGGATGGCTTGGGTCCTTGTCCAGGAAACCTAGCATCCAGTCAGAATGATGAACAATGGATGCAAGAAGTATGGATAAAACTCCATGAGGGTCACGGGAGGAATCACCGTGGGCCTCATAAATCCGACCAAAGGTCAAATCAAGAGCATCCATGACAATCTTGGCATTTAGGTCCTTCCAGTGTGGACAGGGACTATCGAATTCCAGTGAGTTTGGATCCTTGAGAGATAACAACTGTCGAGATAGTAATCACCACCAGCAGCAAACTGAAAATATATATCCAAAATCTTTCCCATAGACCACTCCCCACGGCATGCAACAGTAGTGAACTGGGGAGGAAGAGTAGTGGCTGAAGTGGCATGCGTACCCCCCTTTACGCAGGCCATGAATGTTGAAAATGGGAAAGGCGACAATAATTTCTCACCGTCTCAAAATTTCTCTTAGCAATCTCACCAACTTGCCTTGCAAAAGTCTGAGGGCATTCCCTAACTTAGCTCCAGGGGTCAAAAACAGCTTCTCCGTCTCAGCCAAGCGTTCCTGATGTAGGGAGAGTTAGACCCCCAATACACAGCGTGCACGAATCTCTGATTCGCCAATATCATAAAAAGTTTTTATGATGACCATGCTGAAAATGTGGGAATTTTTATGATATTGAAGGCTGTTGATGAGCACTGGAGCCTACTGCAAGGTCCCCTATTCCGAGGTATTTGAGCTAATTTAGACAAAAATGTATGGTCGGAGTTCATGTTAGATGAGAGCGTGGACTCGGAACGTGTGAAAAACAAGAAAGGCACTTTCGCACGACCTATAATGTATTACTGCTACAGAGGTCTTAACGCCTCGGCGATGACTAGTGGGATTGAAAACACACAAGTAGTCGTGAAATAATCAAACCGGTTTGATTTTTTTCAAACCGGTTTGATTTTTTTCAAACCGGTTTGAAAAAAATGAAACCAGTTTGATTTTTCTAAAACCGGTTGTAGCGAGGCTACCTTTGATGATAAAGTGTATCAAGTTGAATGGCATTTAATCTTGCAACACCATGATAGGTAGATCACTGGTTTACAAACCGGTTTGATTATTTTCAAACCGGTTTGAAAATAATCAAACCGGTTTCAAAAAAATCAAACCGGTTTGAAAATAATCAAACCGGTTTGATTTTTATTTTTCTGTGACGCTACATAGAAATGATTCCAACACATCATTCACACATTATGTATTTCTACAGTACGAAGATACCTTTCTCATATCTGGATCTTGATCGCCACAAAGGTGGTGTCAATGAATAGAGAAATGATCCATCTGTCAATTTATTTTACGTCATCCTATCTCAATAGGGGACCTTGATGGAGCCAACATGACTTCCGTGCCCTATTGGCAGAGATAGGTAGGTCTTTGCGTTGTGGTGATGGACGAGCGAGCTACGTAGCCCGGTACCTCGCCCCTAGCATCTCATTCTTTGCTGCAAGGGGGCAACCATGACACGATCGATGCATGGGTTGCCTTGACTTCTGTGTTTACTAGTTAATTAACAGCAAACAACACAACACACCGCGGCAAACGACAACGACAACACTACACACCACTTCAAGCAATGGCACATTTCTTCTCCTACCTCAACAGCCCGGAAGCACAGGCACCATTGGCCGCACCCCGAATCACCCAGCAAGAAGAGGGACGGGAAGCAGATGATGCTGCCCTTGTGGACGAACTTTTCGACGAGACGGCCGACGCTGATCTCGGGGGCAACAACACTGGCGAGGAAGGGGAGTGGATTTTGCCCGACCCAGCCACCATCACGGGGGAGGCACAAGTCCAAACCCCCCTCGACCAACTCGCGGCGGCTGCGGCGAACGCATTCAACCCCCCCAGCCAAGCAACAGGGGCTACCGCTGGGGATACCCCTCTCTACGAAGGACACGATGCGTTACGCAATATCCATCTTGCGGGGGCGGATTACACCCCGGCGCACCACACGACCCGGCGCGAAGGAAGCCCCGTCGTGGAAGCACCACCAACGCCCTCGGCACTAATATCATCGTGCTGCGGTGACAACACTATCCGGACGGGAGTGGATCTAATTGCATTCCTCGAATGGCAAGCATCGCAACGAGGTTATGGGGAGGAGCAGAAGAAATTCCATGAGGATGCGCTTGCATTCCCACGGCTCCTTGTTTTCGCATGCATGCAAAAGAAATCCATCTTTGTCCACCTCGTCCATTCTGCAGGAATCTACCCCAACATACCGGGGGCAGATCCGGCATGGAAGGGGAAGATTGTCAGGTTTTTAGGACTCAAAACCACATTCGCCGTCCCCCAAATGGTTGAGCTTGGAAAGAACGTGGCATGGGCGTGGGACGACCCACTGATCTGCAAGGATATGGAGGCCATGACAGCCTTCTATGCTGTCCCAGAGAACAAAGAGAGGAGGCCCCAAAAGTGAGAACGGTGTGTCCCCGGATGCTTGCCCTCCCCCCCGATTGCGTAGTGTTCTGCGCTCAGGAGAGACGCACCCCGGCGCAATTGCTGGGGCATATCACTGATATCCTTAGCAGGTCTGGTGCTAATCCGAGGCACTATGATATGGCTATAGATTGGTGTTGCATGGCAGCGCAAGCGGGGACCGGGGTCAACGGAACGAGCAGCCTCCTGTCGTTCGCGATGCCGGCAATCATGGGCAGCACTGAGCACCTACACGAATGGGCTCACCACCGCTTAGCGGTGACCCTACCGCAAAGGGGGGTCAACAATCAACCATGTCGTAGTGAGGGTGCAGGAAAAAATCAATCTACATTGCCAGGAGGAACTGCTCCACAGGTCTCGGGAGGAGTTGATCCGGGAATGTTGGCGCAGGTCACAGCGGCAGTGATGGCGGCGTTTAGGGCAAGTGGAGGCGCCGACGCCGGGGATGGAGGCACGCGTGGAACTGCAAAGTCGAGTGACGAAGCAAAAGCTTATAGCGAGTTCCAACTCGCAAAGCTGAAAGGCTTTTGCTGTGTCAGGGTGAACTCGAGCTTGCCAACCATTTGGGAATACTTTTGCACCACGAAGGAGGTGGATGCGCAGAGGACCCAACTTGTGGAGGAGATGACTGCCTGGGCAAAGAAGGAGGAAGTGCAAATTAATAGAGGGATTTACTTCGATAAGTCCACGATGGACAACATTGTGAAGATGGAGTTCTGTCCCGGGACTCCCACCGCTTATCTCAATACGGCGGAGCAGGGGATGTCGCTGCTTATCTGCCGGCCTCGAACTGGCAACGAGACGGCCGACATCAGGTCAAGGGAGCAGGCGATGAAGCTGACTGCTCGTAACCACACACTGACGGAGGCATTGTTGCTCAGCAAACGGGACCCTCGCCCACCGGCGTCAAATTACCATGAGCTGAAACCGGACTTGGGCACGTTCTGTGCATTGCTGTGGGTACTCTTTGGTGAGAGGTGCGATTATTTTGAGAACTGCTTTGCGCTACTTTGCATGCTGGATTCAGACAATGTGTATGCGAATGCACACACATTCACACCACTTATTTGCAGGCAGGTGACTTGGGCGGTAATAAATGACAGCCGCCAATATTTCTTCCGCACCGTCACGGCAGACCATTTTTCTTCAGGGAGGGTGCGATGGCCTACATTGCTCCTCATGCAAGTGATTGGGGCGGATATTCAGGCATGCAGGGGCATTGCGATGGGCAACTTTCCTGAAAAATGGAAAGAAGCAGCAACGGTGGGCTCTTACCTTCGACCCCAGGGAGAGAAACGGGACGCAGCAAGTACCGCCGCAACATTTGTTGTACCTAGCGGACTACCACCGTCGGCCCCAAGGCAATGGAGTCAGCAACGATCTGGGTTGTCGACTGTCGTACCGGATAAGGCAGCATCCGGGCAGGGCAAGCGGCCGGTGACAATCCGTCAGTCTGACATCCACCCAACAATCCAAGGTATGATGGCAGGCTACGTCCCTCACTTTCGGAGTGTACAACTGAAGAGCCTACTGAAGACAGCGCAATTGTCAGAGGCAGACCTGCCAACCATCGCGAAGTATGCTGCCAATGGCAAGAATGGGCTATGCTACGCTTATGTCTTGGGCAAGTGCCAAGGAAGAATGTGTGGAAAATTCCCAAAGGGACACGCCCCTGTAGCCGACATTAGTGATGCCTTTGCCACAGAACTCTGCGGTAAACTGGCAACAGCGGTAGCTCATAGGATGGCGACGGAACCTCCTATGACTCAGGCCTAATATGTGGGAAGCCCATCTCACAAACGGTACAAACGAACCGTGTGAGGCATGCCGATTGTATGGGATCGCCGGTGTCATTTTTGGAGGGATGGCGATCGAATGGATATGACACATCAGAGGGGCAACACAACAGTGGGGGCGTCGATGCGGAATGCAGAAGCGAAGGCACAGGAAGATACGTCTATGGAGGAGAAGGACAGCACAGCGCCACCATGCAAGCAACAGCCTTTATTAGATAACGGGTCAGGTAAGTGTGGTAATTTAAACAATAGTGATTCGTTCTCTGCAACGCAATGCCATGCCTCGCAATTGCCGCTGAGTTCCAACGGGAAAAGCCATCGCAGCCCCACTGCCGGCCCGCCCATGCACCAACGCAGGCCCTCTGCCGGTGCCATCATTGCTCCATCGTCACAAGAGGACAGACGCATCGATGATCGCAACAGCCAGGTAATTCAGCACTGCCATAGCCCTGCCCATCATGCCTGTACCTTGACCGGAGTTTCTAACCTAACCGTGCTGTTTCTTTCTGCTGGTTGATTGGCCCACAGATGACAGGACTACTACCGCCTCGGCTGACTACCCTGGAACCTGTCACAGGGGCATCAACGGACACATTACGAAAAGAAAACAGGGTCCGTCGCCAGCACCTTCAGCAGCAACAACCCTTGAACCCGGACTACTTCCGAACTTACACGGGGGACGGAGTCCTACCAGCTGACCTGACCTATGAAGTCGTGCCGCACAAAAATCACATGCGCCCGAGTGGCCTAGCACTCCGCCACCCTGCGGCGCCGGCGCTACTCAATTATGCCACACACGGGTGTCCTGTGAAGACAGGAAAGCCATGGACGCCCGCCGAAATGCAAGCCGCGATCGACAGGGGGCCACACAAGTTGGCTCTATCGCCAGACGCTATCGACCAACTTCATATGGAAGTACAGGAGAAAGTCCGTTGTGGGCAAGCGCGTCTGGTGGATTGGAAGGACATTTGTAATGATCCGCCGGAGCAACTCAAGATATCTCCCATTTCCATGGTGCCACATAAGTCGCGACGATTTCGCACCATCTTGGACCTGTCTTTTGCAGTTCGCCTCCAGAATGGAGAGCGCCACGTATCTGTAAATGAGGCAACGGAGAAGATGGCCCCACAAGGGGCTATTCGCCAGCTGGGACACTCGTTGGGCCGCATAATCCACGCTTTTGCGAGCACGGCCGACGACGAAAAGGTGTTCATGGCCAAGTGGGACATAAAGGACGGCTTTTGGCGTCTGGATTGTGCCCAAGGCGAGGAATGGAACTTCGCGTATGTCTTGCCGCAACATCAAGGGCCAAGCACCATGCTGGTGGTGCCGAATTCACTCCAGATGGGGTGGATCGAATCACCGCCTTATTTCTGTGCTGCATCGGAGACTGGCCGCGATGTCGCAGCACAATACGTGGGAATGCCCATCGGTACATTGCAAGACCACAAGTTCCTCGAACACACTCAGGGATCCGAGGCATACGAATCGCTCCCTCCTGCGGCACCATCACCGCGCAACCCGTTCCGGTACCTTATTGAAGTATATGTCAACGACTACATTGGACTCGCAACAGCCACTTCGCGGGCTCAATTAGATCATGTTGCCAATTCGGTGATGTGCGCGATCCATGAAGTGTTTCCACCGGATGAGACTGACGAGAACGATCCCATCTCACTCAAAAAACTTATCCAGAAGGAAGGATCGTGGGATATCGTCAAGGAAATTTTAGGTTTCTGTTTCCATGGCGGCGACAAAACAATTTGGGTGTCAGAAGGCAAACAAGATGCGCTCATCCAGACCATGCGAGGATGGCTCCGCTCGACGGCAAAGAATGCCAACTTCGGTATCCCATTTGCAGACTTTCGTTCGACGTTGTACAACGTCAGGCATGCCTTCCTTTCAATCCCAGCAGGCAAGGGACTGATGTCACCATTTTACCGCATTTTGGGCAGAGAACCAAGGGTGGTCTTTCTACGACGAAATGAAAAGTTACGCACGGCGGTACATGAGTGTTGCATTTTCCTACTCAACTCTGTCTCCCACCCAACAAAGTGTCGGAGTTTAATGGGAGGATGGCCACACATCGTGGGTGTAACGGATGCGTCGAAGCATGGTGTGGGTGGGGTCATCATTGGAGAGAACATGGCGTTACCTCCGACGGTATTCCGATACGAATGGCCGGAGGAGATTCAAAATGACTTATGCTCCGAGACGAACCCCACAGGCAGCCTTACAAACTCAGATCTGGAGTTGGCGGCCCTCCTCCTGTTGTTTTTGGTCATTGAGGCGGTAGCGGGTGACCTGCAGGATAAACACGTGGCACTGTATAGTGATAACAGTCCAAGTGTCCATTGGGTCCAGCGGTTAGCTGTTCGTAGTTCCGAGGCGGCAATGCAGAAGGCATCTCCACTCACAACGCTGCACATCGCCGGGCAATCTAATGCTATGACAGATGTTCCCTCCCGATCGTTTGGCAGCGAGGCAAAATGGCATTGCAGTTCTGACACTGCCTTTCTCACATTATACAACTCTTTATTCCCCTTGCCCAACCAGAACTCTTGGAATCTATTCCGCCTCTCCTGCGCAGCCAGTACGAATATTACTTCTATCTTGCGGACGAAGGTTTTTACTCTGGGAGAGTGGCGACGTCTACGAAGAGCCGGGAGTCTCATTGGGCACGTTGGGAGACCTTAGTCAGGCCTGTGGGAGTGGACCCTTTCCTACAGGGTGCAAGCTATGTTGACCGTGTCCGGTTGCTCACAGGGTTTGCCGCCTACGTCAGATCTGGAGACGCCGGCAGAGGTCGCCAGGTCTCAACTGCAACGGTCTCTACGGCACTCACAGCCGTTGGTCAGACAATCGCCCTGGCCACGGGATACAATCCTGTAAAACTGGCTGGTTCTGACAAGCTTATCCCACGTGTGGCTCAGATGCTTGACGGATGGCGTAAGCATGATCCTCCTACAGCCAAAAAGCTGCCGGTCGAGGCCAACGTTCCTGAGTATCTTTGCAAACTGGGCTCGTCGCCATACGCTACTGAATTAGAGAGGGCTGTAGGGGATCTAACAGTTATTGCTTTTTATTATTTGTTACGCGTGGGCAAGTACACGTGCAAGGGAGCTCGGAATAACACCAAACAAACGGTCGACTCGTTCAAGATGGAAGGTGTAACGTTCTTTCGCATGAATAATGGGCGCCTCCAACAGCTTGCACGCAATGCCCCAGCAGAAGCGATCATGTCGGCACACTCGGCAACTTTAAAATTGGACAATAAAAAAAATGGATGGAAGGGAGTGTGCATCCATCAGGCGCACAACGGGGAGGAGCTTGCGGGCCCAGTGCGGGCCTTAGGCCGCCGCTACCTCCATATACGAAGCCATTCGTTGGACCCAACCACGTTTCTTTCTTCTTATTTCGTCGATAAAGGACACTTCGACGTCACTGATCGTAACATTAGCGCTGCGTTGAAAATAGCAGCGCTGGTCTTGGCGTACCCTTCGCGGGGTTTCCCCATCGATAGAATCGACACACACTCCTTGCGCTCTGGTGGGGCGAATGCGTTGTCACTGGCGGGGTACACCGACCGGCAGATTCAGAAGATGGGGCGGTGGAAAGGTGCGACGTTCAAAGAATACATACGGGAAGAATTGCATGTATTCTCGAAGGGGATGTCGAAGGATATGAAGAGGAAGTTTCAGTTCGTTAACATATCGGGTGGAGTGTTTCACGATGTCACTGAGGTTGCAGTGGCATCGGCTTACACAGTGAATGCTGCAGCCGCTTAGGTTCCATCGTGGGTAGGCAGCATAGTTGCTTGGGGCGTCCTTGGCTGGAGGTCTAGTGTGACGGGATAATGACGGTCTGGCCGACCTGATCCCGCCGTCCAACAGAGCTTGCCAGGACTGCCCCGAATTGAGTTTTGGAGCATGGTCATTTACCTAGGGGCTCTGTCCTGTGGTCCACAATGGTGGCGTGGATGGGCCCGCCTGATACAGCGTCCCCATCCACGCCCACCTTTTCTCCGTGATGGGGGCCTCCCACATTCCTTTGCCCAGCTGTGGCTCGGGCTTCGCCGGCTTCGCCCGGGCCGAGTGGGCAACACGTCAGTCAGGCAATGGGGCGCAGGGGTGAGGGTAAGCACCCTTTAGTAACCCTGCGATTATTGGGGCACCCCCGGATGTACCATTAGGACAGTAGGGCCCTCTAACTGCACTCGGCTGGGCGCAGTTAGGTGTACAGTGTTTAGTTTAGTATCCGATCGGGTCATGGATGCGTAACGAGGAAGAACCTAGGTCCAGTGTTCACACTAGAATAAATAATAACAACATGTCTACCTACCTTGATTATAATGTACACAGCTATTTATGGTATTGTACCAATCACGGAATGATAAACCAGAGATATCGAGACCTTATCGAGACTCTCCCGAGAGCCGCTCTGACCTTCCGCTCAGCTTCCGCTCCCACAGGCTCCCACTGCTCCGCACCGGCACGCAGCCATGGATCCACAAGCTCCATCCGCACAAGCCACAGCTCCCACGATCGAACCCGCCGCAACGACAAACGGAGATGAATCGACAGCCCCGTTGCAAATAGGAGACACCTGCCAAGTCGTATGGCGCGACGGCACTACCGAATTGTCCGCTGAGGTGATCGAACGGAAGAGCGCTCCCGTCGTCCCTGGCGCCGCGAGCGCAGGCGACGAGCCGTCTGCCAAACGAAGCAAGACCGACGTAGCAACGACAGTTGACGATGCGAAGGCGGAAGGGTGTTCGAGCGATGGTGGCGCTGCCGAGATGTCAGCGGCAGATTTTTTGTATTATGTCCATTATGTGGAGCATGATCGGTGAGTTTTGTTTGTGGATGCAAATTCATTCATCCTTCCGACTGGACAATCTTGCTGTTTTTATTTCTTTCCCGAGATCATCGTTTTCTTTGTTGATGGTGCAATTGCTGCGACTGAGACTTTCTTTGTTGAAGAATGTTGATTGCTTCTTTGGATATTGATTCCCATTGCAGGAATCAACTCGATTGATGTCATTTCACATTCACAACACTTTTTTCCTTGCGATGTCGATGTGTTTCTTATATTATGTGCATGACTTTGTCTAACTGTCTACGCCTCACTCGCAATACCGCAGCCGCATTGATGAATGGGTGCCAATCTCACGCTTCAAACTCTCCACTCTCAAACGAGCTCCTGCTGAGGGTACACCCCTCGATCCCCAAACTTCGGGACAACACAGCGCCGGAAAATCTGGCAAACGTCAAACGCGCAGTGCCGCCGACACTCGTTCCAAGCGAGACGGACGCCGTCGTTCCTCTGAAATGAGCCACACGGATGACTTGCTCGCCGCAGCCGCCTCGTCCGAAGTCGACACGCAATCCGCACCAACTCGCATTGGAGGCGGGGGAAACTTTCACTCCGATCTCGCTGAACTTGAAGCCGAACATCACGAAATCACGAAAGTGAAGAACATCGAAAAAATTGTCATGGGCAAGTTCGAAGTAGAGGCGTGGTACTACTCTCCCTTCCCGGCACCGTATGCTCAAGCGGAGACTCTTTACATTTGCGAATATTGTCTCAAGTATATGAAGAATCCACGATTTTTTGTTAAGCATTGTGCACTATGTCCACATCGTACTCCGCCCGGAGATGAGATTTATCGTGAGGGAAAGTTGAGCGTATTTGAATTGGATGGGAAGGATCATCGTGTGTATTGTCAGAATTTATGTTTGCTGGCAAAGTTGTTCTTGGATCACAAGACCTTGTATTATGACGTTGATCCATTTTATTTCTATGTCATTACCGAAGTTGATGAGGAGGGTGCACATATTGTTGGGTACTTTTCAAAAGAGAAGGTTTCTGCCGAGGAATATAATTTGGCTTGCATCCTCACATTTCCTCAGTTCCAAAAGTGTGGGTATGGGAAGTTCATCATTAGCCTGAGTTATGAATTAAGTAAGCGAGAGGGAAAGCCCGGATCACCGGAGAAGCCATTGAGTGATTTGGGCAAGATTTCGTACAGGAGTTATTGGACACATGTTTTGCTAACCATGTTTTCTGAGCAAACCGGAGAGGAAAATATTCAGATTAAAGATATATCGCTGATGACAGGGATTAAGACTGAGGATATCATTTCGACGTTGCAGTCGTTAAATATGATCCGGTTTTGGAAGGGACAACACGTTGTTTTCGTTACACAGCATGTACTAGACCAGTACAGCAAACAAAAGTGAGTACTTTTACTCTTGTTACAAATTGTTTGCTGTTTTACCATGCTGACTTATTGTTCGTTTCTCTGTTCCTCTTGCTATTCCTCAGAAAGAACCTTCGGTTGTGTGATAGTAAATGCTTGACATGGATACCTCACGCAGAGCGAAAAAAGGGAGGAGATTAGTGAACTAAATAATCTTATTTATGGATTCATGATTCTACACTACGAAAGTACATATTGGCACAAGGCACACTAAGTAGATCCTAAACACTTCTCAGACTTATTTCCTCTTCCGTGATTTACAGACGATTGGTTGGTTGGCTCCTCGAACTCCTTCCTCCACGAAGAAGAGTAATTCTTCGATTATGATCACATACCTCGTTCATGATGTTGGTTATGTCCTCAGGATTGATAGCTCTTACATCTCTACCTTCGTAAGATACTAGTAGGTCACCGACTCTCACAAGCCCGCTGACTACACTGTCCTCATCAATAATATGAATAAATGGCCAGACAGCATCGGAACGAACCAATGTCAAACCAAGTCTGCCGGGGGGTATATCTAAGTCAATGATTTCATTCGCATAACCTTTCGAAGCAGACGTAGTTTGGGAAGTCTTCGAGTCGTCATCATCGTGATTAAATGTTTTGTAAGCGGCGGTAGTAAGAGCCAGCTCAGCCGTTTCGGAAAGAAAAACTGGTGGTGCATTATCAGCAGAAGTGTAGTTATCATCACATGATTGTGAGAAACCGGGAGCACTCAAAGGAACAGGCATTCCGGTCTCCGCAATAAGTGTGGACGATGCTGCTCCGTTTTGCACAGCAGAAGTGTCATTGATGGCAGCCGATTGGCTTGCAACATCTTCAGATGCAGCTTCTTCGTCATCTGATTCCTCTAGTTCTGTTTTAGAGTCAGCAACAATATGCTTCCAAAATACGATTGAAAATCCAAAGCAGCAGACTATTATTGTAATCGCAACACCTCCTAATGACCATACCACTTTGGACATTATCTGTTTGCTGGATCCTCCTTGAGTAGAACTCGCCAACGTTTCCGTCGTCTCCGCCATTATTTTGGGAATCGTAACATTTGAAACAGATGCAAGATCGGCCATATCTCGATTGATCTGCATGGTGTAATACATGCGGTCTAAAAGGATAGCATCAAAAAGCCAAATGTTAAATAAGATAAAATAATGTGCAGAAGAACGGAGAAGAATTTGAGTCACAAAAACACACTCAAGATAACATACCTTTGTCGTTCAAAAATGGACCACGAATAATATCTTCTATTGCTACGTTTGAGTTAAGCAGAACTCTATAGATCACTGTTTGTTCATATGTCACCTCTACTGTCATGTCGACGTTCGATTTTATTTTGGTCACCTGAATTTCCGATCTCACATCATAGACATCTTTCCCAATGACAGAGTAGAACTGATTGATGAAGAAAGAAGTTGTCATCGAAAAGGAAGATTTGTCAATGTAAACTGCTTTCCCGTTATCAAGATCTTCTTCGGAAAGGAAGAGAATCATTTGTATGTTAGAAGTGGCTGTGGGACCAAAAACTTCTGAGTAGTCATCTATTGAGATATTCCATTTATTGACTGACGAAGCATTCTGGGGGAAAGTGGAGTTCTGAGCCTGTAACGACGTGTGACTTTCACTCGAGCTTGATACCTGGGGCAATGAAACAGTCACAGAGATGTGTAGATAAGATGACTGCAAGTGCCAAACAATCGAGCCAGCAAACTTACTGAACCACTGCTCCATACCAACCCAACATCTTCCTCTATCCCGCCTATCACATCAGGGCATTCATCCACGAAAGACAAAAAACCGATTGCATTCACTGCTACAGCAATTGTGGTTCCATTGGAGAGAAAGCCTTCCACTTTGTCCCCATTTATAGAGAAATCGCAACCGTGCACAACCAACTTGGCGCCATCTCCAATGAACCAGTCACCAAAAAATGAACCTTCATACACATCTACTTGGCTACTTCCTTCAACCGCAATACTATAACCTATAGTCAGATTATCATACGCTCCTCCACTGAAAGATCCGCCAGTAATGTTGACTTCTGATCCGTCTTGTACCAACACTGCAACGCCAGAGTTATTTCCACCAGTAACCACGGTTCCAGCCATCAAGTTGCCTGTACTGGACCCACGAAAAACTATACCACTTGAACCTATTCCACCAGTAATATCCGCCCCAGAGCCCGTTACTACATTGGAAAATCCCGAGACTTCAACTGCACTCATTGCTTCAGGAGGTTCCACAACAACAGCAAGAAAAACATCACTAGTATTGTAAACTTGCACTTGAGCTGGTACATAGTCAACAAAATCCAATATTTCTTCGGCATATGTTTCATCCAATGTTAATATTTCGGCATTGAAACAAATCTAAAAGAACTCGAAAGTCATAGTTGTGTTAATGGAGGAGGATAGCTGACAAAAAGAAAGTATCATCTAAAAGTGGCTCACTCTCGAGGTGTCCGCGGTTGAACAACCTTCATCCAGAGTTGTTATGGAGGCTGTTGGCTGTCCAGATGTCGAATCCGCAATAATGTCTGGAGGACGAAAATTCCATGGTAGCCAGATTGGCTTAGCAGTTGGTGATATTGCAGGAGAAGTCTGAATGGGAGAAAGAGATAAATATGGATCGGAACTTGAGGACGATTCTCCTTGATCAAAACTGCTAATTGTTGATGTGGAACTTGTCGATGGAGGGAGCGTTTGTGTAGAGGTAATAAGATCATTGGTAGCTGGCGAATCAGATAATCCTGGAGAAGGCTGATCTAATGGTGTCAGAGTTGGTGAAGAATCACTGTTGATTACTGAGGCTATAGGCTTTGGTGAATAGTGCTGTGATGGAGCACTACTTGGCGTAGATAACGGTGCGAGAGTTGGCCTCGGCAACGGTGAGAGAGTTGGCATTGTCGTAGGGCGCTTTGATGGCAAAGGAGTCGGTCTTAGAGACGGCTGTGGCGTTGGTAATTTTGTCGGTAATACTGTTGGAGGTCCAGTGGGATGTTTGGTAGGGGCGCGGCTGAGGCATTCATCTTCCTTATGTATCACAGCCGAGATACTGCTCTCGCTATCTGAGGTGAATGTCACATTCATTATCCTTCCATCAACAAGTTTTGCTGTCACCGAGTCTGACGCTAACACGAACATGCAAGCGTGAAGTACAATCGAACCCCCGCCGCGCACGTTCCAAGTACCAACAAATCTACCACCATAAATTGTGGCTGTACTATTACCACTGATCTCGAGACTAGGCCCGTTATTCTCGGGAGCGTAACTATTTGTCCCGCCATAAAAGTCTCCTCCTCGAATTGTAACTTTGCTGTCACCGTTTGCTTGTAACGCAGCTCCAGCGGGTTGACCTTCTTCACTGGTATTCCCTCCCTTAACTACGACTCCATCCATGACGTCAATCTTACTATGGCCTTGTAAATAAATTCCTTCACCAGGTGCTTGCCAATCACCTGAAGGACATCCAATAAAACTCCCTCCTTTGGCAAAGACATAACTTTCTCCGTTCAATGATATGCCACTTCCTTTTGTGGGAGCAATAGTCACCCCGTCCGTTACCATAGCAAAGCTATTGGATGAAACATATACCGTCACAGGAATTGTTGACTCTTTATATCCCAGACTTGATACGTATGCAGGGTCGACAGTATAAAATCCTGCTGCCAGAGTAACAAAAGGCCTCATCGGGATGGATGACGAAGGTGCACTGGTGGCAACAACATCAGCTTTGAATAAATTTTCAGATTCTGGTGTGCTTTCAACCGAAACTGGCCATTCAAACACGCTGCTTTTCGACGGACTTGATGTTGGTGTCTTAGTTGGAGGCTTGCTTGGATTCGAAGTTGGTGCACCCTCCACAGGATCCACAGTCGACACACCTCCCTCCGTGTAGGCTATCCTAAAACTCCGCTCAATAGCATACACCAACAAATCACCCTGTTTGGAGTACTCATCAACAAGGGTCTCGTCCCCCCAGGTGGCAATGATCCTACCCATTAAAAAGGTTCGCCCCGAGGTATTAAGTACAACAACTCTATATCGATGGCCTAACTGAACTTTTAATGAATAGGATACCTCTTGCGCACCTGACAAGTATGAATCCACCAATGATCCGGGTGGGACATCCAGCAATGGCGGTGAGTCAATATCGTCAAATGATTCTACCAATAGTCCGTAACTCTCAACATTTGGGAGCGGTAAAAGGAATGTAATGATCAAATCATTGTTGGATACAGGAAGCGTGTTGGTCAATGGAAATCGAGTTGGGCAATTATAGATGGAGGGAGGATATCGTGACAGTTGGCATATTTGCGTGCGTATCCATCCGTAGTGACTGGAAACTCTGGTGTCTAGCGCGAGGAGCGAGTGCATTGAGTTGACCTTGTAAAGAGCGCACCAGACATGCCATTGGCTGAAAAATATTGGAGCATGTACACAAAAACAACTTACAAACACCGGGATACTTTGGATCCGCACACCCGATACCCCAACTAACAATTCCAACCTGCAAATCTCCATCATTGTTTTTCTTCTCCCAAATCAATGGTCCACCGCTATCACCCTGGCAACTATCCCTTTCTCCTTGTCCAGAGGCACACATCATATCATCTTTTAAAAGATCCCACAATCCTAGCGCTTCGCATACATCGTTGGGAACGTACAAAAGCTTGGTTTGTTTGAGTACATCGGATTTCGATTGTGATTCATCGACTCCGTATCCCATGGTGATGAATATTTCTTCTTGCGGCATCTGCTGCAATTGTGATTGCTGCTCGATCATTGTCCAGTCACTATCCACCTGGGGATTATCCAATGTCACATAATTTTGCACGAATTTCGAAGACCCATACAATTTCAATATTGCAATGTCTGGATAGGGCGGATCGTCCCCTCGTGACTTGAGATTGAAGTATGGATGAAGAATTGATTTTTCAACAATGAGTGTCTCTTCTCTAGAATCTTCTTGATTTCCCACAGCCTCATTCGTTGTTATTGTGGAATTGTTGCGAAGATCGAGTTTTCCAAGCTGAACGGTGTGTATTGCGGGTACGAAAGTGTCATACAGTATTTGGGAGGGCGTGAACCAGGATTGATCTATGGGTGCTTCTTGTTCATTCTCGAGACTGGCGTCGTCGTCCAATAGAGAAGAGAATGAAGACGATTAATGTCAGGTTGATTAATGGCAAGAAACATGTGTTCATAACTTGAAACGAAAACGTTTCACGCCCACGCAATGCAATTGTAAGTAGGGAAGTCATAGAAACTTGAACTGGGCACGATACCAAAATAGATTGTTGTCAGCGATTTGGATGCAAGACCCGACGAGACCTAACAAAATATCGTTACCAACGCCATAGGGAGCAGCAACTCAGAAAATAACGTGCTACACTAGTGCAACAAACAACTCGTCCGCAAGCAAAGACAAGCAATCAATCGCGTGCAACGTGACGTCGCAAAGCTAGGAAGTACAGTTACAACTCACCTCAAGTAAACACAGTGAGCAGCCGTCAAGACCAAATCTCCCGCGATTAGCGTCCCCCCGCATCGATGCACGCCCCACTGCAGCGACGTTGTGTAGGGATAGCGAGTGCGCAGCTCCGACGATGTCACGAGAGTTCCTCCGATGATTCGCGTGTTTGACGTTCTTGTTGGCGACCCTCCGGATGCCATGTACATGCTGATGGCCATGGCTACGACGGCTGTCGGGACAACGTGCAGAGCGATCATACTTGTGTTGTCCTTCCATGTGACTGTGATTCGATGAGGTAAAGATGCTGCTATACTTTTGGAATGGATGAAGACTATAATATGTTAGATTATTCGGAGCCCGAGAGGTGTTGACTGGCTATGTAGGGCGTCCCCTATCGTAGACAGTAATTTTAGTGTGTAAAGTGGTAATAATGTAGTGTAGAGTTGAAGTTAAATATTGTGAGTTAAAAATAGTTAGGATTAAAATGTCTCGAAAATAGAGGTAAACTAAATAGGAATTCCATAGCCTTCCGTAGAAACTCTCTGAGAGGCTCTTGGAGTCTCTATTTTTAGTCTTGTAGAATAGGATGGAAGTCCATAGATGATGTGCTGGGAAAAGCGGAGAATCTTCCGGAAAAACCCAGTAAGTGCCTAAGTAAGGGTCATAGTATAAAAATTGCTCGATATTCTAACACTCCCTCACTATGACCTTTGTGAAAGGTGCTTCTAGGGTAAATAAGTGCCAGAAAAATTGTGATGTGTGACTTGATGACAAATGGTGTTGGTGCCATCGGAGAAGTGAATGCAAGAACTTGAAATTCGAGTTGGTAGGAGTAGCTCCCTCAGAATCATGCATAGGATAAAGTTCAGGAACAGCAAAGGAAGTTGTGACATCACGTCCACGATTAAAAACTTGGATGAACTGTTGGGAACGGTCATTCTCATATCCGGTCAATGACCTAAGTGGGATTGAAGTTCTGTCTGAGGTTCTTGAGGCTTCTTGTGTGATTGGAAGTCTTGTCAAGTGACGTGGCAAATATTGCTGTTTCCTAGTTGCTTGCATTGTGACGTAGGACTTCTCATAACGTATTGCCTTGGTAAAGGTACTGAAAGAGAAAGGATAAGTTGGCAATATTGATGAGTTCGTGTTGTGTTTCACCAAGTGGTTGCCATGGAAAGAAAATGTTGTTGGGCCTGATTTTAGTCCCAGTTGTGGAAGTTGAGTCCAGCATAGGATATTATTGCCCAAAGTGATGGAGTTCTGAAGAGCAAAGAATGTGCCACGTAAGATCTGTGTAGCTTTCATGTAAGGGCCTTCTGTAATGCTGGAGCAGTGTTCTGATCGTGAAAAGCTGTGTTGAATAGCATGCAGCTTGTGCTGGAGCTGCTGAGCTTGATGCTGGGCACATTGTCTTGCTAAAAATCTAATTCTTTCATGAATAAGTGCATTATGCAAAAATGGTTTCTTCACATTGTCTGCAATGTCGCAGATGGCTTGCTCAGTTGAGCTGTTAGCGAAATGGCTGCCTCCATAACAGCAGGTAAGCATCTTGCAGATGCGGCGGAGGTGTCGAAGATGGGTTGCGATGACCATTGATGTTTTGTGCCTGTGCTTGGCAAGATTGTCGATGAATTTCCGGAGAGGATGTTGTCCTTGCTGTCTTGTTGCATCTGCCTTGCTTGTGATTGATGATTCGTTGCTGGAGGATTTGACATCTCCCTCATTTTCGTCGCTTCGTGAATGGAGAGACCCTGTTTCATGAATGGTTCTGGCATGATTTCCCTTTTTGTCGACAACAAAGTTGTAAGCCATGAAAAACTCTGTTAATTTCTGAGCTGTTCTCTCCCTCACATCACATGCTGTGGTGTAGAAGACAGAGAGGGCATGACTGTCTTGGAGGTACACGTGGAGGGCTCGATCCACTCGACAATCAACCCGTTCGGATAAAACTAACAGGTGAGTCTTCCTTGGAAGGTCGTTTGGTTCTGACTTGATTTTGTTTGTCAATGTCCTTGCCGCGCCAGCTCGTTTCTTTTTCTTAGGAACTTGCTTGATGCGACTGAGCTTGCAGAGGAATCCACGGTGGCTTGGTGCTCGGTGTTCCAAGTGGCTGAAGAATGTCTGTGCTGAAGTTAGAAAGTGTTGGATGATAAACCAGCAGGTAAGTAGGAATGTGGCTTGTATGAGAGGAGTTGTGATGGGCTCGGCCATGGCCAGAAAGCCTATGACTAGCCATGCCGGGGCGAACCATCATTCATCCCTGGAGAGGTAGGCCAGTTTGGCAAGCATGTCAGCGTAAGTTGCCTGACTTGCAGTTGGCTGTGACTTGTCCTCTTGATTGTCTTGTTTGTCTGGCTGTTTGCCTAGCCTGCAATTGTCTGGTTTGTGCACAGTCCACTTTTTATGGTGAATGCACCAGTGCCAGGTCTTCTTTCCGACTCGTTTGTGCTTTGGTTTGTTGTCTTTTGGGGATATGGTCATCCACTCGTTGTCTTGGCTTTGGAATTGTTCGTTTCCATTGTTTTTATCTTGTGTGTTCTCATCTTCTCCCTCACTCATTTCGGTATCATCTTCTTCGAGTTTATGGATGAGTTCGGCAGAGTCCTTCAATTCCTTGACTTGTGCTTCGAGTGCGATGATCTTCTCTTGGTCAGGAGATTTGGCACCCCATTTTCCGCTGTTCACGAGTAAGTCGAACTTTGCTTTTGCTTTCTTCATGATGTCCTCATGAGTTGCATCTCTCATATCTCCTGTTTGATCCATCCAGTCGTCTTGCAGTCTTCGGATGTAATCATGGAAGGTAGCGTCCGGAACACCTTGAAGGTAAGCATCGAAGAGTATGGTGTGGACATCATCAACAGATTGGCCGCGGGCCTTGAGCTGGGCATAGTTGTGGTTGAAGTAAGTGTGAATCTTGTCGATGTTGCCATTTGCTTTGATTGCATAAAGAGTCAGGTCGCGGAGGTTGGCCCGGAGTGCGGTAACAGTTGCCTTGCCGTCTAGGGTGGCAAGCCTCATGATGGTTTTGTACATGAGTGGTGCAACGGGTTTTGGTTCGCCATTGACAATGAGTTCATAGTCCTGACGATAGGTGAGCAGAGTTGCTTTGGCCTCCTCAGTGAGGCTGTTGTACAGACAGCGCCACATTTGCTCGTTGTTTTGTGCTGCTCGCTTGTCTGAATTGATGCCTGTGATGAATGTCTGGCATGCTGCTTTCAATGTTTCGCATCGATTTGGCCGTATTCGCAATGAGGCTGATTTGTCTGCCGTCCTTGTTTGTGAACTTGAGAATGTTTTGGGCGCCTTTGTCCCAGCCCATCATGCTTGCCCTGTCTTGCAGTTCTTTTTCGAAAATTACCACTTGACTTGCCTTCATGCTGAAGGGGGTCCCAAGTGCCTTTGTTCCTTGTTCGTACAGGTTGGCGCCATGCTTTGTGGTGTAGTCGATAAGTTCTTCGACGGCTGCAACGCCAGGAGAGGTAGCAAAGGCTACAGTTGTGACGGGAGGAGCTGCTGCTGCAGGAGGAGCTTGGTTGCCAGCGATGGCATTGGCAAGGTTAGC
>JABMIG010000095.1:0-397500 GCA_013187285.1 Cyclotella cryptica | reverse complement strand
GAGAAAGAAGAGAAAGAAGAGAAAGAAGAGAAAGAAGAGAAAGAAGAGAAAGAAGAGAAAGAAGAGAAAGAAGAGAAAGAGAAGAGAAAGAAGAGAAAGAAGAGAAAGAAGAGAAAGAAGAGAAAGAAGAGAAAGAAGAGAAAGAAGAGAAAGAAGAGAAAGAAGAGAAAGAAGAGAAAGAAGAGGAAGAAGAGGAAGAAGAGAAAGAAGAGAAAGAAGAGAAAGAAGAGAAAGAAGAGAAAGAAGAGAAAGAAGAGAATGAAGAGAATGAAGAGAAAGAAGAGAAAGAAGAGAAAGAAGAGAAAGAAGAGGAAGAAGAGGAAGGAGAGGAAGGAGAGGAAGGAGAGGAAGAAGAGGAAGGAGAGGAAGAAGAGAAAGAAGAGAAAGAAGAGAAAGAAGAGAAAGAAGAGAAAGAAGAGAAAGAAGAGAAAGAAGAGAAAGAAGAGAAAGAAGAGAAAGAAGAGAAAGAAGAGAAAGAAGAGAAAGAAGAGAAAGAAGAGAAAGAAGAGAAAGAAGAGAAAGAAGAGAAAGAAGAGAAAGAAGAGAAAGAAGAGAAAGAAGAGAAAGAAGAGAAAGAAGAGAAAGAAGAGAAAGAAGAGAAAGAAGAGAAAGAAGAGAAAGAAGAGAAAGAAGAGAAAGAAGAGAAAGAAGAGAAAGAAGAGAAAGAAGAGAAAGAAGAGAAAGAAGAGAAAGAAGAGAAAGAAGAGAAAGAAGAGAAAGAAGAGAAAGAAGAGAAAGAAGAGAAAGAAGAGAAAGAAGAGAAAGAAGAGAAAGAAGAGAAAGAAGAGAAAGAAGAGAAAGAAGAGAAAGAAGAGAAAGAAGAGAAAGAAGAGGAAGAAGAGAAAGAAGAGAAAGAAGAGAAAGAAGGAAAGACGAAGATGAAGAAGAAGAAGAAGAAGAAGAGAAACAAGAGAAAGAAGAGAAACATGAGAAAGAGGGAAACAAGAGAAACAACAGAAACAAGAGAAAGAAGAGAAACAAGACAAACAAGACAAACAAGACAAACAAGAGAATCAAGAGAAACAAGATAAAGAAGAGAAAGAAGAGAAACAAGAGAAATAAGATTAACTAGAGAAAGAAGAGAAAGAAGAGAAAGAGATTGAGGTTAAAGTAACAAATCAAATTACTGTTGATGAGACCTCTTTTTAAACGCCATTGTTGCAGGCTCACGTTCGAATGTAAATAACGTAGATTATTAATTAAAAGTGAGCCATTATTCACAGACCGCAGTGGCCCCCGGCTGCGTGACAAAAAATCGTCTCCCCGGCTCCACTAGTTTTCTCCTTCCGAGCTTCGCGACCCTTACACTCCCCTCCACGTGTAATTTTGGTATCTTCTTACTTACCGTATGTACCTCTGGTCCAACACACCCTCGCGGTGAGAGCAGGGTGTCAGCCCGGCGTTTCACTGAATTTTTATCTGTTCTTATTTGTGTGGGTGCATCCCTCGGTTCAGTTTTATCTTCCTCGCATCCCAGCAACTTCGAACGCATCAAAATAAAGTCTTTGCCTTGCTTCGGTTTCGTCAAGATATCTGACCACATTTCTTGTGTGGGGCAGTGTTGTACCTCAACCTCTTGTTGCGCTATCATGTCTTTGATGAAAAAATAGCGAATCTTGATGTGTTTTGTTCGCTTCGAAGATGACGTGCGACCATTTTTCTTGAGTGTTATGCTGCTCTTGTTGTCCTGATAAATTATATTTTGCTTGATATTGCATCCCAAAGCCTCGAGGAAGTATTGGGTATGGAGTATGCTAGGCAGCGCATCATACACTCCAATAAGTTCTGCCTCCGTCGAACTCCTCGCGTTGGTTTTTTGCTTGCGAGACATGCTGATTGCTGCCCCTTGTCCCAGAGTCATCATGGCACCCGTATGTCCCTTGCAGTCGTCGTGGGTGGCGTAAGACGCATCCACATACCATCTCACCAGCCCCACGTCATTCACGCTCAAACATAGTCCCAAGTCGATCATGCCGTTGAGGTACCGCAGGACTCTTTTCAACTTCCCCCAGTCATCTTCATCTGGGCTTTTCACCCTCGTGGTCAGAAAAGCCTCCGCAGTCTGAATGTCCCTTCTTGCTCGTCCGCTGAGGAATAGCAATTGTGCGGTAGTTCGATGGAATGCGGACGCTTGTTCCTCCGGGAGTTTGCTCCCATCTTCCCTGGTCTGGAACAGGTGGTCAGCTGCCGGTGTCATCGCCGATCCAGTGATAACTTCCGGGAAACCATCAATCACCTCCTTGGTGTATCCCGGCATGGTGATACGGCACTTGCCTTTCTCAGAGTAGTCCAAATCCATGCCCACGTACGTGTGTTTGTCCCCGTGACTCACGGAAATGTTCCCGTATATGCTCCTCAGCCAATGTTCAATCTTTCACACCTCAGCCTTTCTCCTATGCGACAACTTTAGGTCATCCACATACCAGCAGATTGTCATCTGCCTCCCTCGGATCATCTTGGTGACCACGCATGGGTCATAGGGGTTTACCGTGAATCCTTTTGCAACTAGATCGGTAAGCAGTTTTTTGTAGAAAAGCAATGCTGATTTCAACATGCCATATAGTGCCTTTTGCAGCTTCACGAATAGGATAGGTTTGCCTTTTGCGTCGGTTGTGATATACTTGCGATAAACCTGCAGAGCTATCAGAACCATCAGTTCGGCCAGTCTTCCATGAAAACGCATGATCACGTGATCAGGGCAGTCGGCGTGGAGGAACGCCCCCAGTAAGTCAATGATCGATACGCATCTGCCTTCGCTCGCTTCAATGGCACAAGAAATAAATATCGATTCGACAGACACGGTCGGAGATGCCGCCTCTTCCTCAGCAGTGGTCTCCCGTTGTTTTCTTCCATCCGCGCAGGTCCTTGCCTTCACCGTTCCGTCTTTTTTTTGCTTCAGAAATATCAATGACGCTAATGCCGCCGCTCTCTCCTGCTTTGATAGTTTTGTGGGATCCATTGGAACAAACACACTCAGGTCGTGGAACTGTCCAAGTTCCTTCGACACCGCCTTCTCTCCTTCTTCGCCGAAACGCTTCAATCCAGCCTTCAACGAGTACTGGGTCATGAGATGCTCGTGCATCATCTTTCGAATTGCCTTTTTGTCTTTCCCTTTCGCTTTCTTAAGTCCCGCCTTGAGTGAATATTGAGTCATGATAAACTCAAAAACGGGCACCAGGTACGAGTCTATTTCATTGCATTTTTCTTCGGATAGCGTTGCGTGCATGTACTCATCTACCTCCTTGTCCGCATCCTCTTTATTGTACATGGCGAACATGCTGTGCTCGAAACCCTCGAGTCGCGAGGATATTTTTCGCTTCCTCTTGGATCTTCTCGTCGTGACACCCTCGTCATCCGAATTCTCTGCGACTCCAAAATCTTCAGCTCCCTCATTCGACAATCCGCCGTATATTTCGCCAGCTTTCTCTGAGCTCGGGTGGAGCTCGTATGCGTTCACACCCTCGTGACTCGACAACTCGTCTTCTTGGTCACTCAACAATTCGTCCTCGTCATCAGCCCCCTGACCTGGCTCCTCTGCTTCCACTAGCCCGCCGTCTCCGTTGATCTCGATAGCTCCCTGGGGTTCGCCCGGTATGATGTCCCCTACCTCGTATATGCTGCCGTCATCATCCATCTCATCGGCTTCCGCCTCTACCAGGTGTGGTCCTAGGTCATCCGGATTGTCTGCACCCAATCCTGCGTTCTCCGCGGCTATCCTCGCCCTCAAAGCGGTCTCAGCCTGCTCATCTGGGATGGTTATAGCTGGGGTGGTACCAACGTGTTCGGCCAGCTCTACGCCAGGCAATTCGGAGGGTATGTCCGGGAACGGAGATGGCTCCGGCTCAACCAATCCCTCCGGTTCTCATCATACTCTTCGTTCCTAACATCTTTGAAAGTTCGGTTATTGCGGTCTCCAAACACTAGCCATGACGCAGCCCGATCGCTCTTTGCTTGCCGGTCTACTTTCCGAATGATCGACTTTGGCATGGGTAATTCGTCCCATCTGCGTCGTGTCAGTTTCTTCTTGGTTTTCAGACAATAGAACTTGTAGCTCCCCTGAATGTTGCCTGTCGGGCCCATGCATATGGTTTTGTGGGTCCTAGGGGTCATGCTATTGGATGGTGATGGTTCGTCGTGTACTTCGCAGTACGCGCCAAATGGCATCTTGCAGTGGACTTTCGCGTTCAGCCGGTGGCGGCATATCAGCTCCCTCGGGCTATATTTGGTGGACACGCCCGATTTTACGGGAAAGTTATTGAGCCATAACACTATAAAGTGTATTAATTCAATGGTAATTAGCCTCGGGAGGCCTGCGAATGGTAGAGTGTTCTCAATACCTCTTGCTCTTTCCTTGACAAGACGAATAGGTCTTTCGATTTCGGGTACATGTTCGTTCGCTGCTGTCGTGTTGATTGGAACAGTAGGACATTTGTCGGCAACGGCGTCAAATTCTTTGTCCATGAGGGCCGTTTGGACTACGAACCCGGCCCTGTGATAAAGCTGTAAAACTCGAGTAAGTTTTTCGCCTATTATTTTAGCTGTCCTTCGCGGCAGGAACTCTACGGTAATGAGTTGAATCCCTCTCGATCTGGTCAGCAGGAACGGTATCCCATTAACCAACATAATATGTGCCGTCAGCGTCACATACTTATGCAAACGAACAAAATCCCGTGGTATCGCGACTATCTCTGTCGTCACCCTCTCTGGCCTACGTCTTACGGTCCGTCCTCGTAGTCCTGCGAGATCAGGTCCAAAGATAGTGTGAGCGTTTCGAAGGTCATTGACATCGATAGGACATTCGTCAAGCAATTTGCCACGTACCATGCCTTCATAGTCGGCTTTGGCGGGACTGCCCAGCATCGCTTGGAGCTTTCGGGCCTTGATGGCTCGGAGAACTTGGTCCTTGGAGAATCCTTCGAAGTTGTGCTGGACGGTTTGCACATGCAACTGTTCCCGCTGGATGGTGGTGGACAGATCGAAGTAGTGCAATCCTTTCGCGCATGGCTTGAACTCAATCACTCCTTTTGGTGTGGTGACCCGGAAGGTCGCAGTGTCTGGGTCATCTGGAGTGCTGACGTAGGAGATGGGGAACAATTTTTTTATTGTTTTCAGTGATATTACGTTGCATATCCCGCCAGGGTGATACTTAACCGGTATATCTCCGAACTCTTCGGTGGAAAAAATCCCTTCCTTGGTGCACACAGTTGACCCGGCATTGCAGTGAATGGTGGTGTGTCGCGATGCCGCTCTCACTTCCCGCAGGTAGTCCCGATTGCAAAACATGTCGGTAGAACTTTGGCTGTCTAGGAGTAGCCAATCACGACTTAGCCCTTTTGATTCACGTTGACGAAAGAAGAATACGGCCTCGTCGTCCCCGTCCACGTCATCTCCTGAGTCTCCCTGGCTTTCACTATCCTCCTCTGAGCCATATGAGCCGCCGTCGTCGCTTTCTACCACCTTCATGGTGTGCATGTGCTCGCCTTCTTCCTCTTCCTCACTGGCGGCCCCAGGCTTTTCCACAGGATAGTTTGTCGCAATGTGTCCTTTTTTTCCACATCTAAAACACTTTCAATTGTCGATTCTTCCGCCGTCCCCTTGAGCAAACATCATTGCCGAGTCAGATCCTCTCTGGTTGTTGTGTTGGCGCTGGAAAGAGGGGGTCTTCCGGCTGTTTAGGAGGCGCAATACTGCATTCCTGTTAGTCGGGTATGTATCCGTCCGTTTCGCGTAGTCGTTGTCAAGCTCTTCGCGGAGTGTCTTGAATTTGAAGTAATTAGCGCCTTCGAGCATTAGCATGGAGAGATATGCTTCCTGGGCCAGCTCCATGGCCTTGCTCTTCTGGCTCTGGGTGGCACTATCCCGATTTGTGCCCATTTTTGCCAGCTCAGCGGCTACTAAAGCGCGCGAGTGCCCAATGCTACTCCCGTAGCTCAGTGCGGTGTCGACCAGTGCGTTAAAACGCTTCGAAGTATTGGGAGTTGGAGACATGTGCTTCCTGCACATAGCACATTATCGCTTTATCAGCAGCGACGATGGCTCTTGTTTCCTGCCTCGTGGGATCGAACTTGCAGCAGATCCCCTTGATCTTCCGGAGTAGGCTGATGCTGGCTTGCGAGGTTTCCATGGATCCCCAGTCATCGTCGCCCTTTAGAAGCGCCTTGAGCTCCGGGGCACAATGCTCATACAGCAGAGCATACGCCTTCTTCTTATTCTCTTCATACCTTTGCTCTTGCGTATATTCCGCATCAAACTTTCTCTTAAATATGTGCTCATAGGCGGCGGTCGGCGGTACCTGGTTCCCGGCACTGTCCGTGGATCCTGTTGGCGGAGCAGGCATCGTGATGGTCAGCTCTTTGAGAGCTCTCAGCGCCCCGGCTATGTCTGCTCCTGATTTAAAGTTTGCTTGCATATAGTTGCATAGCTTTTCGGTGGTTTCGGTGAATTGGGCCACATGCTTGGTAGCGCCTGACTTGTAGATATAGTCTTCCAGCCCACTTGTGGGCGCTTTATATTTGCTTCCGGGGGTCGTGTGCTGTCGAAACTTCTTTCCGCCGCGTCCACCCCTCCTTCGCTCCTTCGGGAGCTTCTTGTCCTTCTCCTCGGCTTCTCCCATGTCGCCGGAGTACGCCTTTTAATTAATAATGTTGATGAGACCTCTTTTTAAACGCCATTGTTGCAGGCTCACGTTCGAATGTAAATAACGTAGATTATTAATTAAAAGTGAGCCATTATTCACAGACCGCAGTGGCCCCCCGCTGCGTGACAAAAAGTCGTCTCCCCGGCTCCACTAGTTTTCTCCTTCCGAGCTTCGCGACCCTTTACACTCCCTCCACGATAATTTTGGTACCTTCTTACTTACCGTATGTACCTCTGGTCCAACAATTACCAAAATTGTGGCATAGCAATGGCAAATGGGTACTTTTCCACAATTTCTATCAATTATTGATCCTGTATTGTTTTTTATTCAATGGAAAGTCATTTGATAATGATTTTCAGTTTGGGTTTATTGAAACATATGATCCATCCATGAATTGCTCTATTGCAAAATATGATGTCCCTATGTGTTGAAGGGGGGGAAGAGGGGGAAGAGGGGGAAAAGGGGGGAAGAGGGGGAAGGGGGAAGGGGGAAGGGGGAAGGGGGAAGGAAGGGGGAAGGGGGGAAGGGGAGGAAGGGGGAAGGGGGAAGGGGAGAGGGGGAAGGGGGGGGAAGGGGGAAAAGGGGGAAAAGGGGGAAGAGGGGGAAGGGGGGGAGGGGGAAGAGGGGGTAAGGGGGGGAAGGAAGAAGGGGGAAGAGGGGAAAGGGAAAGAGGGGGAAGAGGAAGAAGAGGGGGAAGAAGGGGAAGAGGGGGAGAAGAGGAAGAAGAGGAAGAAGAGGAAGAGAAGAGGAAGAAGAGGAAGAAGAGGAGGAAGAAGGGAAGAAGGGGAAGAAGAGGAAGAAGAAGAGGAAGAAGAGGAAGAAGAGGAAGAAGAGGAAGAAGAGGAAGAAGAGGAAGAAGAGGAAGAGGAAGAAGAGGAAGAAGAGGAAGAAGAGGAAGAAAGAAGAGGAAGAAGAGGAAGAAGAGGAAGAAGAGGAAGAAGAGGAAGAAGAGGAAGAAGAGGAAGAAGAGGAAGAAGAGGAAGAAGAGGAAGAAGAGGAAGAAGAGGAAGAAGAGGAAGAAGAGGAAGAAGAGGAAGAAGAGGAAGAAGAGGAAGAAGAGGAAGAAGAGGAAGAAGAGGAAGAAGAGGAAGAAGAGGAAGAAGAGGAAGAAGAGGAAGAAGAGGAAGAAGAGGGAGAAGAGGGAGAAGAGGAAGAGGAGGAAGGGGAAGGAGAGAAAGAAGAGAAAGAAGAGGAAGAAGAGAAAGAAGAGAAGAAGAGAAGAAGAGAAAGAAGAGAAGAGAAAGAAGAAAAGAAGAGAAAGAAGAGAAAGAAGAGAAAGAAGAGAAGAAGAGAAAGAAGAGAAAGAAGAGAAAGAAGAGAAAGAAGAGAAAGAAGAGAAAGAAGAGAAAGAAGAGAAAGAAGAGAAAGAAGAGAAAGAAGAGAAAGAAGAGAAAGAAGAGAAAGAAGAGAAAGAAGAGAAAGAAGAGAAAGAAGAGAAAGAAGAGAAAGAAGAGAAAGAAGAGAAAGAAGAGAAAGAAGAGAAAGAAGAGAAAAAGAAAGAAGAGAAAGAAGAGAAAAAGAAGAGAAAGAAGAGAAAGAAGAGAAAGAAGAGAAAGAAGAGAAAGAAGAGAAAGAAGAGAAAGAAGAGAAAGAAGAGGAAAAGAAGAGAAAGAAGAGAAAGAAGAGAAAGAAGAGAAAGAAGAGAAAGAAGAGAAAGAAGAGAAAGAAGCTAAAGAAGGAAAGACGAAGACGAAGAAGAAGAAGAAGAGAAACAAGAGAAAGAAGAGAAACATGAGAAAGAGGGAAACAAGAGAAACAAGAGAAACAAGACAAACAAGACAAACAAGAGAAAGAAGAGAAAGAAGAGAAAGAAGAGAAAGAAGAGAAAGAAGAGAAAGAAGAGAAAGAAGAGAAAGAAGAGAAAGAAGAGAAAGAAGAGAAAGAAGAGAAAGAAGAGAAAGAAGAGAAAGAAGAGAAAGAAGAGAAAGAAGAGAAAGAGATTGAGGTTAAAGTAACAAATCCAATTACCAAAATTGTGGCATAGTAATGGCAAATGTGTACTTTTCCACAATTTCTATCAATTTGATCCTGTATTGTTTTTTATTCAATGGAAAGTCATTTGATAATTATTTTCAGTTTGGTTTATTGAAACATATGATCCATCCATGAATTGCTCTATTGCAAAATATGATGTCCCTATGTGTTTCAAATCTTATTCTATTTTTGGTCATTGTGATATTCTTACTTATAATAACTTGGATGGTTACCTGGAAGTCATTTGATCAGTCGTGGGGACGGTCAATGATCTCCACTAAAGAAATGAATGCATATGTGTTGTTCGATGTTTGAAGCAATGAATAAGCAAATGCAACAAGAGTAAAAATGCTTACTATTGATGTAACTTACTGGTGAGGAACTTTGCATTGGAATCATACTTGAAGTCAGTCATGGGTACAATTGTTGCGCTCTCTCATGACAAATTCAACCACCTGCGATATTTGCATCAATGATAACAAACAAAACAAGTAATATGTTGGAAAAATACATTTCTTCACACACTGGCATACGACAATTTTTAGCAAATTCACAGTTCACATTTTATATTTAGACAATTTTGTTTATGTATCAATAATTCTCACCAAAAACACAAATGTCAAATAGATTTTCATGCCAATAGCATATCCATCACACATCAAAGCTGTCATTTTGTTAACTCAAGCCATTGTTTGCCAGGGATTTGAGGCGCATTAACATATGTGCTGAGAAATATCAAAGTCTGTACATTCTTACCGCAGCTCTTGGGAATGACGATGCTGGCTATCCCGTATTACTGTGTGAAAAAGACCGGCATTGCATTTATTCATTGCCTCCTCGTGGAAAAAATTACTTACCGTTCTTCACCAAAAGTGCAAAGACTTCCAAGAGACCTTATTATACCAAGTAAGTTCATGCGCTTGGAACCCTTTGCATTTTACTGCCTTCTTACCTTGGAGTTTCAGATCTGTCTGGACCCATACAAAGTCAATGAACATTGCAAGTTTCAATACCCTGAAATGAAGATGCTGATTGACAACTGTTACCATGGTGAAATTTCAAAAATTTCAAATGGGTGCATTAAGAGATTATGTGAAGGTTAATGGTCCCTCCACATTAGCGAAGGGAAAGTATTGGATGTATACGTAATTTGTGGAAATCAGCAGGCTTATATCTTCCGTGGAACAGAACTGTTGCTGTTGCCATCACTTGGAATCTGCCTGTCCTATCCCAGTATTTCGCCATTTATCCATTGATTGCTAGTACAATGGGAAACAACAGTCTTTTCAACATTTCTTTGTCATTCTGTCAGGAAACCGACAATTATGATCTTGATCGTTCGATAAGATGACGAAAGCAAAAATCAGGAATGAGGCATCGCGAATAAACTGGAAGACAGATATGATGTTCATCGGGATAACTTGGTGTTGCTAGATGATGTATTTGGATTGGGGAATATTGACTACGTTTGCCTCAAGGTTTTGGGTTGCCACCATCCTGACTATGATGAATATGGGAATACCAACGTAAATGCATTTGGATTGAACGTAGTGGTTATTTTCTACCAACTGACAGCGACAACATTGATCTAGGTGGTTTTAAATATGAATCAGAAAGTGACCATCATTACAGTGCTTTATCTTCTGATTCGGACTTTGTTCCCAAAAGGAAAGATTGTCAGAAAAAGAGACAAAAGGTCCAAGGTAAGCACTTTAAAGTGTGTTCAATTATTGAGTAACATTTTCATGATACATTCATTTCTCTCATAGGAAAAGCAAGTAAAACCAAAATTCAAGATATCATCAGTTCAGCTAGCGAAGACACTAACAGTGAACTTGTTGTTAATTCTGATCAAGAAGCATTCGATGGGGAAGAGAGTTTGGATGAATCTGTCAAATCTGACAAGAGCATTTCTTCCTATGAAATCTTTCATACAAACGATGGAACATTTTCTGACTTGGATTCTAAGAGTGCAGCATCATCCTCATCCAGCCCTCGTGAAAAGTTGATCGACAAATTTGATGGGGAAGTTGACATAATGGATACGGATACTTCTGAGTCTGGTACTTCTGAGTCTGGTATGTAATCTTGTGGTGTAAAATGAAAATGGCTTCTTTTTATTCGATTTAAGTAATACTTGCTTTTGTAGTGTGCATGTCTTGCTCAAGTCAGTTTTCCAGTATATGGACCAGACCAAGCTTGATGATGACGAATTGTCTTTTCACACTTATTTGTGTAGCCTGAGAAATAGTAATGGATTTGGACTGCTTGAGGTGAGGACTGAATCTTTGATGCCAAGAAGGATTGCTGAAAGGATAGATGAGCTTCAAACGGCATTCTTAGAAAAGCCAACTGAATTGAGAAAGAAATGGGTTTTATTGATGATTTATGTCATTTCAAGCTGACAGATGAAGAAACAAATGGAGAATGCAATTCAAATACTTTTGGTGTGATTTTGGAAGGGCGCTTCAATGGATGCTACAAATGCAACAATTGTCACATTGGGCTCTGGAGTTGCAATATTGGCATAGTGAGTCCTTTGGACAGGACTATTTTGGAAAAAGTTTTTGAAGATGTAGACAACAGTCTTATTCCCACAATTTCAGATGACAAAGAAACACTAGTCATGAGAATATCTGGAAGCAAATATCTTGACGATATTGTTATATACAATCCTTCTTTCTCTATAATTAATGGGTCCCTCACATCACATCAGCCAAAAGAAGATCTGAAGGAATTGTGAAACGATCAGTGCATAAATATAGTGGTAGTGATGGAGAGGCAAGGCAGGCAAATTGTAACACTTCCAAACTACACATCTTATGGTCGCCATCAAGACAATTGGCATGGAAGGCCTATGAAGAATTCCACCTTTCTTGCTAGTCTTATTTGCTGGAGGCATGTTGGAATTATCTCAGAAGTTTCAAGAAGAAGTCCACCGACACATTGTCAAATGCTATTTTATTATGGAGCATTGAAATCTAAGATAGGTTATCACAGAGACAATTTTAATGTTCAATTCATTAAAAATGTTGTTTCTGGCAAATCTGTCACATTGAATGGTCATCCTTCTGGTGGTGGGGAGAATTCTCAGATTGTTGGCTCAAATGTCTTGGTGTTGACAATGGGCAGTAAACCTATGAAATTTGCATTTAAGTTTCCATCGTTGGGAAATGTTCAAGGTAAAAGAGCACATATGTCACATCACCAAGGCATCATTTCACGTGTGGAAAGTTTACAATATCAGTTCTTGATCCCATTGATGATATCATTATGACACATGGAGCAAGCTTTGTCTATGGCAAGAGAGCGAATAAGGATCAGTGGTATAGAATAGGTTACTGCTTCAGGTGGCTCCAATCTTTTAGAGACTTTTATGAGGATACTTGTACCCTGAGGTTGGACTCATCTGGTATTCACAGAAAAGATGTGGAAAGAAAACAGACAGAGATATATACACATAAGATATAGATTTGCAACAATTTAATACTTTTTCATACTATAATTTTCTATATGTTATTGAATTTTGATATGGAACTGAGCATGCATGGCACTGCCATTGAAGTAGGAATCACCATATTTACTCCAAACCGGACAGCGGAGTCATTTTTGTATTGTTTGACCGAAGAAACAAGCACAACTCATTGTGATAGGATCCTTTTGTGCTTTTGATGTTGCTGGATTTTCCAAATATGATATAATATTGCTTCAGACAAACTGATGTTTCTCAATTCAAAATTACTGATTTTGTCATGCAATGCCAATCTCAGCAGCAATCTATTATCCTTTCCACGGAGTAAAATTCTGTCAAATTTTTTCCATCAACATCTTGACGATGGAGTGTCAAAAAAAATCGTCAACCATGACATTGATTCGACCCAAAAAACGGATTAAGACTGTAATAACTCAGTCAGTTTTCGGTCAATATCAGATCTGAGGGCATCGTCGTGTAGCCCCCATCACCGCGCATCCAGTGATACTAACCATATTGGTTAGTGCATCATACCTAAGCAGTTATTGTCTTCCCCTTGTTGAAAAAGTTGCCTCACGACACCAACATTAAACATCGCCCTCTGTGCTTATTTCAACCTTCTACCATCAATCGCTGTCTCTTTGTCTGATTTCCATTTGTATTGAGCCGCGATGAATGAAGAGTTAAATGAGATTGCTGGACTGCATGGCTTTGCTGTCAACAGCAACAATGGAATATACAAGCGTGGCAAATCATATGATATGTCCAAGAAAATGGAAGTTGCTGCAGCTCTACAAGCAACTCAACATCCAAATATTAGTGACGTGTCCAAGCAATGCAAGGTCAGTACAACTTTTGCGAGGAAAATACTCACCGAGTTAGTGGAGCTTGGAGAGTTACTCCCCCCAGATCAAAAGAGAAGGCACATGACATCTGGACTGGGGGCAAAGGCATTGGATGAGATTGATGCGTACGTTATTCTCCTTCTGTACAGGGAAGAACCAAGTAGGGGATTGCATACATATGCATCGTGGCTGGAATACTTCACCGGAACACAAGTCAGTGCTAGTGTCCTTTCTCGGTTCTTCAAAGATGCTTTTCCATATGGGGGTAGATTGTATCGCCCTAATCTTATTCCATATGACAAATTTCGCCCGGAGAATTGTATCAGAGCAATTGATTACTTCGAAATAGTCGCCAAGATAAATCCATATCGTATCAAGTTTGGTGATGAGAAAAGTTTGAAGGGTAGAGAGGTATTCAATCGCAAAGTGCGTAGAAACCCTCTGACTGGAGAGATACCGCCCATACCGACATCCCCTGACTTCACAAACACTTACTGTCTGATAGGATTCTGCGGGATTGATAGGAGATCTACTCCAGTGTTCTGTAATGTACACGACGAGACAAATGACTCCACGGAGTTTTCAATTGCAGTTGAACTTGCTTGTGCTGTAAATTTCTTTAATGAAGGGGATGTTTTGGTATTAGACAATGCTGCAATTCACTGTGGTGGAGAGAATTCTGTATTGGAGGAATGGCTGTGGGATCGGTTTGGTGTGCTAGTGCTTTTTTTACCGCCACGGTCCCCAGAGCTGAACCCCATCGAACTGGTGTGGAATACGATGGTGCAGCGACTCAGAACTACTTCTCTCCGAGAATTGTTTCACATGGGGGCACATAGTACTGCTGTAAAGTCAATAGAAATTCTTAGTGAAATAACTCATAGGGAAGTAGAATCATTCTACAGCAAAGCGGGAATATAATAAGTAAAATCATTCTGTCATGAAGCTCAAAAATCATAAAGAGCTTATCATTATAATCTAGAGAGGTTAAGTTAGTTAAGATCTCCACACACTAACTCATTGAAAGTTATATAGATAGATATTTTGTTATAGATAGATATTTTGTTTGTATAAAATGTAGATGGATCATCTGATTACATGAAAAGTAATGAGACTAGGTGAAAAAGGTTAAGATATACTTAGAACTTAAAGTTATTATCGGGATGTCCCCAAATTACCGCCAATTCCCTTCAGATGCTTCAATTTCCTTCTGATGCTTCTTCCCCCAACATTGCCGCAAATGCAAGTACACTTAAATTTCCCTGGTTTTGATGTTCTGCTGTTTCATTCTCCATTCTCGCTGGTCTGTTTTTGGAATACTCTTTAAATCCAACATGTCTCTCCATCATCGAAGCAGCAGTAGGGTAGGATGCAGCAGCTGTCTGAGTAGGTTGCTGGGCATACATACCCGAATAATGATGATTCTGGTAGGATAGTGCGAATTTCATTGGAGGAGATACTTGGCTCAAACCATGGTGTTGGAATAGAGGTGACTTTAATGGAGATTTATTAGTACGATGGTAGTACTTGGACGAATTTGGAGTGCCTTTGTTCTCTTTGTCACGCGAATGATGTCTGTATCTTTTCTCTTCGATGGAAGATCTGCTGCTACTACTGGATCGACGGCGGCTTTTCCTTCGAGACGAAGAATGATGCTTCTTCCGAGAATCGTAGCTAGGACTGCGGGATCGGCTCCGTCCTCTCTTACGACGCTATGCATTAATAATAATGTCACATTGCAGGTGAGTTCATGTTTAAGAAAACAAATGACACATATTCCATACCATTCGTTCCATAATACTAGGCGACCATTTTCCTCCAGTGTTTCTAAAGAAGCTATGCATCCTCTGATCCTTAACTTTCGATCTTCTCTCTTCTTCCATTCTTTTCAGCTCCATTGTATGAAGATCATTTTTTACCTTCATGTTATGCTTGATGTTCATCTCTTCTTGCTTGAGGATAAGCTGGTCCACAGCTGAAGGTTTCTTATTCAATACAGATGCTTTGAGATCCTGCAAGTCGCTACTCAGCTTGTCGGCCCTTTCCTTCCACTTATCGCGGTCTGATTCAAGTTGCTTGATCTTGCGGTCCCTTTCTCCTTCAACCTTCTTCATTTTGCGATCGTCTTCTAACTCCATCCCCTTGGAGTTACGCTCAAGCGTCTTTGTGATTTGTTTCTCCCTTTTCAAATCCCTTGTTGTGTATTCCAATTGCCTGGTCTTTGTGGATGCTTTATCTTCCAAGACAAGCAACTGCTTCTTTGCAGCCTGGACTTGTTTCTCCAGATCTTTATTAGTTCTTTCAAGATGAGATATAAGCTCCTTAGCATTTTCCCAGCAAGAATTTAACTCATTTGAAGTCCTTTCTACAATATCTTGCAAAGTCTTGATGTTTTTGTTTGCCTTGATAAGAATGGCTTCAAAAGGTTTCTTGGAACATTTCTGGCCTTTGCCCCTTGCCTTGCATACTGGGAGAACTTTCTTGGTAGTGACTACTCCGGGAAGTTTGCTCCTGACAATTGGCTTTGGTTTAGCACCAAAAGATAGGTTCTTCACGGGAGCGAACAAAGTAATCCCTACTATGGGGTCTCCCCCTCCCATGGTGGAAGATGCCTTGCTACTGATGATCGAGCCATCTGATAGGGACGACTTATCATCCTGTGATGGGCTGGATGAGTTGCCAAAGTGGCTACTATTTGCATCACTCATGGTGACATGGGAAGAGGCGGAGAGGGTGTGAGGTCGGTTGACATAGATGGGCGTGTCAAGCAACTTTTTCAACAAGGGGAAGACAATAACTGCTTAGGTATGATGCACTAACCAATATGGTTAGTATCACTGGATGCGCGTGATGGGGGCTACAGACAATGCCCTCAGATCTGATATTGACCGAAAACTGACTGAGTTATTACAGTCTTAATCCGTTTTTTGGGGTCGACCGAATGTCATGGTTGACGATTTTTTTTTGACACGATCGCGTCAAGATGTTGATGGAAAAAAATTCTGACAGAATTTTACTTCCGTGCAAAGGATAATAACTGGAAATGCTTCTAACAGTGAGACATGGTCATTCTGTTGTTGACTCTCAACCCAAATGAAAGAAAGTTCTAATTTATTTTGGAAGAAGAAATTTTTGAGACACCAAGTTACGTCATGATGGTGGTATGAAGACCGCACTTGTTGTTCTGCTCTAATGAAAAATACAGTGAACATGTCTCACTCTTTCTATGACAATAAAATTATGATAAGAAAAACAAAATAAGAATGCAGCTGGCCGTTCAGTCTGATTGTCATATATAGATACATATGTCATTTCAGAATATTCTGTTCAGAATATTATACTAAGGAATTATTTCATTGTAATGCTTGATTGCACTGTGATTATACGTGAAAACTTCATTTGGCTTCTTTAAAATGTTTTTTGTTAACGTTTAATATAAAAATGATACGTTCAAACATTTTTCCCTTTGATACACTCTGCAGCTCAGAATGGCTTCTTCAAAATGTTCAGTTTTAAAGTTAAATTTGAAAGTAATCGTTGAAATTTTTTTTTGCCTTTCAAGTGAGCAAGATGCTGTAAATTGAAAAATTTAATATGTAAAGGTACAGGTAGAATCTGGCATATAGGTATCTATTTCTCAAAAAGATACCTTTTGTGAAGGGCACACAATTTTTTGAATTTTCCAAGAAATCAGAACGTTGTTTCTCAGAGTCACAAAAAATTGAGAAAAGAATTTCTCATTTCTGTGTTTGTAAAATTTAAACTTTTTTGGAGAAGACATTGCAGTTTGAGACGTTGTTTCAATTCTTGTTCACCCAAACTCCAGGTCATTTTTAAACACTTTTGCTAGAATGAGTTGCTCATAAATTTCAGTTTAGAACATTAAATTGAATCAATTATAAATAAAAACAGCCATGGCAAACACAGGAACCAAAACCACTGCACCGTCAACCCCTACAAAAGGCAAACCTCCAGCTAAAGCGGCGACTCCTCCAAGAAAGTCCGCTATAGACCGCAGCCCTCTTAAAACAGTCAAGTCATCAAAAGACCAGATTGTTCGATACAAGGAAGTTGGAATTGAAGGAGTCTGTCTGGCTTTTTGCTACAAGCCAGATGGGATTAATCCTTCTTACATTGCTCCTATCATTCGCTATTTGGATGATTCTGAAGGTGACAAGGCGGCGGGTCACATCATGTTTCTTGCCCAGCTTCGTGATTCTAATGGAGCAAATGTTCCTCTACAGACACCATCAGCCACTGGGAAATTGTACTCTACTGATGTCATTGTCATGTCTGTTGATGATCCTAAGTATACCTTCTTTTCGGCAATTGGTGATCTTGTAAATGTGCTCAACGATGCAGCACGTAACTCTGTAGTGAGACCTCAATGGCAGTATCAAGTCCCTAGTTTTGTCAACAGAGGCAGGGCGACACCACCAACTGTTGTACCATTGAGCACATACTTACTAAATGATGATTGTATCAGTTTCATCAAGCGATTCTGGGAAAACTGTGAGAGCAAAGATGCGTTGAACAATAATGAGTATAGAGATGTCATCCTCAAGGAGGTGTTTGGCTCTGCTGATGAAGGATGGCAAGCACTGGAAAACATATCCGATGAAGCATATGAACTTTTGTAAAAACAGTGTGTCGTGGATGTTTATGTACTTTTATAAGGACAGTTTGTCACAAGGTTGTACAGGTGTAAGAAATGTGATCACAAGTGTTTGAAAATGTGATATTGGCATTGCATTTTCCTTTGTCTAGTATCATTTGGATAATTTGTGTTTGTGTGAAACTAGTACAGTTCTCAATTCTCTTATTTAATGAAATATTTTTATCTCTTTGCTCTATTTGGAATTTTTGCAAGCAGTCTATGTTGAAAGGCTATCAAAGCTGGAGGCAGTTTGAAGGCTTCTGGTTTGTAGAGTAGTGGTTTGTTCAGAAACAATCCTAGTCTTGTCCTCACCCTTGATAAGACAGTGTACACCCATCCATGTCCATAATTCCAATTATGAATGATGAGTTCTTTTTTCGTGATGCCTTGTAATTTATGAGCAGTTGTGGCCTCATTCAAATTGATTGGTAATTTTTTGAGGATTGTGTCTGTTTCATACCCTTGTCAGGTGGATCAATGTCACTTCTGTAGAATATGCAATAGTACCTCTTTGGTTTCAGCTTGAATCTTCTTGAGGAAACAATTTTTCGTAATCTTGTCTGAAACCCATGCAGCTGTGCTTCTTTGTCTTCGTTCATTGGATCGTTCTGGAGGAGATTTTCTAATGAAGAGATCTGTTCTTCAAGCTTGATTTGTTCAATCTTTTTTGGAAAGTGTTCAAACTCAACATAATCCACATCAGCAACATTTATTGTATACACTTTTTTCCCATCATAATTTTTCCAATTCAAAGGTGTGTCGGATTTCCTTTTCACCCCAATGACTCTACACAAGGTACCATTTCCTCTTCCCCTTGATATGTCATCATTGTCAATTATCATGCAATGAGCCCCAACATAAAGTTTTAATGCAGGGTCAACATTTTTTTGTTGGTCTTTCATATCACAGTCACCACATATAGCATAAATTTTATTTCTTAACTTAGTTGTCACTCTTTTTGGCAATGGAGTTGCCTCCGAAAAGGTCTTTTTTGATTTCGGCCGTTTTGGGGCCTTTCTTATATCTGCTTCAATGACAACAGTATGTTCTGGTGGAGGGTCGGAACTCTCTACTGATGGAAAGTCTTTTATGTGTTTTTGAAATACAGATGCATGAATGGACACCCTCTCTGAGTTTTTCCAACAAGCATATGCAATATCAGCATCATGTTGGATTTCAGGTAATTGAAGTTGCTGACCAATGAGGCGTTCATTGATGGCATTGCAATCTTCTTTTGTGAATAATCCATCCCACATTCTTTTCAGGATCCTTCCATATTCAGGGTCATCTTTGAATTGGTGGCTGTTGTTAAGAATGATTGCAACATTTATTGAGTTTTCCCACAAGGATGAATTGGAATACAAGAGTTGGCTTTCTCTTGCTTTCACTGGTGGTATCTGATGGAAATCACCACAAAATATAAGTGAGTACCCCCCCAAAAATCATATTTGGGGACAATCCCTTTCCACCTGAACACAGCCTTCGACAAATCATATTTAGACGGGAATTCAGTTTCTCCATCTGATCACATGTCGAAAATGAGATTTCATCTATGATCAGCATTCGAACTTGTTCCCAGTTATGAAGCATCTCAGGAGAGATATTTTTGGACTTTGAATTAAGGTAAGCTGCACTGTGTAAGGTAACACCCCCCAAACAAGGCTGCAGCACATCCAGTGATAGCAGTAAACAAAAATGTCTTATCACCCCAAAGAATATCCATAGATTTGCAAAATTGGAAACAAAATTGTTGTGCAACATCAATTGCAGTACTTTTGCCAGCTCCAGCTGGTCCAGTGACAAACATCAATAATTGCTCCTTGGCACCTAGGTCCTTCAATTTCTGTTCCACTTTCTGTTTTATAAAAGTTGTTCTTTCATCTCTGAGATCCTCATCGCTATCTGCAAATCCAGATTCAGTGGATGACTGTGAGTCCAGACTCTCACGAATCAGATTCAGTAGAAATGAGCTGCATATGACTTCATAAGCAATATATTGGATTCTGTCCAATGTAATATGCTTTTCTCTTGAAATACGATTAGCAACTCCTTGCATTGTTGGAATTGAACTTCTGTTAAAATTTGAAGAAAATCCAAGTTCTGCCCATTCCCTATCTTCGAGAATACAATCTTCTTGTGAATCACCATCAACGATTCCCTCTTCTGAAAAGTCCAATTCTTGTATATCCTCTTGCATGTTATTCCTGATGGTAGCACCACTGATGAAAGCAAGTAGAGTTTTGTATTTACTTGCCCCATGCCCAAAAACACTGTTGTCAGTTTGGGCATTTGTTGATCTTGTTTCACTCCGTGATGATTCATTTCCACTGGTAGAAGAGTTATTCCCAGCTAGAAAGATTGAACTTGCATCAAGTGACCTAGTATTGATTGTTTTGTTGATTGACAAAAATTCCCCTTTTTTGAGATCATTCAACAATCTTTCAATGCAGTTTTCATCTTGGTAGAGATCTTCCTCAAACTCATCCTCATGATATGAATCTACAGAAAGGGCATCATCAAACTCAGAATAATCGCTGTCACAAGGGTCAACTCCAGCATGACCATCCATATTATCACTTTCTGTTGATTTCGTAGTTGCTTTGATTCTATCAGTAGGAACCTTGCATTTTCTGCACTGTAAACTGTCTTGCACGCTTTGGAGAATTTTTGTCCCACATTTCAAAAATTTGCTAGAATCAATATTCTCATTCATAGCATGCATAAGTTTATCCCACAAACAAGAATGAGCTTCATGAAGTAAAATCGATTCATTCGAAAAGGGTAGAAAAGAATCAATGCAATTTTTGCATAGTTTTCCCTCGATTCAAGGGCCCCTTTGCTTGGTTCATTTTCCGTCAGCTCTAAATCTTCCAGGTCACATAGCATTCCTTTGGGCATTGATAATTTTGGGATTCTCATCTTTTTGGATTCTCTCATGTAACAGTATCTTCTTCCTGGATGATCTTCTTTGAAAGCAAATTCACCATCTTGTAGTATTGGCATGCCACTATCATCATTGTTGCTTATTCTATTGAAAGATAAAGGAATCCTTTCATACTTCAATGCAAATTTATAGAAACTCCAATCTTCCAAACAGTCTGGCCTAAACAAGTAATCGTTCACAGAGTAATCTGCCCACATGACCACTTCCCCATTTTCACCCTTATTCTTTCTACGGAGCACAAAGTCACCTGGAGGTTCTCCTTTTAGCTTATTAAGCATTTGTCCAACAAGCAGATCCTGAAAGTCATGTGAAAATGAAAATCTGGAACCATTCTCACACAATAGCAGATGCGCCATTGTTGCACTAACAACATCTTGACTCAGGTGAACACTCATTCCAATGAGGAAACGGCACAAACCCTCCCGAAAACAGGCGTCTTGTTCCATGTTTGGTGTATGTTGCAACCCTTCAGCTACCAACTTTTCCTCTTCTTTCTGGATGCGACGAATGACTTGCTTTCCCACTCTATCAAAATCAACACCTCTATCTTCTTTCTGCGTAGATTTGGTGGAGTAATGAACAACATAAAAAAGACACCTGGGACTTCCAACTTGAATGTTGCTATTACAGCCAAGAGTCTTGGTTATATACTTGCAATGTGTAATCAAAAATTGAGATCCCAAAGATCGCTTGCTTTCCACAGTGTAGGGGTAAATGGTTGTATCACCTTTCTGCAATGATCTCCAAACAGTTGCCTTTGTTTCATCATCATTGTCTTCTTGAAATGTTGTTTTGTCAATGGCAGGTCTTGGAAATGGGAAACGACACTCTTTGCCATATTTGAAGCAAGATGTCCTATGCTTCCAGTCGTGCTCATTCATTCTTCTTGTTGCAACCAAATGCCTGAATTCACTGTCAAAAAGAAATCCTGATCCTTGCTCCGCTCCATCGATAGGGTATCGATATGTCATTAAATCTGATCTTTCTCGAGACAAGGGAAATTCTACACCAATTGGTTCGGCACATCTAGAACTTTTCATTGACTCCATAACCATATTTGTAAGGGTGACTGTTGACAGATGAGTAGTTTTGCCTGATAGTCCCTTTTCAGCACACAATTTACACTCCATCACATGGCCCTTCAATTCCATCCTATGAGATTCTGATCTGCAGTCTCTAAGAGTTTGTGCATCTTTTTCTTGGAACATGTCTGAAATGCAGCCCTGCTGTTGACATTCCTTGTGGATTACTTCGAGTTCAGGATAATAGCCATAATCAGAACAGAAATGTCTGTCAACGAATCCCTCAAGTTCCTTTCTTGCATTTTGGCGGATCACTGGGTCATTATGAAACAAAGTGTCTTTCAACTCATCAAAGCGATCCAACCACACTAAACAGTGGCCATGCAACGATCCTCTTCCTTGTTCTTCACTTCCTCTGACAAAAGCCTTGCATTTGCCATACATCCCTACGCCCTTGCTGCAATTCTTCTTGAAATCCCATCCTAACAGTTCACACACCACTTGCATTGCAGCTTGATAGTCAAGGGAGCAAGCTCCTGGATATTTTGTCCTGATTTTTTGCCTCAGCTCAAAATCGGAAATGCAATCAGCTTCATTACAATCCACCGTAGGAATGACAATTTCCTTTCCTTGGTTGGCGTACATTCGGACTCTGAAATTACACTCATCATCCGGCGTAACAGTGAAAAAATGCTGTGAGGACCAAAGTAGTCACTGAGTGCATAAACCTTCTTTCTAGCTTCCTTTGCAGCTTCCGCTGTGTGCCCAAGAATTTTGCATGATGTTGTGACAGATTTCAAAAATGATGCTGCTGGTGTGTTTAAATCAAGGTGTTCATTGTTTTGTTCCCTTCTGTTCAGCTCTTTTGCAGCTTTGTGCACATCACCCACAGACAGATTTGAAATCCTTTCTCCCAATGCCTGTCCTTGATAGTTCGATCTGCATTTTATTAGTCCTGTAGTATAAGATGCATTTCTACACATCAGATGATAACAAACCAAAATGAAATCTGGTCTCATGAACTGGTTCAAGGAAAGTCTCATGTAGTGCTTCAGACATGCTTCATTGGAAACTTCCACCTTTCTCTTTTTACCCAAATTCGGACATCCCGAACCAAATGGAAATTGGATAGGGAAAGCATCTTCCAAATTGATTTCATGTCCTCTCAAATAAGTACCACCATACATCAACATAGTTGGTGAAGTTGACTCCAGCATAGCTTGGATGAAATCCTCAGTGCTATCAAAAACAGAATTGTCTGTACTTGGATTTTGTGATTCACTTGAAAAGTAATACGTCTTGCCTTGAATCTGACATTCTAATTCTGGGGCAACCGGATCAGAAGTATTGTTCTCGTTGTCATCATCTTGCAGTATAATCACAGGCTTTGGACATTCATCTGGAGGCACCACATCACAGTATCCCTTATGACCTGATTCCTTGATGAACCATGTTAAAAGATCCATAAAAAGGTCTGTGTCCAATTCAGCTTGCCTCCTCACAACACTTTTCTGAGCTGGCGTCATTCTGCCACAGCAATACCACATAAATGTTTTTCCCCCCAGTTGAGCTCCTGTACTTATGCAGTGCACCTCCTACATGAGATTGATCAACACTGAACATGGAAAAATGCCCTTTCAAGGATTTTTGACTTCCGCCAGTGTAAGCGTGAACAAATCTAAATGGCCTCACTGGACTGATTGAAGCACAAAGGAGATCATCCAAATCAATTTCGGCATTAATGCTTCGATTTTTGATATTGCCATTTTTGTCTTGAAAATTGATGACTTCAGGAATGTGACCTATTGCGAACCCATTGGCAATTGCAAATTTGGGTGGTTTGTCTTGATCCTTATTTCTCGAACATTTTAAGCTCCCATAGCACATCTCACAACACTCATACCCTTTCTGATCTACTCTTGCCCTGGGAGAGAGCAACAAATGCTTCAAATCACAATCGTCAACTTGGTACTGTTTCACCAATTCTGGGTGCATGGGAACACCATCATAGTACTCCTCATAAGTTGAGACTGCTAATTTTGATGAGCTCTCCAACAACGCTTCTTTCTCAATAAATTTCACTTCTTCCAATCCAATGATGAGACGATCACAAACGACGCATACATGTGCACGGTGCCTATTGATATCACCTTCCACAGCAGTTGACAGGCAAATCTTCTCTCTGATCATCTGCACCATTTTTTCCATCTCTGACTCATTCAACTCTCTTGGCAGAAAATTTTGGTGGCATGGTGTGTTCTCTTGGTTGTTTGTAGGACTTGGTGAATTTTCACTCTCAAAACATGAAAATGCACATTCCTGTCCAGAGGACTTGCTGCATTGGTATTTTTTTCTTTTCTTCTCACAGATCATTTCTGCATTGGCTTCATAGTATGTTTTCCTTTTGTTGCAAATATGAATATTGTTGATTTCATAGTGTACCTTTTTCTTCTGACATATGATCTCTGCCTTGTTGTCATATCGAACCCTTTCTCTTTGGCAGATGGAATCAGCATTATTTCCATAGTACTTTTTCTTTTGCAGGCCAATGGTCTCTGCATTAATTTCATACTTGACACGTTGGATCTCACAAATGGAATTTCTATGACTTCTGTAATAAGTGTTGCTTTCCTTATTGCGATGAGCCTTTGTCTTTTGATAGTATCTTTCATTTGTCCTTTTCCTATCATTTATTGTTTTCTTCACCTTGGCTTCTGTGCTAAGCCTTTTTGCTTCTTCATTGGCTTCATAGTGATTTTTCCTTTTGTTGCAAATTTGAATATTATTGATTTCATAGTGTGCCTTTTTCTTCTGACATATGATCTCTGCCTTGTCCTTATTGCGTCGAGCCTTTGTCTTTTGATAGTATCTTGCATTTGTCCTTTTCCTATCATTTCTTGTTTTATTCACCTTGGCTTCTGTGCTCAGCCTTTTTGCTTCTTCATAGAAAGAATCTACAAAATTTACACAAATCACGAATAGCATGAGCTAATGAAACAAAACTCAAGGAGCAAGGATGTCAAATGTCCTCACCGTCGATATGGTTCATTGACTTTGCATTTGGTGTGCTTGAAAGTGACATTTTAAACAGAATAGATGAAGTACAAACAATTATCTAATATGGAGTACAATTGTGTGTAGTTTGATAAATTATGAAATGAACATTATGATCCATTGGCTAATCAATATTAGAATGTGAAACACTCATGCCATGTTATCATGTTATATGTATGCCTTTACGTTGGCAACCATTTCTGAGGGTCTTTTAACATACAAGCATGGTTAAATGTAAGTAATGTGCTTACGTTGAAAATCATTTTTGGCGACATGTCTATTTTCAATAGTGTGATGCATTTACATGACATGTCTGTTGAAATATTTTTGGCAATGTGGTTCAAGATGAAAATAATGTGGTTACATTGATAATCATTTTTTGTGATATGATAGTGCAATGCATTCATACTATGTGTCAGTTGAATTATTTTTGGCAATGTGGTTCAAAATGTACTTACGTTGAAATTCATGTTTTTTGATGTGTCTATTTATGACAGCTCAATGCGTTCACATGATGTGTCCGTTGAAATAATATTTTTGATGATGTGGTTCAAAATGTAAGTATTGTACTGTGCTTATGTTGAAAATCATTTTTTGTGATGTACGCTATAATTTCATTACAACGTGATAGCGTGATGCGTGCAATGCATTCATACTATGTGTCAGTTGAATGGTTCAAAATGTAAGTATTGTACTGTGCTTACGTTGGAAATCATTTTCAAAATGTAAGTATTGTACTGTGCTTACGTTGGAAATCATTTTTTGTGATATACACTATAATTTCATTAAAACGTGATAGCGTGATGCCTGCAATGCATTCATACCATGTGTCAGTTGAATTATTTTTGGCCATGTGGTTCAAAATGTATTTACGTTGAAATTCATGTTTTGTGATGTGTGTATTTATGACATCGCAATGCGTTCACATGATGTGTTGGTTGAAATAATATTTTTTACGATGTGGATTACAACGTGATAGCGTGATGCGTGCAATGCATTCATACTATGTGTCAGTTGAATGGTTCAAAATGTAAGTATTGTACTGTGCTTACGTTGAAAATCATTTTTTGTGATGTACGCTATAATTTCATTACAACGTGATAGCGTGATGCGTGCAATGCATTCATACTATGTGTCAGTTGAACTATTTTTGGCCATGTGGTTCAAAATGTACTTACGTTGAAATTCATGTAATGACAGCGCAATGCGTTCACATGATGTGTTGGTTGAAATAATATTTTGGTCAATGTGGTTCAAAATGTAAGTATTGTACTGTGCTTACGTTGAGAATCAATTTTTGTGATGTACGCTATAATTTCTTTACAACGTGATAGCTTTTGGCCAAGCTATAAATTAATTTTAGATATAATTTTAGAGGTAATCACATATCAATAGTTATTGAATACCCATGCGTGAGAACCCAAACACTTAGGCGTTTACGGGTATTTGCATCAGTGTATCTGTGGTATAAAATTGAAAAGTTAAAAAAAAGTCTTAATAAGGAAAGGGCCAGATATAAATTTAGAGGTAATCACATATCAATAGTTATTGAATACCCATGCGTGAGAACCCAAACACTTAGGCGTTTACGGGTATTTGCAGCAGTGTATCTGTGGATTCACCTATAAAATGCAAAAGTTAAAAAAAGTCTTATGAAGGAAAAGGAGAAGGAGAAACGTGCTCAGTGATAAACTAAGATTTTTTAAAAAAATCTTGATTAGCCCATTCCTCATGTCCCCATGTCATATCACCACCCCCAGTTGCGGTGCATTAGATGCACCGGACATTTTGACCAAATCCTTGAAATCTCTTATGGTGCATCTAGTGCACCATAACTTTTGTACTATTCCTGCATATGTACAGAGGAAACCAACAACCATTTTTGAGAAAGAGATCATTTCAAATATTAGTTTTAGAACGAAAAATCCCAGTAAGTACACCACACTGAGGGAGTTTTTAGGAGTCCCAGCTGTCTGGTACAACTTTCGAAAATATTATATATGCCTAACTTTTCCATCTTAATTGGCCAAAAATTAGGCTTATGTATTTCTAGCAAAATAATGATGCCGAGCCCGGATTACCTCTGATTGGCAAATGTGTCTTTTTGAATTTCTACTGAGGCTATGTAGGAATCGTCCTGTTATGGTGCACTAGATGCACCATAAGGATTATGATGGGGAAAGCTAGTTATGGTGCACTAGATGCACCATAAGAAAAAGATGGGGATATCACTGTACTTTTGAAATTCTGCCGATATGGCAGAATTTCACGTGGCTGTGGTATATTTCTACGGGCTTTTGAAATTCTGCCACCCCGGCAGAATTCTTTGGACGATTCCTATGTTAAAATATAGTAAAAATCCCTTGGGCCCAGAGGTTGTAGCGACAATATCGTGAAAAGGAGTTCGAGGCTATGTGCCATTAAAAAGCAATGCCAACAACAGTTTCGTTTGAGCAACGTGATTTGATTCCAGTCTGCAAATGACCGACGGTTATCCGTTACTCACGAATGCGCAATGTTTCGGACTATTTTTAAATGAAATCTGATGTGACCGTTGATAAAGTTTCATTACTAAGGTTAGTCTGAAGTACCATAGGAATTAATACGATCTCAAATTCTGCCGGCCGGCAGAATTTTGATTCGTACACATAATCAAACTCTGACGAATCGGCAGAATTTCAAAGTACTGGGATATGGGTGTGCTTGGTAGCAGCAAAGGAGCAGCAAGACAGGCAACTATTTGTCATGGTGAAGTTTTTGGAGAGATGAACAACAAAAAGTAGACAACAATTGACAACTTTTCACTTTTCTGACTCATCTGACGACATTTGATGACCTTGTGACAAACCTACGACGACCCATAAGTCCTAAGACTGGAAACTTCACCAAAAATTATGCAACTATTGACTTAATATCAACCCTATCGAAGATTATCGACGGGATCAAAAAATATCAAATACCAACTAAACAGTAGATAGCATTGACTCCTGTCAACAAAAAGTCGATAGAAAGTCGATCTATTGACTTTTTTAGTCAATCAACCCTTGATATCAACCAACTTACGACCACTTTTCATAGAAACTCGTAGTAGTAGATACCAACTATCGACAAACTATCAACGTTTTCATCACTCCTTGATAGTTTGTCAATAGTTGGCTGACATGTTGACAAGTAAAAAAAAGTCGATAGTATCGGCTTGTATTGACCAAAAAGTTGATAGAAGGTCGACCTATCTACTTAACTGTTGACTTTCTATCGACTTCTATCAACAACAGACCATTGACCAACTATCAATCAATCACAGAAAAGTTGGCAAGTTGCCTGTCTTGCTGACCATTTAACAAACCTGACAATACTTGATGACAACCTTGTGGGGACCTTAGTTTCACATGTCCTCAACATGTCCTCGACATGTCCTTGGACGTGTCCAATGTCGGCTTTGGGTCATGTTTCGGCCAGATGTCCGCAAGTTTAAGTCCCACATTTTACGTACATGTTCTCTAGCAGCCGGCTCGTTTTTCAGGTAAGAGTCTTGCCCCTTCCTCTTCATTTCACAGTTTTCCATTACGTCACCTGACATTTTTTTTCAATTAAATACTTACCACCCCTCCACGAGAATTGTTGTCGCTCGGCCCACAGATCAAATTCAGCCGCCCGCTCCCCCTCCCCTCAACCCAAACAACAACAGCTAGCAGCTGGTTTGTTTTTCAGGTAAGAGTCTTGCCCCTTCCTCTTCATTTCACAGCTTTTCATCACGTCACCTGACATTTTTTTTCAATTAAATACTTACCACCCCTCCACGAGAATTGTTGTCGATCGGCCCACAGATCTGATTCAGCCACCCGCCCCTCCTCCCCTCAACGCAAACAACAACAGCTAGCAGCTGGTTTGTTTTTCAGGCAAGAGTCTTGCCCCTTCCTCTTCATTTCAAAGTTTTTCATCACTTCACCTGACATTTTTTTCAATTAAAGACTTACCACCCCTCCACGAGAAGTGTCATCGCTCGGCCCACAGATCTAATTCAGCCGCCCCCCCCCTCCCCTCAACGCAAACAACAACAGCTAGCAGCCGGTTTGTTTTTAAGGTAAGAGTATTGCCCCTTCCTCTTCATTTCACATCTTTTCATCACGGCACCTGACATTTTTTTCAATTAAATACTTACCACCCCTCCACAAGAATTGTCATTGCTCGGCCCACAGATCTAGTTCAGCCGTCCGCCCCCCCCCTCCCCTCAACACAAACAACAACAGCTAGCAGCAGGTTTCTTATTGAGGTACAGTAGCCCCCAGCTGCTGGATATAAATTGGGAGTGCAATATTTCCCCCCTCTTTCGCCATTATTTTTGTGAGTTTTCTGTTCCCTTTTTGTATATCATTCATACACGCGCTCTCTTTATTTTCATTTTAAAACTTACGCTCGTGTCCAGCTACCCAACTGCTCGCCATGCCAACTCAGCAGCCAGATGCACTTGTAAAGAGAAGGTGAGCTTTTCGTTTGTATTCAAATTTACACTCCTCTTTCTGCGTTAACTTAAATTTTTAGTATTAATCAGCCCCACAGTCATGTGGCTGAAGTTGGAGCTGCCTCCCACCTCAGCACCATGCCAACAACAGCAGCTAGCAGCGGATGCGGAGAAGTGGTGAGTTTCTTCACAGCCTTTGTCGTACAGTTCTTTTTTAGCTGCTAATATTTTTTATCAAAATGCTTCACACCACTTGTTCCAAATTCTTTCTTTGCTTTGTCACAAGACCAATGGCACTTCCAGATCATTTTGTGCTGACAGAGGGATGAGCGAAGAATAACCAGGGGGCTATAAAATGTTTTTTGGACTAATCCTTAAAGCTTGAGTGAATTGTGATAAATGGAATTAAAATTATTTTCGTGGACATTTTTTATCCTTCACGTGTTGTAGCATTCTGTTAGACTTGTCTCTCACAAACATTTTTAAAACAGTCCAATGTCTGAATATTTTCAACTTAGCACTGTTGTGGTAAAATTTACAGAAATAATTATTTTGCACTACCTCATTGCATTCAAAACACATTGAAATTGAATGCTCCAGACTACAAAATGTTGTGCATCACTCAATCCATAGGACATCTAGTTTGAGGAAACTGCTCACCATACATTGATTGATAGTATTCATTGTGTTGGGTGATGTTCCCCTATTCAACCACTGCATGGCATGAAGCATAGCTTATCCCACATAAATCAATTCTACCACTTTTATTAAATGTATGTTGTGTAGTCTGTATATTGATGTAAAGCATTAACAGAGTCAAAATAAGACACTTATTGGTCAATAAAACATGTCATCTTGCCTGAAAGTTTCATAAATGATCATTAAAATGCAGTAAAAAGTCCATGTCCTCTCATGTCCTTGGTGTCCTCGTGTCCAAATTTTGATGTCCTGTGTCCTCGTTTGAAAACAGGAATTTTTTTGGCGCGGGCGCAGCGGACATGTGAAACTAAGTTGGCGACCCTAGCCACATTTGGTGAAGAACTTTTGACAGTCCTCATTGCAACTGGTAACAACCTCGTGACAACCGATGATGACCATACTGACTACCCTTGTGATGACACTGACGATCTTTGATGAGAAGTAAAAGTATAAATTTTGGGTCTATGATCAGAAGGGCTGTTTCACATGTAGATGTGGCAAGACTTGCTACTCTTGACAAGAACTTCAATGGGATCATATGGCCATTTTAATGTATCAAAAACCTGTTGGGGGTCAGGGGTTCTCTGTTGAATCTCTTAATGACAATGAAAGCTTCTTAGGGGTCATCTAGGCCCAAGAAGAAAGAAGTAATCTTACATTTCCCATCTAAATATCATCTCTATGGATGGTACTTAATACTCTATTTATTTTACTATCACAAAACGGGAATGGGTGGCCAACATTGGCATAATGATCCATGAACCCTAAATAACTCATGAAGCCAGTCAATGGGTTGCTGAGATCTTGGATGCAAAAAGTATAGCTCAATTCAGTAGTGATGAAAAATGGAGCCACTTGTGTATGCGCCAACAATCATCAAGAAAGGTTGTCAAAGCTCCTCACTGAATTCAAGGACCCCTTTGATGGAACACTACAAAAGTGGGACTTGAGCCAGTCCTCCTCAATCTGAAGTTAATGGGGGGAACAAAACCACATACTGGCAGGGCCTTTCCAACTCCAAACATCCACAAACAAACATTGAAAAATCGAGTAGAGAGACTATGTGAGTTAAGGATACTAAAGCGGTAGCCAGAGTCAGAATGAATGTTTCCTTTGTTTATAGTACCAAAATAGAATCAAACTGTATGATTCATTTGTGATTTTAGGGTAGTCAACAAACTGATAATAAGAACCTGTTTTCAATGCAAATGTCAGTAAAGTTTTACGCAAACTCAACAGGCCCAAATTGACAGCATCCCTTGAGCTGACCATGGGCTGTAATAGCATAAGATTAGATCATGATTTATCCAAAATAATTTTGTGTGGGAGAATCAATTGTATCATGACTACCAATGCCCATTCCATCTTCTCCCAACATCTTCCAATCCAAATTGTCAGTGCTGATGGGAGCTCTTGAGTTGTTCAAGCATGTATTCACAAAGGGCAGCCTGGATGATCAACACATGAAACTGAGACAAGTGCTCATTAGTTTCAGATGCACAGGATTGAAGGAAAATGCATAGAAATGCTCTTCATGTGTCAAATAAACAAAATATCTTGGTTATGTAATCACAGATGGCATCAAGCATCACCCAAAACAGGTAAAGATCATCCTTTTGTTGACACTGCCTCAGAATGTCCTAGGCATGGTCCAGTACTACAGACACCTCTCAACCGTAGAGAGGCAAGTTATGTTTGCACTCAGTAACTTGGTTGGAAAGTGTGGATGTAACAATGTTATGAAGGCTGAGGAAACTAGTCAATAGCCATGGCATTGGGACAATGTGCAAAGAGTGCATTTGACAATGTTAAGGCAACAATTGTCAAAGATGTTCCCTGGTTTCATGTGCAATGCTGACTACTCAGTGGAATTCAAATTCTATACTGACAATGCTAAGTTTCAACTTTGAACAGTCATTGCTCAAATCAACAGACCACTGGCACTTTTGAACAAAGCATTCTATACTGACCATGAGCAGAACAGATCACATGCGGTCAATGGGGTGGTGATTTGTCTCTAGGGGTAAGTTTTGCAAGGAATCCACAAGTGATATCAGCATAAGCTGACAACTTCCATCACCACATAATTCTCATATAGTTGTCATAAGTCCAGATCTGGACTAGTTGCTATTACTAGTCCAGATCTGGACTAGCCAGTCAGTTGGACTTAATGTTTACCTTAAATTAGTAGAAACTCTGAAAATTTTTTGCAGCACCTTTGATGCTGGAAGAAGTCTTTATCTCTCTGGAACAGTTGGGTGTTTGACTGTGTATATTACTCTGTTTGTTAGTTTTATAAGAATGTTGTAAGGAGTCTCCCACAGATCTACAGGCTGTATGGTAAATAAAGAAGTAGTTAAGTGGTGAGAAAGAAGGCATACATACAGCTCGTGTTGGTGTACTCTCAAAATGTGGACCTCATAATACATCATAATCTACTTCATTGTCAGTGTCTGAGATTTGAGACTCTGAGATGCTCAGATTGTCACTTGGCGAAAGAAAGATGTCTATTGAGTCATTTTTCCTAAAATCTAACCTTTATTTTAATCAATTATTTGAACTATTGAATGTTACAAAAATCGTTCCCTATGCTGGAGTCTACTACCTTAAACTTACACGAGTATTGTCGTGCTGTAATTTAAAACAAATATCAAGAAGACAACACCTTTTAAGTGGAGGCTTCAACTGAATGGCAAGAATTGTGAGCAACAACAGAATATTCTTGATTTGCAATGAATGTAGAACAAGTAGTGGAGTTGTGTGAGATGATGGCTTGTGAGGATGATTGTCTGGAATTGCATCTATTGACTTGCTGTACTTTCAGAGTTGGTTGCAGTGGCAGAAAATGATTCCAGAGTTTAGGTACCTTGAGTGAAGAATGATGAGTCATTTACCTATGTGCTGTATGACATCAGGTGACATCACTCCAGCAAGTATGGCATGGTGCACACACACATACAAAAACAATCATCAAGACTGGATTTGAATCACAAGAGAAAAACCAACAAATGAGCGAAACCAAAAGTGTCTCATCCTAAGGAAGAGGTGTGCACTATGTAGCGGTACTTAAGGACTGCCAGTTAAAGAACAATGTGTTTGAAGAGTCATGGAAATACTTCACGTTGTTACAGCTTGCAAACTTGAAGTAAATAACATATGCAAGAAAAAATTCTCAATCCCACTGACTCGTTTGTGTCTCAACATTTGCTTTTATTTCATATGCGGGCCAAAAAATTGTGTTTTCTTGGAGACTTTCCTCGGCCCACAGTGAACAGAATCCAAAAGCGTTAAACCTAAGCAACTCTCTCCTGTGTCTCACTCTCCATGACTCTATCTAGACTGGACTTTAAATCCTCCACCAGATCTGATGCTCTTTCGATACCAACAGATATACGGATCAAGCCATCATCTAACCCACTGTTAAGAGGATACATGGTATGTTAGAACATTGTCGAGACAGTAACTGAAACTCAGTGAGTTGTATGTATGGTCAATCACTTACCCCGCAAGACGATCTTCTCTAGGAATCATGGCATGAGTCATGGACGCAGGATGCTCCACCAGACTCTCTACACTGCCAAGAGACACAGCGAGGTTCACTACTCGTAGACCCTCACATACTCGCTTTGCACGTTCCAATGCGATGTCGCCTTCACCTTTGACAATGAATGCTATCATCCCTCCATACGTTTGAGGCATGGTAGACGCATCTTCGGCATAGTCTCTACCCGATCGGAAAGCATCTGCGACAAGGCACTGGTCGTCTCCGGTGTTGTCGGGGTGACTCTGTAGACCAGGGTAAAATGTCTTGTCAACAAGTGGGTGATCTTCGAGCATCTGAGCGACTTTAAGTGCATTTTCTCCGTGCCTTTGCATACGTACGTCCAACGTTCTTATACCACGCATGAGAAGATATGAATCCATGGGCTTTACCGATGCGCAAAGTAGTTGCAACAAAAAGAAGCAATGAGTTGGAAGACTTTGTTTCAAGACCAAAATCACCCATACTAAAAGGCTTACATTCAGTGGAGCGGTTATGAGTTTCTGAACTTTGGCAAGTCCATGACAAAAGTCTGCGCTGTTGGAACTCACTGACCCGGCGAGAATATCTGAGTGACCTCCCAAATACTTGGTACAAGAATGAATGCTGACATCCACACCTGGAATATCCAACGAGCGTTGATGATAAGGAGTGGCAAAGGTTCCATCCACCATGACCCAAGGACGATTTGGATTGTTCTCCCTGGTTCCAAAATACTCATCAACCACTCTCCCAACTCCTCTCAAATCTGTTATACGACAAGTAGGGTTCGCAGGAGTTTCGCAGTATACAACCTTGGTATTATCGCGAAAAGCCGCCCGATAAGCTTCGGGACCCTGCTTCCCTGCTCCATCGATAAAGTCAATTTCTACACCCCAATGAACGGCAAACTCCTTCAAAAATTCATGAGTGCCACCATAGACCGTATAGGGAAAAACGGCATGATCACCCGCCTTGAGCACCGACATGAGCGCCGAAGTAATACCCGACATTCCACTTCCAAACAACATCGTCCCGCCATTCTCATGCACGCCCTCCAACGCGGCAATCTGCCTGGCGCACGCTTCGTTCGTAGGACTTCCCCATCGACTGTATACAAAGCCATCTCCATCAGTGAATGCCGCTTCTTTTTTATCGTGGAGGCGTGCTCCGTGATCGGCATCGTCTAGTGTGAATGTGGACCCGAAGTAGATGGGAGGTGCGAGGCCACGGTTGGCTTTTGGAGAGGGGTGGTAAAGGGTGGCGCATTGGGTGGCGAAGGAGGTGGGGGCGTGGTGTTTCGGTCTGTCAGAAGAAGAAAGGTTACGTGCGGTGGTGGAGAGTGAAGGTTTGTGGAGTCTTCTGGATACGGTGAGTGCAGTTCGATATGTGTTAGTCAGTTTCATTTTCGTTCTGGGGTTGTCGTGTGCTGTGATTCCTTGATTGAAATGATGGCGTGAGAAGATAGTCTCGAATCTAACAGTTACATTGAAAATGAACACGACAGAAGAGGTAGAAACAATGTTAGGATACCGGAAAGAAGAAGAAAGTCATTCTGATGCTAATTCAGATGATTTCATTTCTCGAGTCTTCGAAGTTCAAGTACAACAAAAAGTTCCAAACATTCAATAAAGAAAGTTTCTCATGTACGCTTCGCCGTCTTTCGAAGAAGCAATTGAGATTAGTAGCCTCAATGAAATCACGGCTATTTTCAAAGGCGATATCCCAACAAGTCTCTCTGCAACTAAAAGGGGCAGGTTTTGGACAAAAGGAACAATCAGAGATCGCACGATGCTTCGTCTGCGCAACATCCTATCCACCGCTGCTGCTGAAATTGCGATGTAGAAACTTATCGCATTGACTCGGCAAATGGTTTTCAGAAGAGGACAGTCATAGCGAAGAGCCTACGCCGCAGTAACACCGTGACACCTCAGTGTTGAATGGCGAGAACTCGAACAACTTACGTTGACTTTAAAATAAGAGAATAGCGCTAAGTTGTTGTGGAACTAGCAACCGACACGAATTAATATGCTTTGTTATGTGTTACAGTTCAATGAATGAACGCTGACGGTTCCATGCTCCTCGAGCGGGACACTGTCAATAGTCAGCAAAAGCGATCAGTGGCCATGATTTCTCGCCCTGTTCCACGCTTCATTCGTTTGGGACAACCCATGAACCAATGCTTGAATTGATCGACCTACACAAAATGAATGACGGAGGAAGGATGTGGTCGATTTTGTATGAGAGAGTGTCAAAACACGTGGCCTGAATGTGTTTGCTAGACGTGTCGCGTCTATTCATTCCTATGTATTAATGGTATCCATTTTAGATCAAGATACACTGATATAAATTTGTCAATCAAAAAAATCAAAAAATGATCTTTTGTGATGCCCTCGAAACTTTGCCTGAACTACACTCATCCTCGTACATACTCATTCAAAGACGTGCACCCAAGCCACGCTGACCAATGGCCGTTAACATCCTTTCGCTTCCTGCGTTGGCGTCCTTTAGTATATTACTATTTCGGCACACTCCAACCTATGCTTTTGTTTACCCTTTATTCATTAAAGTCCCGCGGTCGCCAGGACACGGACAAATTTTTCATTCATCAGTCAATAGCATCGGTCATGTAGCGACATCGGATAATGTAATCACAGACGAACATCGACGACACCTACTCGGTCTGGCCATGGTTATGTCGCACATATTCATAGGCGGTATATTCCCAAAGTCAGCCAGTGCCGATGATACACAACTCATATCATCAATTCATGGGATTTATGATGTTCGATTGCGAAATTATTTCAATCCAAACTTTCCTAATTGGAAAGGGACTTCACTCGACGTCATTTCATTGGAAGATGCAGCGCAGAGGATTTCAATGCAATCGAATCCCAAACCAACTTTGCCAATGGGAAGGTGGCCGGATCCCATTCTAAGAAGACCCGCTGCATCCATTCCAAGCACGGTATTCCAAAGTTCGACTCAACTTCAGCACCTGCAGTCAGTTGCAATGGCTCTAAAAAATACGGCCAGGAAAGAAGGTGCAGTTGGTTTAGCAGCGCAACAATGTGGTGTGAACGCAAGTTTGATTTTTATTGACGGTGTGAGTGAGAGGCGCCGGTTGGATAAAATTGTAGGTGTGCATTACAGCAAAGATCCCGTCAATGAGGTATTGGGTGAGGGGGAGAGACTATCCAATGTTCGTGAATATCTCCGCCGAGACAGTGGAATCTTCTTAGTTAATCCTCGCATCATTCAAAGATCAATCGAATCTGATATGAGGGTATGGACAGAAGAGTGTTTGGTTCTACCTCCCGAATTTCGTGCCACCTTATTGCGCGATGCTAAAGTGACAATCGAGTATGAATCACTAGGATATAACCCGGAAGACTGTGGTCAAACGAGGCAAATTACCCTAAGTGGTGAGTTAGCACGTTGTGCGCAGCATGAAATGGACCACGATCGCGGTGTCTTAATCATTGATCACGTTGGTTTGAGCGAGTTATTATATGTGGGCGAGGATATGTTCATGGCCAATATCGAGAACGCAGACGGGTTGCACGAATCGAGAATGGAGAGTGCATATACAAGAGATATCAGCAAGTCAATACTATTGCCTACATCAGAAAATGCTGTGTCTTTGGCTGTTGAAAACAGCGGTTGTATGCGATCAAGAGTCACGGAGATTGACTATTCATGTGAGGTTACAACAGATAAATGGTTTCTTCAGTCTGCCAATGCAATGGATGGTTCGCCTCTTCCTCAATCAGAAGGTTCCAGGGAACCCAACGCACCCCAAACAACGACTGAAAATATGGGAAACGCAGTGACACAAGAATGTGATGCTAAATGCTTAGAACGAAGAAGGATCATTGAAAGTAGACGTGCTTTGATGAATCAATCGCGCAGTAACACAAATCGAGGCGATGTTTTGAAACTCTCTGAGCAAAGCTTTGTATGAAACTCAGTACTCAAATCCTGGCTTTTGTCCGTAGCGCTATGCAAATGTAACTTCATCATGGCAGCGACACTTTCTATGTTGGCGCAGGTAAGCGCATACAGTCCGGGAGATGTAGCGTGCGGTTAATAATTTTTCAAAATAGTCCGTGAACACAATATAATTCTGGTTGTTTATTCAGCGTTCGTCATGTATGTAAAAAGAGTTAAGACTATTCGAAACATTTAACAGTTCACATCATGCATTCAGTCTCTCGAATGTACGAGGTGCATCGTGTATTGACACAGATCAATGAGATCGATAACATTTTCTTTCATTGCCACATCTCCCAAGTCAATGTCTGGAATGTTCTTCTACCAACCTCTGCATCCTCCTCGTCTCCAGTTACCTTGCTCTTCCTAGTCTTCGCGGTCGAAAGCGTCAATAACCAATGACTCAATGTCGCCAACGTGTCACATGCCAAATACTGCGCCATAACATTATTCCCGTCATTCGCCAATGCTAGCAATGTCGCGGTGCATCCTGGGGTATTGGTCATAGTGACCAAGTTGAACGGATCGTCACTTAAGTTTTTGAGAGTGTGCAGAGCACTAAGCTGTTGATCTCGGTGCTGAGTTTTGAAGGCATTTTTGGTAAGAGCAGCGAGGAGGTTGGGAGTGTTAGCTAGTTCTTGACGACAGTTGTTAGAACACGACAAATTTTGGAGAGCATAAAGTGCGCATTTGGCACATTCGTGATTGTCCGTAGGTTCAGCATTGTCAGTCACCCGGGCATTGGAGCTGTTGCTCGTGATATGATCCAACAGCGTAGGCAATAGCCCCTTCACGTTATACACCAAGTGCTCACAATTCTCTGGATGACGAGTCAAATTCGTTAAGGTTGCTACACATAGGATATTCGCTGCTAACTCCATCTTGTTCGCAATGTTTACTAATGCAGTGGGAATACACTCTGTCCTCGCCAACTTCATCGAAACATCTTTATTCTTACTCAAGTGCAACAACATCTTGAGCGCACATAATCGACTGCCCACAAACACCTTTCTGTCTGAAACGTTCACCCTCTCCAACGCGCCGTTCTTATCTACTTCCAACACTCTTGCTATCGAATACATGATAATCCTGTTCGAGACGACGTCTACTCTGTTCTTCTTGGCCAGAAAACTCATAGCCAAGCATGCGGCGTAGCGAATGCGTGGATATCGATCCGCCATGTTCCTAGCCAAAGCCTCTGGAGTTTGCGGGAACAAGTAAATCACGCGCCAGTTCTTCTCGGGGACGGAGAGATGCATTAGTGCATTGATACAGCGAGTTCTCTCCTCCTCGCTGGCATCGACGCGACATAGCACCGAGGTTATGGTGGAGACCACGCCTCGAGTTCTTGCAAGAATGACCTGGTTTGACTTGTTGAGAGTAAGGGTTTTGATTGCCCCGCAGGCGTTGACGCGACGGAGCTGGGAGATGGATTGATCGGTGAGAACAGCCAGCAGGTCTTTGAGCGCGCGATCCGGTTCGCGGAGGGAATTGAAAAGTTTCTTTTGGGCTTTGCTTCGGGGAGAGCAGCCTTCCGGGTCTGTAGGGTTGTCGTCTGTTTCGTCTTCCTCGTCGTCTTCGCTGGTGGTTGCCGTGCGTTGTTCTTTGGGAGAGGTTGGCGTCGAGATAGAAGGAGACGGTGACTGCGGGGAGCGAGATGCTGCGACTGCTAAATTTAGCACAGACTTTTTTCTAGGTGAAAACCTACGAGAAGCACGAGTGCTCGTACCCTCGACGTCGTCTCGATTTTCCCTCGAGTTGCGAGCTTTGTCGCGAGCGCTGGGGGTGAGGGGTTCGATGTTGGAAGAGTCCGCTGGTCGAGAAGTGGATTTCGCGGGCTGCTGCAGCTGCTGCTGCCTTTCAGCAGCTTGGCTACGTTTCTTCAGTATGGAGGGGCTAAGTACGTTTTCTTCTGACGTAGTGCTTGGCGTAACGGTCTTGCGGGGAGATCGAGGTTGGTTCTTTCGGGGGGAACCGGTGCTGACAGGGCTTGAGATGGCGCTAGAAATATTACTCGACATGACGCTCGATATGTTGCTAGACATAACACTCGAGATCGCACTCGAGTCATCGTCGAATGTGAAGTTGCGAGGACTTCCGGCGCCAGCCATGATGTCGCTTGCGATATGGACGAAGTAAGCAGACAATATCCTCTCTTTTCAAATGCCGCGAGAAAGATAACTAATCGAATCGGTCAAGTGAGGTGTGATCTTGTGTTCTGGTTTGGTGTCGTGGTGGACCACCTTCTTTTTGACGTGAATTGGGTGAAAGAAAACTAATTATCATCATGAGCACATGAAACGCCGTGATTTTTATTGACGCCATGAGATGAGATTGGCATGAAGGACGAGAGTGGTAGGAATTTTAAATCGAGAAGTTTTTCGAAAGTCTTCCTAGAAGGATGCTTCCAATAGGTGTTTTAAGATACCTTATCTCCTCCTTTTCGCCAAATAATGAGTACTCATCTCTTTTCCACACATTCCAGAATGTTATTTGTGAACATTGCTACGAATGCAAGATTTTTTGCAGCAAGCTATGATGAAAATCATAGTCACTTTAATTTTTACTGTTTTATCTTATGTTTCAATCATCATTGGACTCATCATTTCCCTCTTTCCATGCAGTATAGTAATGTTCAAATTTTTTTAGATAAAATTCATAGTCCACCGACAATTTTCCAGCAATGTTCACTTTATCATAACCAATCAAAACAATTTGCCATCTGTGATGTGAGCCCTTATGTTTAATTTTTCAATGTTTGGCTTGTTGTATTTAAGTGTCTGGCCTCGTTTGTGATCTGGGAACTAATCATCATCAAGAACCTCAATCATTGCACTTTAACGGAATTTCTAAAATGAACATTGCCATTTTTATCTTCAACGTGCTCTCCCTCCCAATCCTCCTCATCAACAGCCTTCAATATCATAAAAAATCCCGTAATTTTTACGTGGTCATCATAAAAACTTTTTACGATATTGGCGAATCCGAATTTCATGGGCGCTGCGACAAAAGCGTGGTTATTTTGAACTGTCGAAAAAGATGGCGTCAATATCATAAAAATGTTTTATGATATTTCTGCTATCGTAAAGACGGTACCATACAATATACATGTAAACGTAACTAGGGCATGATACCATAGTACGATAAAATAATACGTACATCTCATAAATACCATAGAGCATAATATAATGTATCCAACAAGCCAGAACTGTCTAACTTTATTTTCTCTTTTTGATGTAATTTTGCAGTATGATGCCACAGTTCAATGCACATCATAGTTCCCATCTAACTAGTACACTATACAACCAGCCTCATCTACACAACACAAAGGGTTTTTTGCAGTTCTTATAGATGCAGAGATTGACGTCACTATGATATACTTCTACACAATGGTGACTACAAGAAAGATGTTTTTGTCATGTATAATATGTCGCCACAGGCAGCTGGCATAGAGGCTGAAACATAGATGATATTAAAGGCTTGGACACACACAAAACCACCAACATAACACAAAGATGAGATCTACAAAGTCCTTTTAGACAGAGAATCTTGTCTCTACAACAGCAACAGGACCCCTGACATAACTAGAAATAGGGCGCAACTTTTTGGCAGTTGAAGTTATGAATTCATATCCCAACTGTTTTCAAAAGTGTGAAGTACTTTCTCTTTATGTAGAATATAGTATGATTCTACTGCAACAAAACGGAACAAGTCATTTCAGTCTGCCTCTACATATATCGTACTGTGAATATGTGTACCAAATGTATATTATAGATCACAGATATCAGTGGAATAGACACTGCAATATAGTTCCAGAAAACTAGAGCTTGTTAGCACTATTTTCTGCAAGACAATGTAGTGAAAGAAATATAGGTGTAATTTTCTAGCACATCAGAAAACAAGGCCCATACGCCATACAGTGATATTGACGATTACTTGATGATTATACACTTACACAATGGCAACTACAACTTTTTCAAATCATGACCAAAAATGGGTGTCCACTGGCATAAAATTTGTAGGCTGAAGCTTATCATAGTGATCAGTTTAAGCAATGAAATAAAATATCATCTACAGAGGTGTAGTTCATACAAAAAATTGGAGAAAAATGGGTTTATATGTTGTAATCCCTGGAGGTAACATAGATTTTTTTGATTGCGAATGTATGTATTAGTAGCCGTTTGTAGACCCCCCTTTTACAAAAAACCATTTGTAGACCCCCTGCCCCGGTTATAGGACTGACATGGCGGAGGGGGTTATAGACTGTCATGGGGCCCTATAGACTTTCATGGGAGGAGGGTCTATAGACTGTTACAGAGGGTCTATAGACCCCCCATGACCATCTATAGACTGTCATGGAGGGTCTATGGACTGCTGTTAAGGGCCAATAGACCAATAGACTCTTCTCTAAATACCTCTAGACTTCTCATATCATGAGATTAGTTAGAAAGGTGTGAATCATGTACACAATAACAATATTACCTAAGCTCATTCATGACTTGTGTGACTTTTGTAATAATGAAAAAATCTATGTAATTTTTAAATCTAAATTGATGATGTTAAAAAAGCAATCACTATCACAAGGATTTTTTATCGTCTAATTTTCCCGTCATTTAATTTTTGCTGGGGGGTCTACAGTCAGGTGGGGATTTTAGATGGGAGTCAACATACAACTAATAAATAATATTATGCTTGGAACTAGGAGGGAATTGTAATTGTCAGATGATCAAGACCATATAGCTTTATCTGACACCCCAAACATACAATCAGGATTATGGTGCATATTGTAGAGAATTGAAAGTGGTGAATGCTGATAATGGCTTTTTCAGAGGCTTGTTTGCATTGCCCACGTGAAGAGCATCTATATAGTAACTAAGAAATCACATATGAACCTGTCATGTAATTGAAAACTATTATTTTCTTTGCAGTGGTATTGTAATATTTACTTGTGTTTGAAATCAACACAAGCTAATGTTATCTTAATATAAAAATGATTATTATTTTATGCAGTGAGAGAGCATTAATTTCAGAATAAGGTACCTTGGAAGATGGTTGCAAGGTGGGCCAAGGGAGGGGAAAATGCTGCAGAATTATTTGAGGATGCATTTGGTGGTGAAGAGTATTTGTTGCTTGTGTGTTCCATGTGCATGGGACTGGTAGGGGGACAGTCTCAAAAACAATACATAAGTAGTTAAGGTTCTTTTTTGGACATGTATTTTTTGGAGCTACATACTAATAGTTTTGTTAGACCTTGTCCGAGTAGCGATTTGAGGTGGCGAAATCAATGAAAAAGAAAGGTATGCTATCTTTGAACAATTTTCATTATGAGCAAAGTTAGACCTTCTTCGTGATGACGATGTAACACGATAAATATATGTGGTCATGCGAACGATACGAAGGTAAATCCATCATAAAAACTTTCTATGATATTGTCCGGTGTATATCATCATAAAGTGGCACATAACACTTCCTCACATTGAAGTGCATAGCTCTCCCAAGTTTTGTATTCTCTTTGCGACCCTTCTCATCATAAATTGAATAGGCTAATTGTTCGTTGAGAATGAATGCACATGTCAGCTTTCTTCTCTCGTAGGCATAATTGTCCTCTCCACGATCCTCCACATTTCTTCTTCCTGATGAGTCAATCCACCGTGTTCATTCTGTCTCCACGATATGAGGTAATGCTTATCATTACATCCCCTTTTTGATTCCAGCATTCTGAATCAATGAGTTTTTGGAATATATGTTGAATTGTTGGTGCAGAGTCTTTTTTGGTGGCATTGGTCATGATTTGCTCAAGTAGTGAGTGGACAGTAATGATGGTCACGAGACCTTGTCGCATGCATGTTGCCTGCTCACAGTACCAATAATTTTCTTGTGCAGAATTCTCTGACATGATACATTTTTTTCAATCAAAGACAAATCGACAGAGGACACTGTTCTTGTGGTTTGGATCCAAGATGAAGGCACCCCCCCCTTATGAAAGTTTCCCTGGTGGATTCTTGACAACCACCACTATCTTATCTTTAGATGGGAGAAGTGGTTCATCCATAATAATAATTGCTTGATGGAGATTTGTAGGTTGATCTGCCGGGGAACTTAGGAAGGTTCTGTTACAAAATTCTGTTTGTTGTCAAAGAAAAATACTATTCAATGTGTTCACCCACTCATATCAGTTCCCTAATCATTAAAGATAGATCTCTTGTTGCTTGTTTGAAGGGCAAGCAAGAGTAACATTGAAATGAATTCATTGGCATCAATTGAGCCACTATGCCATGATCATTGTTTGTTTAGTTACATAGCATCTAATTGATTGTTGTTATATTGAATGATGAGGTGTTGTCATTTCCATGACAGCTGGTACAAACATTTAGCACTGAGCAAAATGGGGGTACTTTCATAGCTATTAGTTATGCATTTCTACTCCATTTTACGTTTTCTATTAATGTATGAGGCTACAAGTTAATTCATCAAAAAGTCCTCAGCGTATTTAGATGTGCGCAGGATGCAAGTAGTGACCGCATGCATGTCGTGCTCATTTTGGCAAGAAGATACAATTTCACAAGGAAGTCCCTATCAAAACATGATGACTACCCATGTATGTGTAACTGAAAAATAATTTATTTACAGGTAATTATGCTTCGGGGAATACTAAAATGTATTACTTAACAATATTTGTCAATAGTTAAGAAAGCTGTCTCAAAGAAGGAGAAGGAGGAGTAGGTCAGTTTCCAAGACACTTAAGACTTTGAGAAAAGAATTCATTATTTTTTGTGGTGGCACAGGGAGGGACTTTTCTATGGGACAAATCTTTACCATTGAAAGGCTTCATACACCCCCTTGTTTGCTTAAAATTGTCAAGTCATTGACTACCATCCAGTTTATGGTTCCATTATTTTAAGAGATGTCTCACATTTAAACAATGTCAATGACTGCAGCAACCTCTTGGTATATTGACAGTTGAGTGGGATATTGATGATCATTGTGATTATCAAGATTGTTGTGCGTACAAGACAAGCAACTTTGCTGAGAATTGGCCAGTTATCAGTGTAAGTATCAACCCTATCAGCGATTATTGATGGGACTGAAAAAATCAAGCATCAACTAAACAGTAGATATTATCAACTCTTCTTGAAAAAGACAATAGATGGTTGATCTATCTACTTTTTTAGTTGACATGTTGCATGTGTGAGTCAATACTATCAACTGCATGGTATCAACCAAGTATTGACCAAATTATATAGCTAGTTGTAGGTAGTACATAACAACTATTGATTAACTATCAACGTTTTCATCACTTGTCAATAGTTGGTTGATATGTCAATAAGTAAAAAATGAAAGTCGATAGTAATGCAATGTACCATCAACTACTATCAACAAAAACCAATACTGTCCATGAACTATTGACCGATCATCAAAAAATTGGCAATGTCTTATTGAAGACCAGCATGGCATCATCTAGACCAATGCCATGTTGGTGTTCATAGAGCTTGGCACAAAGACCTTGTGAGCTTGGTAACTCTTGCAACACAAAGTAAACTCGCATTATTTACTGAAGTACTCATGGCTGAATCTCCATGTAATGTATTTATGCACTTAATGCACTCATTCGATGTAAAGCTTGTACCTTGTCTCAGCATTCAATCTTGTTTTGTTGTGGTCTGGGTACCCTTTTTATCAGCAGTTAGGATATTTTTGCACCAGGATTTGTTTCGTGATAATGGCAAAAGAGGGAGGGAGCGCCTTACATGATGATGTTGTGCTGCCAATCCAATTTTATTTTGTTTTCTGTGTTCCATTGATTTTAGAGTCTTTACCAACCAGCCATTCATCATCCAATTCTGCTTTTGTGTTTACTGCCCTCTCATCACACATCACCAATCACACACTTTAGAGACATCTGCCACACAATTCCTTCCCCTCCCCCAACACAACACCATCAATCATTATTATTGTGAGTCATCAAGTGTTTGGGAGAAACTTGTTTTAGACTAATTACAAATGTGTACAAGTAGAACTTGTGGGGGAAAGGTATCCTTGTGATCTTTTTTGTGTGTTAAGTAATTTTGCACAGTTCACCAAGAGCACACAAACATCATATCATACCAATGTAAATGATGTATTTGGTATGTTACTGTCAGCATCAGTACACCAACAGCATATCAAAACTGTTTCCCTGATTGCATCAACTGTGGACCAGGAGCATACCACACGGACCACTAATACCATTGCACCCTAAAAGGTATTAGGCAGTAGGGAAGTTTTTTTGTCTCTATTGTGATATTTATGTGTGTACCTATGTAGCATAAAATAAATTTCTCCCATTACCGTCAGCAGTTGATCATCAATTGCCAATAGTTGACAGACAACCTTCATTGCCAATAAATGGCACCAGATCCAAGAGCGAATGTAATCTACACAAATTCTATACTTGATGAACCAAGAGTTTTAACTTGGTAAGTTGGTTAAGCATGCTACAGATATACATAATTTCCTTGTTTTCTCCTAAGCACCCACCATTGAAATTCTCGATGCATGGAATAAGCTGACTTTTCATACCTTGGTGCCAAAAAGAGGGTGATTCTTCTACTTACTCTGGACACGCACGTTCTTAAATTACTTGGTATTCCCTCACACGTGTGCAAATGCCAGTGGCTCCTGCAGTGTAGTTGACCCCCAAACATAAAACATGTGGAAGTGGGTGTGGTCTCTCATTAAGGCCATTGTAGAACAGCAATATGAAGTTGTAATTAATCTGTTTGACAAAATACTGCATTAGGGGGGGAATTTAGATATTTTTTGTATGCTATCTACTAAAAAGTATCATATTATATGTACTCCGAAGTGAGATTCATCGCCAATCAGACATCTCGAACAATGTCCCAACCCCCGCAAAAAAGAACAATGCAATTGATGGACAACCCCCCCCCCCACTTTGTATTCAAATGTGCTCTTCAAGTGTCCAAGCAACCCAAATTCGGCCAATGTTACGCCACGGGGGCATCCTTAGAAAATGGCGTAACATAGTCCAATTTTCCATCACGTGGGGGTACGCCAAGATGTCTGCACATAACACATATGCTGACATCATAAAAAATCGACAACAATCATGAATACCGCTGGAAAGAGTGACAAATTTGTCAAATTCATCGCTTCCTTGCCCCTCGCGCCCGTCTCAACTACCCGACATTTCCCACACTACACCACCACCCCTAAACCATGCAAATGTGACGGGGGGCAAGAACTCATCGCTGTCTCGTCTGAGATTGAATATTGTCCACAGGGTCAATTTTTCCAAAGACAAGCATTCAGCCATCACAACGGATTGTCCGCCTCCAATTTGACCTTTCTGATGGCCTATCCATCATGTGCATGTCCCCAGAGTATTGTGGATGTTTGAAACCAACACAAAAGCATAACGTGCTCGTTGTCAAGGTAAAAATATCAGTCATTGCGCCTACCTCAAGAACAATCCAGTGTACATGTTTGTTTGTTGTCTAGAAGAATATAGATGACCATATACATGTTGCAGGAGGTAATTTATGCCGGAAACAGCAAAAGTCACCTAAAAAACACAACAACGCTCAAATAACCACAGGAAACAAGAAACAGATCCATAACATTAGTAATATCAGGAAAGCTACACATTCAAAATTGCTATAGAATGTGTTAAAGCAAGAAAAATCTTTCATAACGTTACCTCAGCACTGTGTTTCTATTCAGTCACTAGTCCAGTCACTAGTAGAAACACATGAAAATCATGGTATATCAAAAATGAGGATGTTCCTGGTGGAATTATTGGATGAAACTTTATATTTGACATGAGAAAGTACTCACCTAAAGGTTCCTAACATCAAAATAAGATTTGGAAGAAATCTAATTTATTGTAAAAATCTCATTTCCCCCCTAACTGCATGACTGCATTTCTTTTTGTTGAAAAGTATCTTACTTTCTTGCTTTATCTACGACTCTTCAAAACTGACTTAAGACTGATAATGCCAGTGGCTAAGTATTGACCTGAGCTGTTTCATTGCAAAAAAAAATATCACGCGAAAATTATAGGTAGATTCGACAGGGGTTGACATTTTTATTTTATGAGTATATTTTGTTCCAATTGTGAGGATGGAAGGGCAGTGGAACTGCACTTCCAATCCAAACAATGTAATTGAAATTTGTGTAGATTCTACACACAATTGGTATGCATTTTGCCTTCTCAAAGGAAGGGGCCATTGACTTTGGTGTTCCGGAGTCCATAGGGCAGTGGACTCCTGTGATGGGGAGTCCTTGCCTTTTGGACCAGTGCGGTGTACTCCTATGTTGGGGAGTCCTTGCCTTTTGGATCAGGGGCGGTGGACTTCTTGCCCAGGGAGTCCTGACAATGCTCCTTTTATATTTTGTACCAATGGGTACAAAAATGGGCTGATTCTTGGCCTATGTCAAGTATAGGTATAGATGCTGCAGATTCTAAAATCCTGAACTATCGCCCAACATATTATTCTCACAAGTTCAAGGGCAGTTGCCTATGCAACCAATCGGTTCTTTTAATCCAGAAAGGAGATATCAGTTGGATATTTGTTCTTTTAAATTTGGTCAGTTTATTCACAAAGAAAGCATTTGGTAGAGAAGGGAAACAAATCATAGATGGGATTAATTGAGCCGGGGCCCCCAGAAGAATTAGAGCACCAGGTATACTTTTTGCAATAAAAAACCAAGCTATGTAAAAAGAGAGCACACAGTTGGCATTAACACTTCAACAGAAGGATGAAGCTGTGGGCAATGCTCTACCAAGAATAAGGTTATGACTTGAAACTCTATGGCAGGGGTTTTGTGCAATTGCTGTCATGACTCAGATGTGCATTTAAAATTGTAAGCCTCTAGAAACTGTGTCCTGCAAAAGATTTTTAAACTATAGTTCTGATGATGATATAAATTTATTTGTCACCATTGCTTGTTTTTAGTTTCATAGTATATTTTCAGAGAAATTATCAATTTCCCGCTGTTTCCTGAATGTCTCTGGGAGATGCGTGCAGTGGCAGACCATTGCCTCACCATTGGTATCGTACAATACACAATTGAACCAGAATTGAACCCACAATCTCCCACAACCACAAGGGCTCTTGGTTTATGCTGGGAGGCTACGTCTAAACCATTTGTAGTAATTCCAACCGTAGTACTTCTTCGAGAAGTCTCCTATGTTTATGGTGAGTAACCTTGTGTAATAATTCCTACCGTTGCCTTCTACGCTACATCTGCCTAGGTTAAGGGGGATTTTTAACAATCATGATTTGAGGATTTGATGATCACAATTAAAGGACTCTAAAGCATGAAGAGAAAGCAAAGAATAAGGATAACATTCAGAGAGATAAGTACAAGAAAAGGTTGAGGCATGAAGAATCAGTCTGCATTGGTTGGGATGATAGTGAGCACCAGAAAACAGGAAATTTCACAAGTGATTACTAGTAAAGTCATTAGTAGTATGTTCATGTGATACTCTCTGGTTGAATATGATGCATTTTTTAATTGGTAGTGACATCATTTAAAATATAAGAGATTATCAAGGTTTCAACCATTTTTTTGCTTTGGACATGTTACTGTTGATTGCTTGCTTTGAGTCATAATTATTTTAATTTTCCATGCAATGCATCTTTACTACAAATGACTCATTTATTGGCTTGTGATCATATATTGTAATTCTTGCTTTTATCATGACTTGAAGAAATATTTTTATTACAGCAATATTTAAACTGAGTTTTTACTTCTCTATCCTATAGAAGCACCAATCAATGAATTTAAAGAATTTCATGCTAATTTGAGAATTCAAAACAATTACAATCATAATCCAAAGTATCTAGTTCTTAAGAATCAGTTCAAATCATTGCATTGTGTTCATTGATGCACAAGTAGTGCCAACAATGAAGGAAGGATATTTATTGCCATCTTTTTGGCCTGTGTAAATACTACTGATATCAAAAATTGTCATATTCTCAAATTGATGTCTGTTCACTGAGTACATACCTTAGGTAAGATACCAAGTTATGGTTTACAGGTGTGTTGCTAAAAAGCGATAAAAGGTAGATAATATCGTGTAACAGACCATGGGCCGCTTCGCGGCCCATTTTATTCCCAGTTCGTTAAAACTGGCCCCCTACCACCACCTTACAAAAGCCACCACAAGTGAACATCGTATCAACAGATAGCAAAAGGACTGTAACAAGATAGCAACAGGATAGTAACAAGATAGCAACTGTAGCTCCAATTCTCTCCAATTCAACAGAAAAACGTAGTGTGACTGACGCGGAACGATATTAATCCACTACAGTTGGCTTCTACCGATCGTCATCCAACATTTACTATGTCAGATAAACTGCTCCTTAATTTCCACGATGCAGTGATCTACGAATCCGATCTATTCCTCCTCGACTGTCCGACGGCATGGTTGAATGACGCTTGCATTCATTTCCAAATGACTCGCTTACAGCATCGGAATCGAAAAGATCGAAGTGACAGGGAAGTTGGGGGTCATGGAATAGTACAGTTGGAAGATTTGTTCCTCGATCCGTACGTACAAATGAATGTAGGCCTTTTGCATTCATGTCTTTGGCTGTGAACTGAGATCCATCCATTCTTATCTTTTTATTATCTCCATACCTGACACGAAAACGCTTCTGTTTTAACACCAACTGAAAAGGGCGGTGATATCATACCTCATGCATCAGTGTGATGAAAATGATGATGACTTCGTGGATGAGAGCTTCAACTTGTATCAGGCGTGGGACTTAATTAAGTTTAACCTCTCAGCTACTGAATCCATCACTGCATCGCCATCAACGAAGAAACTATTTAAAAGGGTCTTCGTGCCCATCAATGATCAATTCAATGGTTCTCGCGAGACATTCACACGACCTGGTGGAGGCTCTCATTGGAGTTTACTTCTTTGGACGATAATGGAACCTGTTTCCCAAATGGTAACGTCGTCACCCAATCGTGACGATACTTCGGCAACGTCATGCTTTTTCCACTTTGATTCATCGAGTGGGTATAATTCCCGAGCAGCGGTGGCGGTGGCGCAAAAACTCTTGAAAGTGTTGCATTGCAATCTGGAAAGTAACTATGGGGCAATGCCCGTTGACGCAAATGTGAAAGAATGTAAAACACCTCTGCAAAGTAATGGATATGATTGCGGCGTTTGCGTGTTGGGGTTTACTGAGGCATTGTCATATTTGTCTATCGATACATGTATGAGCCAATTTTGTCAAGAACGGTATGAAGCTACATTGCATGAATATGCCTGCGGATTGAGCGACAAAAAATGTGATGTGTTCGCATCGTTGCGAAAACAAATTGGCGACGATATTCGTGAGTTGATATCATCAGGGATTTCTTAGACTTGCGATGTGCGACATAATACGTTAATTAAATTGGAGAATAAAAAGCAACAAAGCCGAGTCACTAGAATTATGTAAATTTATTGTTTCATTTATTCGAAGTAATTAAAGACTCTTTACCTAAAAGAAGGCCTTAATGAGGCGAAAACGTAACTATTCTGCAAAACCATCGTCCCATCAACATAATCGCAGCTGGTAAGGAGATAGAATTCACCTTTCTAAGAAAGGCATGAGCGAAAACCTAATACGATCACAAATAAAATACCCTACTTAGCCTGACTCTCAAAGTTGATTGGGCTCGCATTGTGGATAATCCTCTCCATCGTCTCCATTTCATTGAATACAGACAGCCCCCGCACGTGACCATCTCTGGAGGTATCATCATCTCTGGAGGTATCATTGGGGCCCATCGACTTTTTTTTCCTGGGGGCACGAACCTTCACTACACCATTGTATTCGTCATAGTGCTTCTTGCACATACCACCCATTATGGACTGCTTGGAACAGCCTTCTACTGCACAACCTTTCTTTTTGGCCCCGTGAGAAATACATTTCCCACCTTGCACTGCAACTTTGGTACACCCCTCTGCCTCACATCGCTTCCTTTCGGGACCATGAGCACTGCATTTGCCCTGTTTCTTGACGTTTTTTGTACATCCAGGAAAGTTGCATGTCTTTCTCTTTGCCCCATGTGAAATGCAGAGACCTCCCTGAACAACTCGATTAGGACATTCTGCTACTGCACACTTGCGACGATGGCGATTTGCATCTCCACCTGATGTTTGCTTTAGAATAAGCTGAGGGCGCGGATTTGCAGAAAGTGGGTCTCCCTCATAGTGAGAGCCAACAGGGAGGCATGCAAGAGAAGAAGCGACATCTCCACCAGTGTAATTTTGTTGCCTAGGTGCTGTCGATACAGGAGCATCCTCATCATCATTAATCGCTCTGTAAAATTGTTGGAAGAAGTTGTCTTCACTCATGCTGCGGGAGAAATTTGAAAACGAGATAGGTTCTGTGCTTGCTTGAATGGTGTTTTCTTCGATATTTTCGGGCGCAGAGCTATATCCCTCTTTTTCCATCTCTTGAAAGACTTCTTCAAAGATGCCAGTAGTCGCGAGAAAACTCCCCAATGATGACTGCTTTCGGTGATGAGCACTGGAGGCATCGGCTTCGTCGCAATCGGCAGATTTCACTCTCCCGGAGGAAGCCTCGTATTCGTGATAGGCTCGTCCTTCATGGTACGAGTAGCGATGTGACATGGAGTGCTGCACCGGGTAGCTGTGCGTAGCTTCATGGTAGTCATTCCTTGGAGACGACCTCAACGATTGAGTCTGTGCATAGGCCAGTACAGGGGTCGCGGATCCTGTGTTGTAGCTGGCTCCTGAATCCGATTGAGAGGAAGAGATGTTGTAGAGCGGAGGGGGAGGAGGATCAAAGGTTCCAAACGGTGGATGGATGTATCCTGGGAAGTAATACGAATGGTCGATTGGCCCATGTGGAAAGGAAGGAGCAACATGGGGAGACGTTGCACCGTCCGTCGGGGATACTTGATATTGATTTTCTTGGATCGGTGCCATAACATCTGCTTCGTTCTCTCTTTCGTAACCCTTTGTTGGTTCTGAATCGCCACACGTGTTCGTTCTACGATGAGCCATGGGATTAACATGGTCCGATATCTCTCGGCGGTGTTTACGACTGTCTGTGGACGACGGAGTCAGCACTGGCGGTGGAGGAGGCATGAGATGGGCCGGGGTGGGAACAACAATTTCATTTGAATAATAATGATTGGTTTGAGAAGGATAGTTGTATTGGTAGAAAGAGTGATCGGCCGTCAAAGCTCCATGGTACCCTGGGTAGTGTAGTTCAAAAGGAGACGTGGAGTAGTACATGTTGTGAACACCAGAAGAAGACGTGTCCGCGCTTGGGTCTGCAGGGGGGTGGAATGATGCATGGTCGGGGTTGGCGAATCGATGTTTAGGCTCGCTTATCATGACAGAGGCAATCTCTTTCGGAGGGGAAGATTTTCGGGACTTGGATGACAAAGGATACTCGTGGGTATCGACGGGAACACGCTTCTCCTCGCGATGACTTGAAGATGATGACACTACTGCAGGGGGTGCGAAATCCTCTGCTTCGGCTTGTTTTTTCGACGTCGCTGGCGTCTCTTCACCTGTTGGTGCATTCACAACAACCGCGGAAATAGTTATGTCATCAAACTGCTTTGACAAATCATTCTTCCTGTGATGGGCAGCTGAAGATGTGTCTCCTTCGAGCTTCATCTTATAAGTCGACAAGTCCTCTTGGTTGTCGCTATTCAAAAATCTGTTTTCATTAGCATCCTCTGGGGTGTTTTCGTCGATGATATTTCTCTGTTGACTTTGTAGATGCTCCGCGTACGCTTGGCCTCCCAGTTTCCCCGTTTCTGACATTCTTGCAAGCAACATATGCTCTTTACTCGACTTGGAATGAGGACTGATTATCAAAACAATTTCAAAATTTGTAAGATATCAGACCTCTACCTGGTAAAAATGGGGGATGCAATTGATTAGTCTCTTTGAAGTGCAACGCGGGTGCTAGTGCAATATGTTGCTTTCGTGATTTAGAAACGTTCTGGTAGATAGTACCAATTGTCTTCAAAAGAAAGGGTCGGTTGTGTAGACAGAACAGAACAGAACAAAATCACGCTAAAGTTCCCTCCACCACAGCAGTAACGGAGAGCAGACGAAGAGAAAATAAAGCTGGTTTAGTAGAACCGATGGAGCAATGGTAAAAGCGACCCAATACATTGTGTCGCTAACAAGAACCCCCCTCATCGGAGCATGCGAGGGAAGAATGGCGTGTTTTGCGCCATTAAAAAACACAAGCAACAATCAAAACAGTAACAAGGAGGCCCACACAGAGAAACAAAAAAACAGGAAGAAACAAGTAAGCACTGAGGATGGGAGCGGCGCCCCAATGCAAAGACAGACATTATTCGTTGTGGGGCATTGACGCGTCAACAATGGAACCTCGCCACCAAGAAAAGTCGTCATCGCCACTGACCGCGGAATGCCAGCCTCATGTCGAGGGATTGGACGGCAGGTAAGGTACGCGGTAGGGGGCGATTGCGTCCTGACATACGATTGGGGATAGCACGCCATGATGTGACTTACCGTGCTGCGATAAGGTGCCAGGGCGCTTCTGGTTCAGACGCAAAAAGACGATGAATCACTGGACGGGAGATGGTTACCGGGTGTAAGAGCATGATGATGTTGTCCCGCGCAATGTCTCCAAGCACGGACAACTATAACAGCTCTATCACTTGAAGGGTTACACACACATTACTTGTATGTTACACTGGGCGGAGATGGTAGGGTCTGTTTGAGTGGAGTATCAACTAGAAATGGGGGGGCGTTGTTTTTGGTTTCACTTGGATGCACGTATAACCTACCTAGTTTTGAACGACGTACCATACGTCCAGTCCAAAGAGGGGAAGGACCGACGGATGCACGGGTCATAATGAGAATTGATGTTGTGTTGTACACATTTGCCGTTTCCTAAACCACGACCAGAAGAAGAGCGCCGAAGAGTCATTGAAACGCTTACGTCGTATTCGGCATTCTACAGTAATTACGATAAAGCACACGGTACGTACATACAAAAAGGTAGATAACGTCTTTCTGTGCCAACTATTGGTAGGAACCATAGGGTATGGTACCGTGTACCATACAAGGTACGATGTAGAGACAGAATTAATATTGTACCTATACGTACGGTATTGTACAATAGGCGCGCTCGGCGCCGCCACTGACAACTAGGAATCTGGAATCAAATGATAAGGAGAATTTGGTTGGAAACAAGCTGTGACCTCCCAAGTAAAATTTTGAAGACCCTTAAGGAGTCAACACTCCTTATTGTATGGTACCAACACAAACGAACAGCCAGTACCATATATGATATTATTTGGCATTGTGAGTCAGGGTAGAAAGATGGCTCATAATTAACTATAATATGTGTAGGACAAACCCCTACAAATAGAGTTTTTAATTTAATCCTTTTAGCATTGTTTGTTTATCCATAGAATGATGGCAAAGCATCTGAACTCTCTTTAGTGAAGCCCTCAAGCATGTCCTGAGCAAGCCACCTTGTTCTTCCACAGTCTATACTCTATCTCTGCTGGTGCCATACTTCTTTCCAGCTATCAAGTGATGCTCAACTCATTCAACATGCCACTCTAGTGTTGAAGGACAAAATGATTGTGTTTACTGGTACCATAGCTGCTCTCTGTTTTATTTTCTTATGATCGGGGCTCTCTTTGTACTTAGCGTTGTTTGACTTGTCTCATGTGCCAGATTGGTAATGATGAATGCAATTGGGTCAGTTGACTCTGCATTTGCAGCAGGATCAGGTTCCTGTTCAAAGAAGATTTTGATGGATTTGAATACAACAGACAAAAATGAACACTGATGGTGAGTTTTACATCCTTTGCCTTCTTCTGTTTGTTCCTTGAAAGTCATGGTTCCCAACTCATTTCATTTTTACAATAGAAGCAAGAACATTCCAAACCATATGTATGTACATTAACTCTATAATTCATGAAAAGCATGTCCAGTGTGGCTATAATTAGTACATGGGGATCTTGCATAAACACTTAGCTTCACATGTTGAATCAATTGTGTATATTGACAGACAATAATGAAGGTTGATTCGTCAATGATTGGACTGATAATTTTGTGTTACAAATTTGTCAATTTGTTGACAATACATTGTCAGCGGTGGATGTGTTTTTGTCACTTAGGATTGAGGGTCACTTTATATGATGGTGTTCCATTAATGTGCTTGCAAAGGCTTTGTGTTGATGATTGTTTTGCGTTGGTGGTCACTTTTTTTAGTTGTCACTTTGTCTTGACAGTCACTTTCTGTTGTTGGGCACTTTCTTGAATGTTGTGTGTTTTTTTATTATATGGCAATTCGTACATGGCTGATCTATTGCATTACTTCTCTTTGAAGTTCTTAAGAAAATCAAATTCACTTGTGCAGCCGTAGCTTATGTACAACATGTATGTGCACATATAAGGTGTAACTCTTGCAGAACCTTTTTTCAAAGCTGGTTGGCAATGGTTCATAATAGTTAGAGCTTTATTGCAATGTCTTGGGACACATGTCGCTTCAATTTGGCAGACCATGTGGAACATGAACATTGTGATATTTTTGTCTGGTGGGTGATGACAGGGCAAGTAAGTCAGTATCCTTTAAGGTGGAAAATAAATTTAAAACCTTTGATATCTTAATCACTCTTATAGGTACTCTTTATCTGTTGATTGCTTCTTGCAGTGACACATGATGAGCAGTGTATTTTTACAACTTTTCCATGTGGAAACATTGATACTAAAATCAAGTTTGGCAAAATAGACCAAAATCCATTGCTTCCTCATTGCAAAAACATTGTGATTTCTGCAATCTTTCAATTTGAAGCAGTGACAACTTTTGCTGTAATGGACAAATGGAGCTGCATACCATGAACCAGGTTGCATGTGATTTCAGCTACAATCAGTAAGAAACAGAGCCCTGCAACTTGGGTTTTGGGGGGTTGTGGAACCATGTGGTAGAAAAGTAGATCAAGTGACTACATGACTATTGATATTTATAGGCATAATCATATGATTCGTTTCACTTTGTCACTCTGTGATCCTCATCAATGGTAGATCCTCTTGGATGAGTGCAGTACCTTTTGACCAAACCAATGTCTATTGTGCCATTGATATCTTCCTCAAGTAGCACACAATATTCCTGTGAATCTCTCATTATTTTTCTGGTCTAATACCACATCTGTGCTATAGTTCAGTCAGTTTCCTTGAAGAAGAATGCAATCATCTTTGACCACTGCCATTGCCAGTGGTGCATATGCCTTTGACAACATGGTGCCAGCTTGACTATAATTTTATTGTCATAAAGGTGAGCCAACTGCCATGACTTGTTCCATGGTCTTGTCATTACTGGACCACACAGTCGTGGTTTACTGTCTGTCTGCATTTGATGACATTGGATGACATTAAGTAAGTATTTTTCTTTATTGTTTCATATGTGACCTTCTGTGTCCTTTTCCGATGACTGATTATGGGTAGCTCTTATATCACTGTCTACTTAAGATGGGGATACGCAATAGGAGAACTATGTATCCTAGTGGTATCATGATACCTAGCTGGCTAGATGGTGGATTCCCAAAAATTGATTCTGAGTAAATTAAAAAATGAATTTTGGCACAAACAAAGTAACTTTGATGTGTTACCGTAGAAATGTTCCAATTTTCTACAAGGGTGAACAGATCAGAGCCTTCTGATCATTGTATTCAACTGACAATAAGTTGCAAAAGACATTTCAAACAAACAAAACACAAATAAGAACACCATTGGAAGGCATGGAAAAGATCTCTTGATTGATATAAGGTTGTTATTATTTTTTACTCCACCTGTGACATCATTTTTGTCAGGCAAACAGACAACAGATAGAGCAGGAGTGCGCCTATTGTATTTAGCCGTCTCACTTTTGCATAAGAATGATTTGAAGTTTGATGATCATGCCATGTTCTTGCTACCTTGTCAGGACCATCCTTAGCTTGTATTCGGTGATTATTGAAGCTAGCCCTCGAAACAACTAGCCATAGTTCTTCTTCAAGGTAGTTCATCTCAGAAATTGTAAAGCTGTTCTAGGTTGCAGTAGTTGTGTGTGTGAGATACACAGAAACGTTGCATTGTCCACTTCTAAACCAAAGTTGGTGTGACCTTCTCAAGTATTCATGATGATACAGAATAGCAAAGATAAGATGAACATTGACGGTTCTGCTCTGGCTGTGGAAAATCTTTTTGCGGTATTGTTTCCAATCTAACTGACTGTTACGACTTCTCAAGAATATATGCGGGGTGTACAGTCATTTTGTTATTTGGACTTGTAGTTTTTCTCACCAAGCAGTCTGATTTAACAAAAACATTCAACTAGTATCTTTGGTTTACAAAATAAAATGAAGCTTTATTTGCTCCTCGTGTGGTTTGTGGTTTATATCCATCCTTTTACTGAATATGCAAGAGAGACAGGCTATGTTGTGAGCTTCACTCAAATGCTTGAAGTTGGGCCTGAAGTGTTTCTGAGGTCATCACTTCTTACACTTTTGGAAAGGTGTGATTTTAATTATACTATAGAGGAGCACTTTATTGAAGTGGTTAATTGTATGATGAATACCATGTGCACTATACATTCTGTGTTGGACTTTACAAGACCCTGGTCAATACATTTTAATGGAGTTTTGGTGTTTATCACTAGACAGATGATAAGCATCATTGATATATTTTGTTCAAACAACTTAGAATAATTCTGGCTCTTTCATTGACATATGTTATGAGCATTATCACACATAGGATGTGTGATAGATGCTCCTGACCTTGAAATTGTACAAATCACTTCACTTTGACCTTCCTTTTGTAGAAACCTTATCCTACAATGAATACCAAGCGTTTGAAAGAAGCCTAGTTAGTTAGGGAATGTCTAAGACGGTTCAATTTTTGGAACTCTCTGGGATCCTCAGAGGCTGTGTCTGATAGTTGTAGTGTTACTGTGACAGCCATTGACAGTTCGGAACCGGACAAAGAATGAAATTCTTTCTGTTGATTTACTTTGATCACGGCTGCAGTGATACTATCCCTTCTACATTTTAAAGAGTGATGGAAGTATTCACCCCATTAACAAATGTCCCCAATACAAGAGTATCTTACTGAAGAAGTGCGTAACTGTTGGTTTGTGCTTCGAGACTGCTTATCTTGTGGCAATTTAGGGAATCAAGTGAATCAATTTTGAATGTTATATTAGTTTTGGTGCCATTCAGATTTTGATAAATCCTTTAAAAGCAGTGTATTAAAAATGATTAAGTGATTTTTTACTTTCATTATAAAGACTTTTTGAATCTTCATAAAAACAAACTTACTCAAAATAATAATTAATCATAGCTTCTCTTAGCCAGTACTTTGTATTAGTATTACCTCTAGTTACCTGCTGAATCGGCAACTTTTCAAAATACTGTGAGTATGGCCCCTCATCATTTTTTAGTGTGTTCAGGGTACTTGGGGGTCAAAAATCAGGCATGAGTAATGACATGCATGGCATGGGATTGCAAATGCCCAAGAGCTACCCTTCATGACTTAGTGAGAAGAAGAAACGTGCTCATGAATTATATGGGAGCCGTGAGAGTCATGCCTTGCAAATACATCTGATCAAACATGTGGCAAATTTCAACATAATCATGAAAGAGATTCTCCTCCTTCAATATCTTCATAGTTTGATTGACCATTCATAGATAACACTTGGGGAGCATCAACAGCAAAAACACAACAAGGGCACTTTTCATCCTAAATGCTAAATTGTTTGCATATGCAACCTGAGTTGATTAATGTTAGACATGATGAATTGCTAGATATATTTTGGTTAGCATTTATATGAGCCCATGCAACCTAATTTCTGCAGAACTGCTTTCACATCGTTTTCTTCCCATTCATTTTTTGGGAAGAAAGATGAAAAAGATTATGGAATTCAGAACAGAAGGGATGCAGATCAGTTGAATGAAAGAAAGTTCAGTTTTTCAGCAATGGCAGTAATGCCATAACGATCCAGTTGGTTAAAAAGATGTTCCAATTCAAATAGTCCAGAACACACTATATCTTATAGGGACATTAGGTTGTTTGGGCTCATTTCTGTGCAACATCCACAACGCAAAAGAGCGGACTTGCTGACTTTTTTCATGGTTCAAAATACTAGAAACACAATCAATTGTCTCTTTTGCAGCAAAAATAGTAGACTTGACTAGGGCCAGTCTTAAATCAAACTGCTCATTTTGATTTTTGAGTATTGTTTAAGATATCAGCAGAGTTAATGGTCGGTGTTCCTGGTTGGGCTGTTTGTTGTTAAAAGCACAGTGAGGGAGACATGAGAGACAAGCAAGAAACGATCAATAATTTGAGCACAACATTATCATTCTCATAGTGTTAGTGTTAAGGTGCACAATATCATTATTTCTGTTTCAATTCCATTTTCACTACTATACCCAGACAGTGGATAATTGTAAGGCAGGCCACAAGTCTTTGATCTAGAATGGAATTGATATGGTTATTGGAGGTGATTCTCGATGTGGGGAGTTTACTCAAGAAATTGGACAATATGAGACTGTCACAACATCTGTGTATGTCCCTGAGGGTATCAAGAATAGGATTGAGGCATTTATAGCCATGAAAAATATCTGTAACATTCTAAAAATCTGGATCACTGGAAACATAAATCACAAACTATTGGATCTTTTAATTTTGCTGCAATTCTAACAAAAGCAATAAAAACTAAAACAACATTAACATATTTCATCACAATAAAAGAAAACCGTTTAAATCGGATTGCCTGTCACACAGCCATTGACATGCAGGGTTTGAGATATTTTTGGTCAGTTTTGGTCAGTTTCCCCAATATGGTCAGTGAATTTACCAGATTTTAAGTTATCAATTGACTCCAAAGTACTATCCTTTTCAGTAAAAAATCATTTTTAGCATAACTATTTCTCAATTGACATAAAACATACATCTTTGGGGTCAAAAAATCCACTGCAGGTTCATTCTGCGTAGTGGAAAACCCTAGAAGACATCTGATCGGCGTGGTTATGGACATAACAACGTCACAAACATACCACGAATTGCATCAGCAAAGAAATACCAATGTTATATATGTTGGGCCCCAAAAGTCTACCGGCCCCATGCTGGAACTGGGACGTCATTTTCGCCCCGTGCTGGAACTGGGACAAAAACAGCCCCGTTGTGGCGCCGTGCCAGCGTGGGGTCAAAAATGTGATTTTGATATGTCCCGTGCTGGAACTGGGCGCCCCATGCTGGAACTGGACTTTCAACCCATCACCGAGTAGCAGTAATTGGATAACAAAATCAAATAGTTAGCTCTCTACAGACTTCAACAAAAACAAATAAACAAAAAAATCACATTTTTGGCCCCACACTGGCACGGTGCCACAACGGGGCTGTTTTCATCCCAGTTCCAGCACGGGGGCGAAAATGATGTCCCAGTTCCAGCACGGGGCCGGTAGACTTTTGGGGCCCAACATATACATATCATTTCCCAAGAAAAAATGAACATGACTCATCTCTGAAAAAACCGTCTTACCTGAGGGATGGGGCATCTTGTATGGCCAATAAGAGATCTGCAATCCGCCGTTATATACATAACGACGTCACAAATATACCATGTGCTGTGGGATGAATACTTTCGCCACAGTCTTACCTGAGGGGGGTCTTTCTGCCTGGCAGATTTAACTATGAAAAAGAGATCTGATGTCCACTGTTATATACATAACGACGTCACAAATATACCATATTGTGTGGGACCAAAAGTTTGGCCAAAGTTATATACACAACATCAACATCAAAAAACAATCCTTTTTTCCAACTAGTCTTACCTGTTGTTTCGCAAGGTTACATACATAACCAAGGTGTAAAACACACCAGATTTCAGCATTCTGTTAGACGCTTCAGTTATTGAAGCACAATGTCATCATCAGTTGTATATATAACAAATACGCCATACTATCGACACCACGATGCTGCATTATCTCCAAAAACATCAAGAAAATCAATCCCGGGCATAAGTCCTGTGCAAATACAAAAAATCGACACCATGATGCATCGTTATCCTCAAAAAATTGATAGATCAATCATCAGGCGAAGTTCCCGTGCAATCCCAAAATATCGACACCATGATTTCAGCGCTGTCTTCAAAAACATCGATAGATCAATACTGGGGGGCGTAAATTCCTGCACATTCCAAAAATATTGACACCATAATGCAGTGTTAGGTCCCTGTGCAACCCAAAAATATCAACACCACGATGCTGCATTCCAAAACTGGAGCCATCCCAAAATATTGAGACCATCCAGTCGCACATCCAAACATGTCGAAAGCATTTGACTGTGTAATCCGAAAACATCAACACCATGGAAAAACTCTATCTTCATGTTCCTGCGCAATCCAAAAATTTCGACACCAAGATACATTGTCATCTTCAAAAACATCGAGACATTTTCCTGTCACAGAACCAAAAAATATTGATACAACTTTTCACGGCGTGAATCCAAAAATATTGGCACCATGATACAGCAATCTCTTTAGAAACATCAAGAAATCATCCCATCGCTCATCCAAAAATATCGACACCATATTGGCCGGGGTGTCTTGTTGAACATCGAGAAATCAGTTGGTACTCACCTGGCGCATGCCAAAACGAACCATGTTAAATACATAACCCTGTTACAAACATACCACTCTCCCTGTTCCATCATTTTTCCAATGCTCAAAACCTTTTCCACGGCAACCCCCTCAGTCAAAGTAGCGCATTAGTTCATGTTATATACATAATTAAGTAACAAAAATCCCAACATTCTCACCTTTGCTGAAATAGGTTTTTACATATGATCAATGTTAGGAAATGCCAAAGTGTCAAAACTGCTTTTTATAATCATAACAATTTCATGTACTTACCTTTTTTAGATGATAGAATGTCATGTCGTTTTCATCTTCTTCCCTTCCTCTGGAGAGGTAGCACCCATAAATTTACACACAAAATGATGTTATATACATAAAACTTGACATACATAACAGACTTACATATGCAGCAAGTTATGTACATAACAAATCGATATATCGATTTTGCGCAAACAAAGGAGTATTGCAGTTGTGTTAATAAAATAATGCGCGCAATGTACATAAACAGTTGATATACATAAAACAGACGTACCTGCAAGACAGGCAACTTTGGACTTTGGCGATAAGTCGCCAGATGGAGTCGTCCAATGTCGTCCAATGTCGTCAGTTGACGTCACTTAAAAATATCGGGTCATTTCATGCCTTCACTACAGATCGTTAAAATGTCGTCAGGTGTCGTCACTTGGGCCGTCATTGTGTCGTCAGTGTCGTCACTTGGGTCGTCAAAAGGACTTCACGGTCGTCACTTGTGTCGTCAGTTTGTCTTCACTATGTTTTTGCTTAGGGTCATCAGTCGTCTTTGTCGTCACTTTGTTCATCACTATCGTCAGTACGCAGTCGTATATATACCACGTAGGGGTCGTCAGTGTTGTCACGGAGTCCGTCAGTGTCGTCACGAAGGGTCGTTAAAATGTCGTTAACTGCCTTATGTTCGGTCGTCATTTTGTCTTCAGTGCCGTCACTTGGGTCGTCATTTTGCCTTCAGTGTCGTCACTTAGGGTCGTCATTTTGTCTTCAGTGTCGTCACATGGTGCCTTCTCATGTCGTCACTTGGTTAGTCACATTAACGAGATAATGTAAAAGCCGTCAGTTGTCTTCAGTTGTCGTCAGTTGACGTCAGTTAATCGCTCAAAAATCATCCACGTGGCAAACTTGCCTGTCTAGCTGTGCAGCGAGTTATGTACATAGCAAATCCAAAGGAGTGCAACAGTGCAGTTGTGTTAATAAAATTTCGCACGATTGCATAAAAACAACTTCCCCCAATCTGACACTTCATATTGTGCGTCATTCCGATTCGTTCCGTGAGGCCGCCAGGCTCATCTTCTGTTTTGTTCCAATTCGTTCCGTGAGGCTGCCAGGCTCATCTTCTGCGACCACTGCTCAACCATAAAAACATTCATGCAGCACGGGAAAAAACAGTCACAGCAAGCACATTTCACGCATCTACTCTACGAAAAAGTCGTCCCTTCAAGATGCGATCATGGTGGTATTGCATCATCACAATCCGATCATGTCAAAACAATCATTTTGCTCATGGTCGGTCATTCTAATTGGCCTGATATTCGCATGGTGGTGGAAAGAAGTTCTGGATCAGCCTGCATGCAGCGTGGGTGTGGTACCATTAAGGTGGTACCTACCAACATACAAAAAAATTAGCGATGTGGCACAAATAAGTGAGCAACCAACGGATATTTAAAATGTGTGCACGAAAAATGGCATTTTTGTTTATCAAAACCTTCATTCCCTTTATATGTAAAGGCGTATAGTATGGTATTTTTAATATTCATGTAGGAATGTGAATATGCATACCCCATGATTATGTATATAACAATTTGAATGCTTACAGGATGGTTGTTACGCAGCATACAAGAAAGGTGTGATTAAATGATATTCAGACATATATAAAAATATATTAACAAATTTGGTGAATTCATTCAAAAATTTGTGTTCACTATATTGCCCTCTCATAGTGGCCAGGATTTACATAACCCATTAGTTTATATGCAGACATGAATAAAAATGTATGTTATTGCCATTGTAGTATGCGTTTCAAACCAGTTGCTTTCTGATATTTATTGCCACTTACTTTGATTAAATATATTATATAAGCCATTTGTTTGTGACCATTTTGGGGAAAGTGACCAAAACTGACCATAAATATAAAATACCACATGCAGTTCAACTCATTCAATAATCAAAATAGAAGTTGTGAACAATTTGTTGAAAGGGATAATTTATGAGGCAGTGTCATGAATGATGAACATCATGTGAAATGAATTTGTTACTGCCAAAAGCATACAAATGCTAACAGTGTGTTACACGCGCACATCATGGCAAGTAAGTGTCAACAAATTATGTCTCTTCCGATAATATCTCGGTATGTTCACATTCATCTTGCACCTCCATAACCTTTAGAAAGTACGTAAATTGCTGTACAGATAAAACAGATGGATGGGTAAACATATGACCAGATATGGCTTCTTGCACTTCATGTTATGATGCCATCACGGTCACTATATAAATAGAATAGGCCTTATTATTTCTGTAAACCATCTGCTTCCCATCTTTACACACACATGAAACAAACCTCAACGACTCTGAATGACCCAAGCACACATGATCCATGTTTCAAAAACATGAAAAGCATGTGTGATTTGATTTTGGCTACACAGAATCATACACTTCAAAATTAGGAAAACTTGGTGGACATGTCTGCAAAAAACAGCCTACTATCCTGAATCACTATTGTGCCGAACATCTGCTTCTCTTTTGTTTGCATGAATGATAAAAACCTCACATGATTCAAAATGACTCAATCATGCACAAATTGAATGATCTTGTGTCTGCTCAGCATGATCAGTTTAATGTGAACATCAATAATTTGTCAGGACAAAATACTTTTCAATGCCCGTGCTTTATTGATGTGGGATCTTGTCAAAAATTTGAAAAACAGATTTTCGCTGCCCTTCTCACTTTTGTTGGAAAACACGAGCAGCAGGTCTAATACAATACAAAGGATGGTGCATCACACACCAAAAACCAAAATCAAAGAAGGATCAAATACCAATCAACCCAACAATGTCATTGCCACAGAAAAAACAATGATAAAGTGCCAGTCAATGGCATTAATCATGACAACAACACAGACATTGCTGTTGCCACTGCCACTAACACCGCCGTCAACACTGATGCAGAGATGATTGAGAGTGAGTCTTGCCTTTAATGGCTTTGCTGTTTTTTGATCTTTTATTTTTTCCAACATTGCTATATGTTTAGGCAATGTCAACCATACATGGGGTAAAATTCCTTTGCCCTCACAATCACCAGCATCAGCAAACACATGACCAAAATGCAGCTGAAAACAGTAAGTAAAGTGTTCCTTTTATTTTTTTAGAAATATTGCAGCATTCTGGTTGCTCGTGCTTTTGTTTCTTTGTCAGCCCTGTCCTTATTTGTGATTATTGAATCATCTTTGCTGTTATTACACCCGCTGACCAGAATAAAATTTAAACGTGTTTTCATGTGTTGTCATGCTTGGCCTTGTTCCTCAAAATTCAAGCCAGTGAACGGAATTATGACTTCATTTTGATTTGATCACTTGATATCATACTAAACACTATGTTACCCAGGTTTTGAGCCACTGACCTGAATGACAACTTCTGATGTTCCTTTCACAAGGCACCCAGGCCCCTCCTCTTCAAGATGATCACTTTAACAAATTGTGCAAAATGCTAAACATTGGTTTATTTATTGTGTCCCTGTTGATGGGACTGAGGAGTCCTTTTAACAAGATGGTATCCTTAAAAAGAAGGCCAGCAACCCACAAGCGTTCGTTATGTTCCCAAAGAAACACAACAGATATCTATAGAAAGTAAGTAATGACACTACTTTTCATTTTCAATACACCACAAAACTTTTTCAACCTCTTCCTTATTCCACACCAAGAATCTACTGTGGAACCCAGTCCAAAAAGGAAGGAAGGGTACAAAGGACATGACCTGGAAGCAGTCACCAAAAAGAAATCTCATAAGAAACCTACGACACCGCCCAAGAAGACCCCAACTTCAAAACAAAAGCCGCATACTCCAGATATGGACATGGGCATGTTTCCATGTAATCTCATGTTGAATCTGTCAATGAGTGCTGTTGAGAAATTGATTAAAAATGCTGGTGAGGGTAACTCAAGAGAGTCAAAGTTGATGAAGTGCTTCAAAGACTGATCACTCCAGCCATTTAGGCATTCATCAAGCATCCCTAACAAACAAAAATCAAAATGGCTTTTTTGAACCATTTCATGTATATCTCCCACCTGTAAGGTGCCAAAAGACTCCACCCCCCCCCCATTCACAAATACATATCGATGTTAATTTATTGACCCTTGTGGCTCCTATTATGATGTCAAACAAGATGGTACTGGTACTTGCTTGTCGAGAAATCTTGTCACTACATCCTGCCTCAACAAAATCTCTGTTGCCATTAAAGTTTCAACTATTGCTATGTCACATTCAAGAATGTCAGTCAAGTGGAGGCTGAATCTGTGGATGCCAAGTCACTCCCCAATTATATTCTTTGGCACTGCATCAATGCAAAGATCTCCACCAAAACTCACCTCATACATGCAGCTGGTCCAGTGTGACACAAATGCATCGTTCCTCCAAAATTGCTATATGTTAAATTCCAAGAGTCCCACATACTTGATGCAACTCTTTGCATTGCAAACATGATTGATGTTGCATTTGATCGTCCAGATGAACATCAAGACAGTGTCATGTCAAGAACTACTTCTGTTTGGTGCAAATCTCAATCAATATCTGACTAGCCTAAGAATAACAAGACTGCCAAAACCATCATTTGACAATTGGAGAGTAAGTTGAATGCCTTGGCTGCTGCATTTCTGTTGCATTCAGCTCCACGAATGACACCCTCAACTTCTCAGTCCCGGATATCTCACTTTTGGCTAACTAACTTTCTAGTCATCATCCAAGCTTCATAAAGTTATCTCGTGTGTCAGGTCACTCCCCTGAAATATAACTATTTGTTGCTCTTTTGCTGCTCTTTGTTCGTTTGTTATTAAGGCCATTGCCCAGAAAACCGATAACTCACTTCAACCTTTTCCCTTCCCAGTGTTTGTTGATCTGTCTCTGAAAATGTGAGCATTAAACATGCATGATGCAAGATACATAACATACCAAAACAGCAGAGGCCACGACACGCAAGACCGATTGTAAACTCACACACAACACGTCTTCATCCCATGTAAGGTGGACCTCAACTTCATTGACATCTTCTGTAGTTTCAGTCTCATGCCACATCTGATGGGAAATGCTAATGAACTTTTTTTCAAGGCTGGTGCTACATTCTGATGATGTTGACTATTAAAGCATTAGACCAGGTTCATGCGTAGAAAGTTCTTCATCAAATGGGGCATTCATAGGTGTTTCTTAATACCAGCCACTTAGGGAGGTCATCTACAACCTCAAAGGACACATTGATGATAATTATTTCTCCCTCAATCATTTCAATGTGTTCAAAAAGGGCAAAATTCTTCCCAGCCAAATTCAGTATACCTTAGACAAGGTTTTGATGACTAAGACAGCTGAGCCTCCCTACAAAACTATCTCCCTTTAATAGATCTGCAATCTCACACCCCTCAGGCATGCTTTTGATGTACCCTCTAACCTCTATTCTTTTGATGCCATAATGTTTAGACCTAGAAAAATTAAAGACTCTGAACTAAAACCTTCAAAACAAGAACAAGACTTCTTACATTGCTTGTTCCAAGGTAAGCTTATCTTAGTAAACCCCTCATTCAAATCACGAGCCCTGATTCTTCAGTCAAGAACTCACAACAGTAGGGATCACAAGATGCTTTTGAAAAACTCACTTTGAGGGAGCACCTCATGCTCACTACCATATGGTCAACCAAGTTATTGAAATTATTCTTGATGCAATTTTTTTAAACTCAACCTTCGTTGATCCGGCTTTCAAAAGTTCCAAGGCCCCCAAAAAACAAGCATCAGAAGAGGTTTTCCAAAGCCTTCTTCATTGGGACCCCCTCTTGCAGCTCATGGATAGACTTATGGGGAGAAACAGATACTGCCCCATGGAGGAAGACATGTATTCCTTTATAGAATGCATCACTTTCCATTTGCTGCTGGTGATCTACCATTATGCAGTTAGAAGAGGTATTATATTAGTAATTGCCTCAAAAAGCTTAACATGGTATTTATGTTAGTGAGTATAGTTTGTCCAGCAGCTGAATGGCTATTTGAATCTATTTCCTTGCTTAGTCAACAGCCCCCAAGCCATGAAGTTCACAAAAGAGGTTGGGCCTTTTGACGATGCCAATCCCATGGGTCACATCCTGCATATCTATCCTTGACCTGGCAGCTAGGTTGTAAATTCCAATTTTGGTTACTGTCTCAAAAACACGGTAATGAGTAACAAACAGGAATTACTGCAGTACTTACTGTAGACTCCTGTAATATTACAGTAAATTTTGTCAAAATGGGTCTTATTTTGTGACATCACCGCATCACACTCCTTCAGTATTGTACAAAGTACTTAAGTAATTCTTTCACAGTAATCTCGTTACCACAGTAATCACCTTACTGTCAAAATTACCAAATATTTTGGAGTAACATGGGATTCCTCCAGAATTACTCTGGAATTTACAACCTAGCTTGGCAGGCCAAATAGATGCTCAACAAGACCACAGTCTCACAAAATCTTGGGAAGCTCTTGCAATGCCTCAAATATATCAAGAAGACATTCATCACTGATCATCAGCAGCCCATCAAAAGAGGAAACAAACTCTAGCAACTCCAATAAGTGGAAGATGGTGTCATTCAATTACCTGATTCTCATGAAGAATTTCCAAGATGTGAAACATTGCATGTCGTGCAAGAATCATAGGGGTACGCACAATTTACAACATTACCGACTGCTGCAGGTATGAGAATGATGGTACTTGCAAGAAAGATTGGGTCACAATACTTCCTCTATCAAGAAGACTACCAATATCTATGCACAGCTTTTGGTACTTAATATGAAGCTACATTGATGTGATATGAATCTCCACAGAGATAAGATACATGGATCTGCATGAGAAACCAAGCACTTTCTCAAGACTTTACTTTCATCCAATCACACACATTAATGTTTGAACTTATAGTAGTCAGTGATTTGCCTGACAATTCTTACACATCAACATCAACATACATGCTGTTACGGGAGGTATGAGAGGGCCAGAACCAATCCTTAGCAATACGACAATGTTAGCATGGCCTCTCTTACCCTCTCAAAACTCAGTAGCCTTGAGTTGAGAATTGTGATACTATGAGTTTGGTTTGCTTGATGACTATTCATATTATAACCCCTGCATAAAATTTGAGTGATAAGAAGAGGCATCTTACGGTAGGAAGCCCCAAAAACTTGATAATGTTCTACCATTGATCATTGACTTAAATGATGTTGAGTGTATTGTTGTCAACCCCTCCGCCATGTTGGTTATGTGTGTGGTGACTCTTGGCACTAGAAGGGGTTGCTTTGAAACCATCTGGAGTTGGAGGGAGTGTCACACATGGACATGAAACTTTGGGGACACTGAATTCAACAATGCATGGTTTAGATTTGCCAAAGTGAATTAAACATGAAAAATGTCTGAAAACGTAGACCTGTTATTCTTATATACCATCGGTTATTATAAACTGGTGGTTCTTGTGCACAGTGTTTAACATTAATCTGCATGGATTCACAAGCACATGGGCCTGACTGCTGTTTTTCACAATACAAGACGGTGTGCCTGAGCACAAACCATATGAGCCCAACCAGTTATTTTTTTGTTTAATGCCATTTAGAACAAATAACACATTCCTGACCAGATTTTTTCATCAACACAGTTGAGGGCAACGCTGGGGAGCTTGATTGGATGTTTTCATTCAATGCAGTTGAACTCAAGCCCCATGGGCCTGACTGTAGTGGATGACTCATGACTAAGTACTGTTTGGCAAAAAAGGCATCATGTCATCAGAGTACCAGTTTAACAGTAGTACTGACGCACCCCATTTTGTAACAAAAAAGATCGATTCTTGTTAATTTTCTTAGATTGACCATAACTTTTTCACAGCACTTGGAGCACTATTTGCAGGAAATGATACAAATTCCTCTTTTTGCGAGCGTTCCAATGGTATATGGGTCGGGGGGTCTGGCACTAATGCTTCTTCTTCAAAATCATGGTTGATTGTCATGCTTCACGAAAAAAATCACGACCATCTTTTCATGTTGTCCTGTTACACTGGCAATAACTTTTCAATTAACAAAAATAATCGCGACAACATAGTTTCACCTTACTCCACACATAAATGGGAGTGAGGAAGAGCTCGAACAGGGCCACCAAGGCCTAAAAAGAAAGTTGAACAGACCACTATCATGTGGGGTATGCAGTGGCAGATCGCAACTGCTGCCGTACACAGATGCTCTCATAAATTCTACTTTAACTAGTGAAATTATGTTTAAAGCTACAATTTCAATAGATTCTTTTATTAAAATATATTATTTTAATTGCTGCTCTTCTATTGATTCGAATTCGTAAAGAAAAAGGCAAATTGTCTGGTAGCGTGAAGCAATTTTGTCCAGTCCTCCAACCACCACCAGATCCACTCTCCTACTCTCCTTTCCTCAACAAATGGTAGATATCAAATCTTATTCCCATCTTAGTACAGCCACAAAATCAATTCTAGCAGCAATCCCATGCCAGCTTGACCCATTCAAATTCCACAGTATTGTGGTTGATTGTGAAGTCTTGCATGTGGATGGTGACACATCACCATGAAAGCAATAGGCAGGTAACCTAGCCCACCGAGGCAACAACAACAGAAAGAGCAATGCGGAAACTATGTTAATGATTTACGGCGAATAATGAGAGGGGATTTTGTTCAAATATGAACTTACCTTCACTGAAATCCCATCTTTCCCCCTCCCGGGCATGATGGTCGCCTTGTAACATAATTCGCCCTGTAGAAACGGTCCAATTTCTCCCAAAATACGGCGAATCTTACCGAACCAAGCAGCAGGATGGTCGTGGGTAATGTTGCGGTGAGGTCGATCATGGCGGACCGGGTGTTGCAACGGTGAGGTGTTGCCGCGGCGGCGGCGGAAATTGTCATGGTGTAGAAAAGTAGTGACGCAATTTTTTTCTATTGTACGTAGAGTCTGGTATGTTTTTTAAGGCAGCTGGTGTAACGCGACAGTACTACTGTTAAACTAGTAATGGTTTAGTGCATCAATCAAGTCTTCACTTTCATTTCCAACATCATTGCAAACACATGTTCAAGGAGCTAGACTGCTTTTGAAATCATTCAACAGAGTGGAAATCAAGCACCACAGGCCTGACCTCGTTTTTGTCCAATGCTGTTGAGCATAAATCTCATTGGCCTGGCCATATTTTGAAATCGGAACACAGTTGAACACAAAACCCACGAGCCTCCCCATACTTTGAATGTTCCAAATTGTTTTTGTAAGTCTCCGTCTGAGTGTTGTTCGCAGTTTGGATTAATGCAAAATTTGAATAAAGTGCCCAACTCACATGAAGAGCAGAGGGAAGGAAACTGGCAATGAAATCTAAGAAATATACAAAAAACAGCTTTTTCTTGAATTCAATTATCTGGTTCACTGTCTTCCAGCAATTTGTCATATGTAATGCAATTGTAGTGAAAACCTCATCATTCAATTGCAATTCTCCTCAGTGTCCATTTCTTCTTGCGGATGAGATTGCTTGTTGCACTTCACTGAATTGTTGTTTGATCTCCGATTATCAAGCACTTTCATGTTCGTGACAATGTCTCTAGAAGAAAAACCTATTTCATACATGAGATCATCAGTATTTGTAACAACTAGAGTATCCTCCTTCCAAGAATTAATGACAACAGGGTGTTGGAATTCTGATATCATGGCAGAAAAAGGCTGGGAAACAAATGACGCTGGTCGCCACAACATCGCAATTACGTCAGGACAATATTCATTGTAGAAAAATACAGAATATTGGTGGTATTTGGTCCGAAGAGTTGACACAAGTGACTTTACAGGATTCCATTCGTGCTGTGAAAAATGTGAGTTTAGGTTCGCTTAGATGACTGCATGATGCGGATGAAAAGAACTTACCAGAGTATCCTTTTTCAGGACCAGATTTTTGTAGTGTTTCCTACGCAACTCTTTTGGGCCATCAAATCTTTTTTGTATGCTTCTCTCGAATGGACTCTGGACTTGAGTGATGTGTCCCGAACTTTTCGCTGATGAAATGATAACACAATCGGCGCATGTGGACGAGCATCCTTCATCCGTTATGAAACTGGAGTCAACGCGGAGCAATGCGCTGTAGGATGTCAGAGAAGCTGGACTTTCATGAAAAGCAGCTGTCCAATCATTGTTACTGCTGCCGCCACGCATGGCACAAGATATTAGATGGTCATGAGAACGTTTGGCTAATGCCGAAGCTCGTGAAAGGACAACCCTTTCGGGATGAATGGCAGTGATGGTAGGTGCCCACATCCGGTTTGATAGTGCGACTGTCTGTGAGGTGCTCTCCTCCATCCCAACAACTTTTGACCCAGTCATTTCGTCAACACCATCATAGTCTGCAGGTGAAATAATGTACATAGGAGGACCTTTATTGCGGTCCGGTCCTCGGATGGCATTAAATTGAGAATATATCAAGGCACGATTATAAGAAGAGATATGAGATTGAGGGTCGACAATTAAGGGTTCTCTAGCCCAATCATGAGTAGACAGGAGTTGAAGAAACCTCAGAAATCCAGACATAACGGTTGATGGAGGCGCGCTTACAGCGTGCAATTTCGCATTTGTTGTGTCTGTTGACTCTGTGTAAATCTTTGCAACCATCAGTTCAATTGCTCCATGAGGAAGAATATCAGACAGCATGTGAGATGCAATCCACCGAGAGGCAAGCCGTACTACAGCAGAAGCTGATGGGTGTCGTGTGTGGACAGCATGGATGAGTGAGTGGTGCATGGATCCTCTAACATGACGATTTACCAAACTCTGTAGGAGAAAAAATAATTATATGAATCGTTTTCGAACAAAGAGAGGGGCAGAAGATGAAAAAACTCACAAGTTGTAGTTTCTTCGCATCGTCCGTAGGATTTTTCAGATTTTTCAGCATTCTTAATTCTTGGTCTGCGCGTACGATAATTCTCCACGAATAGCCACGGTAACCCAGTGTGAGATGATTAGGTGTAATATCCATAGGCCCATCAAACGCATCAACTTCATCATTTCCCGACGTGCCTCTTTCGTCTTTCATCTTTTGGATGCCTTCCGCCAGTTGGATGAGCATTGCACACTTGGCTGCACCCATGGCGTTCAAGGAAGTTGGCCACCTAGAACTACCTTCAAATCTAATCTGGATTAGGATAGGTTCGCCATCTATGACCCCTGATACTTTTCTTGAATCACCTAATTCCATGCCACCAAGAGAGGGATGGGGCACCGGAGGGAATAGTGAAGAATACCGCAGGCACGGCGACAGAGGTTCCACGTCGTCAATCGACAAGGGAAGGCCGAGCTTTGAGACCTTCTTTCCCTTTCCTAACGAATTGTCGACAATCGTGGCGGTGTTCCGGCGAAGAAAATCGGAAAGGGCATCAAATGCCAACATGACATTTTTGTGCAGCGACAATGAATCTGACAAGGGCGAGGGCTTTTCAGTGCACACGCCGTCAATGAAAGAGACCATGTTTCTCAGCTCAAACGCGACCAGTTTGGAAGACCTCTCAGCAAAGTGAAGTTTAACAATATGTTGAGCCACCTTTTCAACAATTCCACCCATGGACTTATCGTCACCAGAAAATCTCACATTATCCGGTTGAGTGCCGTCCGTAGAAGTAGCTGTCCAAACAACTGCCTGAACAATTGCACCGTCCTGAAATCGACGCAATTGCGCAAACTTTTCGCCCCACAATGTCACAAAAGCGGTAGAACCTTCGACGTCCTCGGCGGGAGGTCCTCGATCGACAACGCGTCTCGAGGCATTTGGGTCAATACGCAATGCGATGACAAGACACGGATATTGTTCGCTCAACAATAGAACGGGAGGCTCAGGAGCGCGAAACGACAACTCTGCAACATGAACACGATTGCTTGAATTGCCGCGAATCGGAACAGCAAGACATTGGTCGCTATCAGCAAAACATTTCGTGGCAACATCATCAGCAGAATGAACAGATGAAGGGTTCTGAATATCACCATTTCCACATGTCAATGCTCTAACAGCAGAAACGCGGTCTCCCAATGCCAAAGACAACACTTCGACTACACCGCGACATACTGATTCATTGTGCCCCAAATCATCAACATCATTCCCCCATACGCGGCAACCGCTTGATGACACATCTCCCTTCTTCTTTCTAACACCCAAAGTTGCCAATTTCGGAACACACCTCATAGGTACCCTAATAAACGCATCATACCTCGTCCAAAATCGATTCGTCTCCAAAAATAACTTGCGAAATGCTCCACCTCCTACCTCCTCGTGCTCATGCCCATGAATGTATTTCAATGCTGCGTAGGCCTCAGCACGAGACTCTCGTACAAACGAGGGCGAGAGACGAGCGAGGTAGTTGATGGTCATGGTGGGATCCAATAATATCGGGCTGTCATGATGGGAGTTGCAGAGGGTGAAAGCGGAGGATGAAGAGGTATAATGAAGCTTGTAGCTGTCCAATAACGTCCTGGGCGTAAGTCGATCTGCGCCTGTGCCGCTATTGTTTTCACGGACATCTTTTAGGTACAAACGAGCTTGTTCACAGTGATCAATCGTTTGGGACTCATTCCGTCCTTCGCCTGGAATGACAAACGCCGCCTTCTTCAAGACTTTGCGTTGCAAAACCATCTCCGCTCTTGTTACAGTGGCAGTCCCCACGCAAGTATCGGAAGTTAAAGAATCCTCTCCAAGCCAATCAACCTCCGACCAAAATTTCATAAATGCAGTAAATGCCTGCATTGAACCCATCCTCTTCCCGATACCCTTAGTCCTGTACAAATACACCAAGATTACTGCCAATGTCGTAGTGGTGAAGGAATCATGTCCACGAAGTAAACCGCGTTGAAGTGCCCACACCTTTAGCAGAATTAATGTCTCATGAAAAGATGAAGACACAGGATTCATGTTGCTAGCAACGGAAGCACTGCCACCAGTGAGAGAAACCAAAGTCGTCGTAATCAATCTCGAGGTGGAAACAAAGTGAAGATCTTCAGCAATAGAATTGGTATAATGCGGTGTGCTACCATCGGCAATCAATGAATCGGTATGCTGCTTCTCCGATCGATTGTTGCTTCGATCTGGAAAGAGACGTGTGCGTGGTATCCAACAGTTCCACTCCGATTCTTCTTCGTCGTCATCATCGTCGTCGTCGTCGCTATTGATGTACTCATGCCCACGATGCTTCTTTGCTGAAATATCCTGCTGCATTCCAAAGATGAGGCGGATGCGAAACTTAACCTTCGAAGTGTTCTTTGGCCCATCGTCGTTGTTCTTTTTGCGCTTCTTCTCCGGTGGTTTTGTCGTATCTTCCATGTCTGCTGGCGGAGTCAGCAGCAAAGCCACCTTACGAGAGTCTCCGAATAGGTTGGTGAGATGGACGGCTCCTACTTTAGATCGATGTTTCTTCTGAGATAGTTGTTTGGCGATGTGTACTGCAAGAATATTCCGTTTCTTTTCGGAACGGAGGATCGATGGATATTGTAGTGATAAGAATTTGAGGCAAAAGAAGTCATGTTAGCGCGCATTGATACACGTGAAAAGCAGGCAATAGACAAGAAGTCATGCAGCTACCACGGCAACGCATTGGTCTCGATCCATTCCAATACCACAGAATAAAATGTATGCAACGGAACCAACATCAAAACTCACATCAAAATACCTCCCATTCAAATAATCCTTCCCACCCACAAACCCCTCCTCCGAAATCAGCACGGCCACATCCAACACGGGAACATTGTTCCCATTGGCATGACGATTCGTCAACCCCGCATTCCCAAGGTGAGCAAAGGACCCCACTGGATGCAGCGTCAGATGTTTCGGCGCGGGGAACTCCCATTGGCTGTCGCCGTGTGAATCGCCACGGACGTGTTTTTGGAACTTGTCCGATTGGAGCGGAATTCGGTATCCACCATCCACGGCGCAGAGATCGGGAGAGAGGCGCGTCGTGCCTTGGCCGAGGGATGACAGGAGGATGTCGTTGACCTGGTGGAGGTATTTTCTTACTAGGGGAGACCAGCGCGCTTCGTAGTGGGCCCGTTCTTCGCCGATGGCCAGCGAGGTCGACGATGACGTGGTGGAGGCGAGAGCGGGAGGATGGACGTGGAGCGTGGACTCGGATAGGAGCTCGGCGGTTTCGAGACGGAGGAGGTTGGTGCGAGCTAGGAGAGAGGTGGAGTTGTGGTGGTCTAGGAGCTCGGGGGCGGGGTCTGTAGCGGCTGTCATGCTGCTCTCTGCTGCTGTGGCTCAGAAGGACACGTGAGACAAAAAGGACCCTTGCAAATTGATGTGTATTTGCTGTTCTTGACGCCGTCTTGCCCTTGTTGTTGCTTCCACAATAATAATATCGGACTCGAAATGAAAGATGTGTCTCCTGTGATGTTTGCCAGCATGCCATCACACAATTGGTTCTGCCTCGATCACTTCTTGTGAATACGATACATGACGAAAAATCTCGGATGGCAAACGGGTGACAAACGACAGACAGACACTCCTCTAATAAAATTAGGAAATTTTAAATGATGCCTTCATGTTCACAGTATTCATATACATCAAATCAAGAGTTGGCGTGCAATCCCGCAAATTGCTATTGCCTTCAAGTCACTCCTCAGGATCTTTCGATCCTGTTCTTCTTCCCGGACGCAACCAATGACGATCGACGAAACATTGTGCCGCGTTCGTATGGTAAATACCACGATGTTTGTGTGCCAACAAATCGCATATAACAATTGACGGTACGGAACGGAATCAACTTGCACTGAAGCAAATCATTAAAAGGCACAATCAATAAAAACAACCAAACTATATATGCCTCAATGACACACGAAATCTTAATCCTTTACGGTTCACAAACCGGCAACTCCGAATCCGCCGCACACGAAATATCCTCCCTCCTCCCCTCCAAACTCCCTCCCCTCCTCAACGACGCAAACTGCGACGTGAAATCTACCGTCATGACCCTCGACGACTTCCTCGAAATGCATCATGCACCATGGACGCCCATTGTCATTATCGTCTGCAGTTCGTATGGAGTGGGACATGCCCCCCTCGGAGCACGGCGATTTCGCGAAGTGTGCGATGCCATGCTCGAGCGGCATGGATATGACGACAGGTCATCGACTCGGTTTTTAGAGGGAGTTCAGTATTTTCTATTGGGATTAGGCGACAGTCATTATACTACCTTCTTTCGTAATCCTACCGTTATGGACGAGGCCTTGAGTGCTTGCGGGGCGCTTCGGAGGGGTGCCTTGGGAAAGGCGGATGCTAGTGGCACGGGGGAGGAAGAACAAGCGAAGGTGATTGAGCGATGGATAGATGCGATGTGGGGTGATTTGGCCAAAGTCGTAAATGAGCTTACTACACAGAGTGAGGGTCAACAAAGATTGCAAAGGGCCCAGGAGGAAACTTGGAAGTTGTGTCTGGAATTGTTTCCGGATTGGAGACCGGCGAGTACGTTTGCATTGAGTTCCATGTTTGTGCCTGCGATTATGGTTGTTTTAGCTATACTATATCATTTGCTTGTGAAAATTTAATCAATTGAGGATATGGTAATACTTGAGGAACAAAATTGCTCTTAAATTAAAGTTGGAAAAAATATATAAGGATGACAACATTTATGCTGTGTTTTGGTAGTAATTACTGTCCCAAAATAAGAGATGTTGTTGTGGATGGATATGTCATCTTAATCCGTTCAATTTGTTGTTGCTCTCAACATGCACTTGGTAGAGAGTATATTATCTGTCTATCAACCTTTTGCAGGGCTTTGAAGGTAGATCCTTGACAAAGTCATTTCCAATTTTGGCTCTTTTGAATTACATCAAGAGCAATCAAGTATTCTTTAAATCTGCATGTGCACCTCAACTAAAGTTATAAATTATTACACTTTTTTTATCTTGGGAGGGCATGCCAAAATCTCTGTTCTATTGATCAATGCTAGCAGGATGAGTTGGATGATTATGAGTATGATTTCCCCTTTGCCATGAAAATGAAGGATGGAATGAAAGTTGAATTAAAGAGTATCAAGCTTTTCAAGTTATGATGGACGACTAAAATACAATGCAACAATTTGGAAAGCAAACCACCACTAAAATGTTGCCATCCCATTCTGAGCAGATAGATTCTAAAATCTTAGATATTAGTTGTAGTGCCCATTAGATTGAATCCTTGCTTCTATATGAATGATGCTATTGCAAGAGCAAATGTCCAACCTCTCTGACCTTGCTTCAAAGGGAGCTGTTGGCTCCCACACCCACTTCTTGTTTGCCAGTTTATTGCTGTATATTTTTGGATGTATCAGAGCCAATGGAACACAACTATCAGCTTAAAAAGCTGCCATTTTTGACTCCTCGAAAGGTTCCCATTGCACTTTGTTGGGATCCACCCATATTTGGTAGAATACAGAATGTGCAATCATGATTGTCCACTTATCAGTCACAGATGTATGTATGATGGTGTGACTTGTCAATATGGATGCCCCCCTAGCTATGCCACCAAGCTGATAAATACTTAGAGGTATGTAGATGATTGAGAACAAAGTCTAAAAGTGAATATGTTCTGGGTCCCAATGGTATGTGCATGGTGCCCCAACCATAGCTTCAAGGTCCAAAGGAGTCCAAACAGAAAAGGGTTTTTCCTCTAACATCATTTTTAAAGACAAATCTCATAGAGACTATGAGCAAGCTTTCCAGTACAGCAGGTCATGAAGAAAATGGGGGTCCACAAGTGGCCCAACTTAAACACGGCCTATATCAAACATCAACCATGATGTCTTTGAGTTTGGATGCCCAAGCACACTGCCCTCTAGGAGAGATAAAACACATTATAGCATATATCAAGTAAGAAGGAGGGTATAATTCAGTTGTCATTGCCAAAAGAATCAAATCAATATTCTTACCATTCATTACCAGCCCCCCTCAAACACAAAGGATCCCAGACTCCAACAACCCAGAGCAAATGATTACCAACTGGGATGCATAATTCATGTGACGTGTTGGCTCAAGAGGATCTGAAGGAACAAACTAAACCTCAACCAAGCATTGAAACAGGCTATGCAATAGTTTGGGACCAACATTTGCCCACCATCAGGAGAAAGGGAGAACAACTTCTCACCTATGATACCACCAACCATACAAAGAACCCCACCACACCTTTAGGGGTAGTTGAAAACATTTTATTAGGCCGATAGAGCAATGTTGACACATTCTAAGCATTGCCAAATAATGTAAGTGACCAACATACCAGTTTCAAGATAAAGGGCAGTGCAATGAAGGTAATAGTGAAAGATTTATTGGAGTTTTGGATGCCATCAAGCATCAAGGAGGGCTCCTGACCAATCACTCTGGCCCGATCAAATACATTAAAAATGCACTAGCCATCCAAAGTAAGAAGAGTCAGGATGGACAACAACATGCAACCCATTGCCAACAACCCTCAGGCAACCAAAGATCAAAGACCAAAGAGGGCATTACGCAATACATCAAGGCCTGCTGTTGGCTCGTCAGTGGAGGTAACAATTCCCGGGACAACATACTGAAGAACTGCCTTGAGAATTGCTACACGATTTGGGGACAACAAATAGCTTATGAACACAACTGATCTATTTCACAGGATGAAAACCTTTTATGGTAATATCCAGGTCCCAATGATCCACAAGAGGTAAGAGATAGAAATAACAAAGGAGAAGCCTTTCAATGCAGAGGCAGGAGATAATGACAACCAGACTGGAGAAATCATGATCACGAATAGAAAGTACCAAACTCAACAGTAACAACTGTTTTCAATGTTACCAAGAAAGTGTGTAAGGACCCTCACTATGCTGGTTTTTATGAAAGATAAGAAGAATGGAACATGCAAAGACAGGACATATGCCAGGTGATCAATGCAGCAAGAGTACATTGAGAACAAGGGTACATCATTCCCTCATGGTCTCAATGCACTCCATCTTCATTGTACGAGTTTGGTTTGTACGCCACATGGTCACATGATAGCAACATGTCAGTTGCCTGGCATGTTTCTCTTTGTAGTGAGTAATGAAAATGTATCATGGTATGCATAGGGGAGTTGTGTGAGCTGTTAGTGACGGTTTACTCAAAATTTTTATGTAAGGCAAATGGGCATCAACAAGCTCTGTTCATACAGCTCTTCAGAACATTGTATGACCTGATATGAAGCACCCTTTTGTGTGGTCATTGTCTGATAGAATCCAAACAGAAAGGTTGTTTTTCTGTCACAATTGTTGTGACAATTTTTCAATTGCAATGCACAAGAACCAGTCACTGTCTTCTCTTTTGGGTTGAGATGAGCCTACTGTTGTTTGAGGTGGATTGGATTAGTTGCAGTTAAGCACTTATCAACCAAATGATCAAGTGTAGAAAGTTTGTAATTCCTGTCATTGTGCTTTCACCCAAATGGCTGTTTCTAAGGTTTGACAGAGCTAGGTGCCAATGGAAAACTGCAGACTCAATCATCATTTTGCTAATTTCATTGGTTTATAGTTAGTGAGTAGTTAAAATTCGTGACAATGAAAAGCACAGTTAGCCGACCTCAATCTTTGTGTATTACAAATTTAAGTATCATGTTCTCATAACTCAAAGGTGTACAAAGAAAAATAACTGGGCAGAAAAGATAAGTAGTTTGTACTTGTACCTACTTGTGTTGGTACATAAATGTCACATGAGTCAATGATTTTTGCTCCCATCACACTGCATCATAAAGAGACTCTCTCAACATATTCATCATCATCAAACTCTACACTTCAAGTCAACTGTGCTAATGTCTAATGTTTGTACTATGCTTACAGCTCTTACTGAACCTGCTGCTACTGAGGGTGCTGGCAACTTTGATAATTGACGATGGGGTGAAATCATGCAAATTTGGATAGAAGTTAAGAGTTTCAGTAAAATTTGGAGACAAAGCAGAAGATCCATTTTGTTATGCACTTAGACAGCACAAGATGACCTGGATGCAAGTGAAGAGAAGTTAGAAATGATGAGATGAATTAAGACTACTGAAAATTTCGAAACTACAAGTAATTTCATTAATATTTTGCAAAACCAGTGCAAGCAATGTGATGTACATCCCTCTTGAAAAACTTTGATGGCAGCATTGGAAACGCATCTTCTACAGATGAGTTCAAACAGAAAATTTGCACCTCTTGTCATCATTCCATCCTATCCGCAAAGAGGGTAATGAAAGCATACAATTTGTATCCACATCACCATTGTGTAATAAAAACATAATATCCTGAATTATGTCCAACTGAGTCAAATTAATAGACCAGTCACCTCATTATACAATGAGTACAGCCTGGCCTTGTACATTTTTGGCGTTTCTGGGTCATCTTATTATGAAAAAGCTCCAATTATTGAGCTACTTTGATTGATGATTATGCACATAAAGCATTATGCAGTAATATAAAAGATTCTAATCTTTCTGTTAATTAGGGCGCCCATTATGAACCCCATACTGCAAAAAATTGATACATTTGTGTTTGTTTTGTTCATTTTTTTGTCACATTGCAAATCAGAATTAAACTATATACAAGCTACTGAGCCCCCCCCCACGTTTCAATCTTTGACCACCCTGCTAGGTTGTGACATTGTATGCCACCCTTGTAATATGATTCACATCAAATGGGAGACCCCCTGATATGGAACTCAATGTGGGGCACTGTTCAGGCATTCCTACGTGGAGTCAAGGTTTTGCTTGATGTGGAAAAATGTATGGAGCATAGGCTACAAAGGACATCTATCTAGGGATTCATGAAAAGTATACCCTTTCCTGGCAATATTTATTATTCATCATACAAATGTTGTATGATTTTTGTTGCTCCCTGTTAAGAGAATTGCTCTAGATAAAATACCTCACTCTTTTTATGTAAGAACTTCTGTCAAAGAGACTGAGGATTATCATACAACCCTTGTACTTGTATTATTATCCTCCATCTCACTTTTGCCTCATAGTCTTGGTCTCAAGAAATAACAAATGATTTTGACTTGCAACTTGCAGAAACTCATCAAGAAACATGATTAAGTTAATCATGTCACACTTGAAGTTTGTCAAATTCATCAAACTTTGTAACCTTTGTCAAAGTTGTCAAACTTTGTAACCTTTGTCAAAGTTGTCAAACTTTGTCAAAGTTCATTAAACTTATAGTTGACGTTTGTTTGAGTGCAACACCCATGTTGTTGGCAAGGATTGAACACATGGAACAACAACAGTATGTAAAAGCATTATAGTACAATACAACAAAAATGGCAGCCACAACCAAAAAGTGAGGAATTCGATCAGATAAATACTTTTCCTCAAGACAAGTGAGTCAAACTTTGTCAAGTTTGTCAAAGGGGTTGAGGGAAGTTTGTTATTCCTAATGTATTTTTCACATAGCACTATTTGAGTTGCAATTAGGTTTTCAATTCCTACATTTTGATTATAATTGACAGGAAATAATGGATCCCTATGTTGAATTGAAAGTTGAACAAAGGGCTCATATGCATGGAAGACATACCCATGATGTATGAGATCATGATGGACAGGTTCACACAAGCTTATGAAGAAGTTTTTAAGATGCTAATTGGCAGTCTCATGATTACACCTTAGGACAGCCCTTCTGCTGTCCTGCTTCAAGGATGATCTATTACAGCACAGGGCATTTGATTTAATATGCAAACATACCCATCATATACCTCACAATGCTCTCCATGAGGCTGCCATTTTTGCATTGCATGACACCAGATTGTAGAGTCCATCCAAAAACCACAAGGGGAAGGACCAATGATCCAAGCAATGAATCTGTTCTGGATGAAATGCCCACTTTGTACCTCACACCAGACTTTTTATGAATTTGTGAGAGGCAAATGTCTTCCTATCCTTCTGCTGACAAATGCAACAATCTGTCCAAATGCCACTGAGATGGGTGATATGAGTGGGCTTGTCCTTCCTTTTATCAAAGTGAATATAACAAATAAATGAGGGAGAGAATGATGTGTGTCAAAGTCAGAGAGTAAATCATTGACCAGAAATATTTGCTCCAAGTCGTGGGTTCAACCACACTTTTCCTTTTTGATGAACCCCGTGCTGAGTCACCTTTCTCTCTGGTTCTAGGGTAGCACTTGAGGAAGCTCACCACCCAAAGCATATGCTTGGGTGATGACACACCAACCTTGGTCACATCAGGAAGGAGATCATACTTTACCAAGAGCCTCCATGCAGCATGACCCCAATCGCGCTCATGCCAAAGTACTCACAGAAAAGACAGTTTTTGGTATCAAAGGATGCCTTAGACATGACAGAGCAATGTTGGATGGCTCTGTCAATCCTGTAGATCTCCTTGGCTTTAGAAGGTGATGTCGATGGCATGGAAAATGACAATATATTGTTTATCTTTCTTGCCCTTGGTTGCCATTTCATCCACAGCTCAGGTGGGTTGGGTTGAGAGGATATTAGATGGTTGGTCCCTGATGAGAATGATGTGTGGTGTTGGCTGTGCACATGGCTGGCTATGAGGGTAATGTGATGGTTCACTGTTGGTGGTTGGTGATGTTCATAGTAGCATGTGGCATGGTTGTGACCCTGGGCAATGTGAGATTGGAAGCATCTAGGCAAGTGAGATGTCATTATTCATAATATTTTCTCTATCAATTTATGCTGCTCAATACAGTTTGGTCATGAATGGCACTTGTAAACATAATGTCATCTTGTGAAAATGACATCATCTAGGCTCATATTTTCACAATCTTGCATTATTTTCACAAGGTAACACAATTGTCACAATGTGAAAATAATGCAAGATTCTGAAGATGACTTAACTCAAAATGGACTTTGCACATAAAGCAACTATTCTTCACCAACATACTCAACAGGAAAATAAGAATGACCATTTTGAATTGACAGTTGAGGGATCACAGCAAGTGTATGGAAAATTTCAGAGTGCTTCAAAGTATCGGTTCCTTAGGATTGACCATTGCTTGAACCTCCTGTTCACAGCTTCATACATCTTACAAACACGTGTCATTAATTCTTGTCTCTCCTCTGATTTCTCAATAGAAACAGGATATTTCACTTTGAGAGGAGCTTCCCTTAATATTACCATCATCTGCGTCTACACGTTTGAATGGTTCCAACTGTGATTTCAGGACTTCAGAAAAAAACTTGAAGATCATTGTACAATACTGGGCCCAAGGACCAGAAATTTAGCTAATATAGCCAGAAATAATACCCACACCAACTTCACACCAAAGCACAGAATGATTGAACTTTTCAGAATAAAACATCGTCCCCAAGAAGGGCATCATAAAATTGTGCCATCAACACTCATGGTACAGCCATTCAAAATGTCATCAATAAGTCTGTTTTAAAGTAAAACCTTGGAGAAGGCAGAAATGAGCGAGAATATGTTGTTATAATGGTAAAACCATGAGCAGACTTACAGCAAATGGATATAATTCAATGATTGCTGTTATGAAAAAGCCAAACCTATTTCCTAATTGTTTTTGGGTCCACTCTCCATGTGAACAGCCTGCAGCGGCAAATGAGACACCTCCTGTTTCAAACTCTTTTCATGAAGAAGAGAGTCCATTGGAGGTAGACAATTTCTATCCCTGGAGGAAGGACATTGTATTTCAACAGCATGTTATACTGGGTAAGAGCAACTAATGCACTTACTTCAAAGAATTCTCAAAAGAGCCAATCTTCTTGTGCATTGGTGTAGGCCCTCTCGGATGAGTGACAATTTTGGAGCTCCTTCCCAATGTCATAGCAGCCATGCTCAGTTAATTGTAAAGACAGTGGCTTTTTGGTTGCCGGTGCTTCTTCCTTGATTTAGAGTGAAGGTAGCAAAGCTGTAAGAAGAAGGGGATGCTGGCAATGGCAACAGCAGAAGGGTCAGAAACAATAGGTAAGTTGGGATGCTTCAGATGTCAGAAGCAATGCTGTTTTGTCGTGATAGGTGGTTTGGGGGTTTGATTGACTGCTTTCTACAGAGAAAAGACAGTGCAACATGTCTTTAGTGTCACTGAGTTGCTTTGTTTTGATCATAGTATGTTTTTGTTACATCAAGTAATATGTCGTTATTGTAATATACTTCTACACTTGTAATAATATATGATTGTAGATGTATGATGTGGGCTGGAAAAATCATTTTTCGCGTCTCACAATTCACAGACAAAAGTAAAAAAACGAGCCTTTCCACCAGAATACTTCCATGGAAGATGTGGACTGAATTCCCAGATTCATTCTTGCAAGAAAGATACAATTTCAAAACAAGTACACCATTCCAGAAAACATCTGGCATCATGCATGCTCATCATTCTAGTATCCATCCTTTGAATTCCTATGTGCCTAAGGAGGCCTTTTTCAAAATACATGGGGAATGAAAGTTGTTATCTGCTTTGGATGCATTCTGATATGACAAACCAACACTTAATTTCCAGGATTCATTTTTGAAAGGCTGCCGCCTATTTTGAAGGAAGGACAGTGGCTTGAACGATATTTTTCTTGTGATACGAAAGTTTTTGCTGTTGATAATTTTATTGCTTACACTGCCTTGACTTTACTGCTATTGAATGCTACGACAGCAAACAACAGTATTGTACACTAGAAGTATCATCCAAGACACTTTCACAAGCAAGGCAACTTTCATAATTCTCTGATATGTTGACCAAGAAAGCTAAAAGGTAAACTAAAGCTGTCACAAAAAGCTTAGAGCCATAGAACTGGAATCCGTCGGATCAAGGAAAAGAAGTGTTGAAGCAATCTGGAGGGCTGGTTGGCAAGACAAAGATAAAAAGCAGTTTGAAACAACCTGTCGGAAGAATCCTAAGGACTTTGAGATTGATGAGGCTCAGAAGGCAACACACAAGGTACCAGGTGACCATGATGTTTTGATTTCCTTCATTTCTTTCCAGCATTAATTAACACCCTCCATGAAGCAACAGCAGGAGAAAACCCCAACAACAGGGCTAGCTCCAAAGTCACTTCTTATTCTGCCTTCAGTGAGCAGTTTGACAACAACCTGACAATGATAGTGTTGACACTGATATTGACAAACAGAAACATACAATCTACAAGAAGACATCAGAATGCCTCCTAGGAGTAAGACAGCCAAGAAGTCTCCAATGATGGCACCACCAGCAACTGCAATGAAGAGAGTGGCAGAAACTTTGAAGGATATGATTCTGATCTGGGTTATCCTGATTTGAAAATCTCAAGCAATGAAGAGTACATTTTCTACATTGGATGTCCATTTCCCAAAAGAATGACTAATGTCTTTGCACTGTTGCTGCAACAGGCGAACAGTTCTATGAACATCAAACTGATATACTGCTCATTTCATGGGTAGTAGCTCATGTGCAGGTCCATCTTCACTCTAGTGGAGAGTTCATGACAGAGTGATGCCCCATTCAATTGTGTGTGCTCACAAGGGACACTACGTGCAAGAGGGTGGGACTCTGTCTGATGCAGCAGGCACTGCAATTTCTATTACTTCATCAGCTATGCTCAAGAAATACGCAGAAGCTTGAACCACTCAGAGGATCCATGGAGACCCTTATAGCAGATCTGGTGGAAGCATCCATGCAAAAGGAGTCCCTATTATCCATGATGCTGCCTAGGTTGTAAATTCCGCTGGAATTCCGGGTTTCTCCTGAAATTCCAGAAAGTTTGAAAGTCAAATGATTACTGTTGTCACAAGGTTTATACAAAAAGTTACTTCAGTACTTTGCACAATACTTAAGAAGTGGGACATCGTGACATTATAAAATAAGGCTCATTTTGACAATGTTTACCATAATATTTCAGGAAGTGACTGGAATTACTCTAGTAATTTTGATCAGATACTGGTTACTGTGTTTTCAAGACAGTTACCAAACTAGGATGCTGCATTACAAAAGCCTTAGATGATTACAGTAGACACCCTGCTGGTCAGGTTGAAGTAAATCTACAGCTTGCTGCATTCTACCACAAATTGGAAATCAGATTCAGGCTATGTGGAGAATGTCGCTGTAATGTCGTTGACATGTCACCATGACAGGACATTGTCACCAATTTGTTGTGACATGTCCCATGTCTTGCAACATCTGATGCAAGTGAAGACATGTCATAATGTTGAAGACATGGCATAATGTTGAAGACATGTCGCGATAATGTTGTGACATGTCATGATGTCTTGACATATTGTCTTTGCAAACCTCGCTAAAGTAATTTCTTCATGGCATGTTGTGGTAACATTCAGAGACATGCACTGCCAACGAAAAACACCGGTAACCTTCTGGTACTGTACCGGGAGGTTAGCGGAGTTTCAAGAAAGTATGAGTGAGTTACTGTTTTTTTATACATTGTATAAGCCATAGTTACATTTATCACGCTAAGCTTTAAAGTAAAAATCTTCTGTGTTCGTGTGGTTCATGACTGACATTTTGCAAATCACGAGTTACAAACAGAAAGATCACCTGTTGGGTCTAGTTGTGGTGGCAATTCTAGGCTTGGTCTTTGAATTTTTTGGTGATGGCTTATTGGTCCTATTTATATTTTTGAATCGGATGGTTCTGTATATGTTCTGCCATTTTTAAACGCCCCCCATATAGGAATTAAATATGAATGCTGAGAATTCCTGTCCCACAAGTACGTCATTTACTGGCCAGGTTAGGATCCTAATCTGCCAAAATCTCTCAAATACCATCCAAAAAGGATTGAAGTACAAGTTTAGAGAATTCCCGTACCAGATGTATGTCTTGTGTTTGGAGGGGGTAGAGTCCTTTCAATTGAGTATTGAGCTCAAAGGAGGGGATTTATCTGCTACGGTGGTTTAGTTTTAACGGTGCGTTCAGGGACCAAACTATGGTGTATATAGTTTTGCCTGAGGGCTCAACAGCAGTTGATGAACACAGATGCACACAGGTGCAGATGACAACACAACAATCAGCCACATGTAACCGATAAAATGTATTGTATCCTAGATCCTAGTGTCTTCAACATGAAAAAAGTGTCCAAATTGTAAACAGTCACCATACTGTCACAGGACAAAAACCATGTCATATCCCTATAATTGGGGGTATGAGTGAGAGGGCACAGAAGAGAGGGTGTGAGAGTGAGTGAGAGTGCTTTTGAAATTATTTTTCAGGGGCTGGTTATGAGATGCCGTAGACATCTCATCGAGCCAGCAAAAAATAAAAGGGGACGGGTGAACTAATGCTACTCGACCAAGTAACTGGAGACATCCCGTCCCCTACCGGAGATATTGCATACAGAGAACCTATTCAGTAGATTAGGTGGCCAACTGTAGGCAATAGTGAGTTGGTCAAGATTGACCTTCTCATGAAAGAGGTTGCGCATGTCCCAGAGAGGGGGAGCATCCTTAGGCTCTGAGATGTATTCACGCCATAGGCGATGGATGGAACGGGGTTTAGGGTCCTCTGGGTAGAATTCCAGGTGTAGGAAGAGTTTTGAGGGAGTATCTTGTGTAGGGGGGTTGCATGGACTCCTAATATCATGATCGGGGTTTGGGTCAGAGTTGGAAATAAAAGTTTCTGCATGTGTGATAGCTTTTGCAAGGAGAGGGTCAAGGAGTTCTGGTGAGGAGCCTCTAGCAATAAGCCTTGTCTTGAAGTTTGAGAGGTGACACGTGGTGTCATCTTTGTGGGAGCAAAGTCGCATGACGTGAAGGGTGTTCCCAAAGATAAGCCCGTTGATCATTGCTTTTGGATGGGCACTCCCGGGCAGAATGTAGAGGTAGAGGTTTTGAAGTTTTTCAAAAAGGTTGGTTTCGACTGTCCCAGCAGTGGTCAGGATTAACCTGAGGTCCATAAAGTTGCACTCATTTGTGCGGAGAGATAGGGTCCACTTGCGCCAAAAAATGCAAACAGAAGAATAACTCTGGGCTGAAATTTGGTACCATGTGGCTACAAATTTTGTGCTTATTCCTTTGTATCACCTTACCTCACTCTTGTGCGACCTCTCAGAGGTCTTCATCATCTTCACCAGTACTATGCGTATATTATTGCCTACAGTATAGTATGATACAATACTGTACCATACCTAGAACATAGGTGCTTGAACCAGCAGCAACTGTAGGGGGGTGCACTCTCACTTCTATCTTTTCACACCCATTTTTCAATTACATTGATACCCCGCCATCCCATCATGGTAATGAGCAAAACTCGGCCCGTAGACTGAGTTTTGCATCCCATCTGGCACCGCCGTGTAGCCAACAACAATTGGCTGTGACCAGCGCAATATGAAGGTGAGTTATTATGAACTCAACCTTTGTTTGATTATTCAATTCAGCGCACATCAATTTTTTTCAATTAAATATTTACAGGCCTACCGGGGGAACAGCCAAAACTCGGCTCATGGACTGAGTTTGGCTCTCGGCTGGAACCGCCGTAAAGCCAACAACAATTAGCAGCAACAGGTCAATTTTTAAAGTGATTTCTTATCAACTTGCCCGCTTTTACAGTTTTATTACTGTGCACACATAATTTTTCAATTCATTTTCTACAAGCCTACCATAGGAATAGCTGAAACTCAGCCCGCAGACTGAGTTTGGCGTCCTGCCTGGCACCGCCATGTATCCAACATCATTTGGCAGGGGCGGGTGCAAAAATATTCACAACACATCATTTTTTTCAATTAAATATTTACAGGCCTATTGGGGGAACGGCCAAAACTCAGCCCACAGACTGAGTTTGGCATCCCTCCTGGCATTGCTATGTAGCCAACAACAATTGGCAGCGGCGGGTCAATTTTTAAGGTGAGTTCTAATGAACTCGTCCTGTTTTTTTATTAATATAATAACAACTCATCAATTTATTTCAATTAAATATTTTCAGGCCTACCACGGGAATGGCCAAAACTCAGCACACAGACTGAGTTTGGCACCCCGACTGGCATCGCCATGTAGCCAACACCAATTGGCGGCGACGGGTCAATTTTAAAGGTGAGTTATTATGAACTCAACCTATTATACAATTGTTTCGATTTCACCTAATTTTCAATTAAATATTTAATTTCCTTCTATCTTGGTACAGATGGTCCACAGTATTGTTTTTTGCTTGGGGCTGAAATTTGGGACTATGTGGCATTAAGGCTTCTTCTTTCAAGGATGAAGGGTGGGCCCAGAATATATTAGGATGTAGTATGTTAAATTTTACTAGTAGGGATAAATTGCACATACTCAGTTCAATCTTACACTATACTGTAGTCTAGCAGTATATACCAGACCCAGTAGCCCTCCCGTACACTCAGATAACCCTCCGATACACCTCTGGTTACCCTCCCGTACACTTCCGGTAACTCACCCGTACATTCTGGTATGCCACTGGTTAACATTTTCAGCTACTAAGTAATGCAGTTATATGCTCTACTTAGATTGATATTGGTTCTAAGACTTACTGAGAAGTCTGTTTTCCTGTAAAAAAGAACAATTCCTATTGTAAGTAGAAATAATTCCGAAGACTGGTTTAGGTCTGGAATTTCCGGCAACCCACCGGTAGACTCCGGTAACCCTCCCTTACACTAGAGTACCGGAATGGTACAGAAGAGTACAGGGAGATTACCAGAATATACCATTCCAGGGGCTCCGGTAACCTCCCTGTACACTCAAGTGAACAGGGAGGTTACCGGTGTTTTTCATTTGCAGTGTGTCTTTCATGTTGTGAGACATGTCAGGAAGAATGTCGTGACATGTTCAGCATAGGATTTGGCAGTTGTCTCACAATAATTTTGTGAGATACATTAAATACAGATATTGACAAATATCAGATACTATTAAAAATATGGCGCCAAATGCGCAATGCTCATTGCACAGCTCATCACTTGCTCTTGTAGCTCATCGTGATTGCACCATGGCAAGCGGCCAATTGACCAACAGACCATAACCAAAATCCAGTGATAGTGGAAATACTACATGTGTTGCAATGCAACAAAGTATCTAGGTGTGTAGACCACACATACTGCTACAACATATCCATTTTATTACATAGCAGCATCACCTTGGGCTGTGAAAAAGTCCAGTTACTGCTGAAGCAGCTGCTGGGCATGGTACCCAGTAACTATTGGTGTGCCATTCTACCAAACAAGCACACACACACATGCGTTTCCAAGGTATTCGGGCTCTCAAATTTTGACGTTATAGCCCTCATGTTCTATGCTGATGTTGGTGTTTGCCATGCTAGATGGGGGTTCAGTGTGAGTACCTGGGCAAAATGTCATGTTCATTTAGAAGGTGAGTACTATGCGACAGACTACTTCAGGATGCTCTTTGTATGCAAAGGGTCTCCCATTCACAAAAATAAACAGCAGCAGATCAAGGCAAGGTAGCACTTTCCTCTCTTGAGAGTTCTACCTGCTGACATGCTATCAGCCATAAAACGATTGACAGATGCATTTGAACTTCAGTGGAGCAAATCCAAATGCACCATTGCTGAACAAACACCTCCTCAAAAAAAGCAAATCTCGAATTCACACCGAGTTATATTATGCTTTCAAAAGTGTTTGATTTGTCATTGGCAACACCTGATTTAAAGAAGGTGCAAGAGATAACTGATACTTTAGTTAATGAGTTAAATACTCTACACCAGGCATTGAATTCAAATATACACTTAGAAATTGTTGCAAACAAAGATCCAGTTAGTGTTGTGATTCCAATGTCGGGATCTAAGGAATCACCTCACACTAGTGAAAAGAATGAAGAAATTTGTGTGTGCATCACTTTTCTCAGATGAATATGTGTCTTACTTTATTCTATCATTTACTTACCTCTAAAACAAAAACAGCCCACCCAAAAAGAGAGGTGATGTACAGCAATGAGACTGCTCGCTCCATCTGTGAGGCTATTTTCTCCCTCGCAATCATGGGAGGCATGCCATCATTTGTACAGCAGGGCTACACTCAATAATGACAAGAATGTCATCAAAACAATACTCAACGCATCATTCAGAAGAAACCTCACTCAAGCGGCGGGTGCAATAGTTTCCATACTAAATGACAAAGGAAATGACAAATTGCACGAGGAAGTGGCGAAAGAAATGATAGCAACAGCCACACCTGATGATGTAATTTCCGAAGTTGTGTTTGAAGGTGTCAAAAGTAAGACCCAGCGGAAAGTTCAAGGCGAGGTGACGATGAAACATATTGCAGCAACCTGTGTGTTTCATGTCAAGAAAGAGAATGCATCTATGAGAAATATTGCCCTCGGCAAAGTGCTTAGAATAAGCACACATCAACTTACATTGGCACCCAAGAATGTTGCAAACATGATTGACAATTCCTTACTTGGTTTTGCTATTACAAGGAAGGAAAGAGATGACAGAGTTTGAGAGAAGTTGATGAGATATCTCAAATATGATAAGTACACATAGGTAGATACTAACCAAGGCTCAGTGGAAAGGAAGGATCCTGCTATAGGTGAAACTATTTCTGAACACATGAGGATTTGGGAACATTATAACAAAGATGAACAATGACAAAATTTCATTATGTCACAGTACTATGAAGAATTCCATGCTGATACAAATGCCACCGTGACTTCTTTGGGTGTTTGGTGCAATGTGCTCAAAAGGGTTGGGTGGTTCGTAACAAATCCAACCCATAAGTCCTACGTTGAAGAAAACATATCCAGCTTTGAACATTTGAACATAGCATTAGCAAAAATGATGCAAAATAAAAAACAGAACTTGAGACTTGCTCTGGTGTTGGTCTAATATTTGAAGAAACTTTATGAGTGGTGAAGCGGGGGACTGCTTATAGTATGGTGGATGCTGTCTGCTGTGAGAAGGAAGAGAGGCAGGACATTCACATTGTTAAGGATAAGGCAATTTCAAAGTTTTTTAAAATTTGAGTGTACTCACTGCAATTGTCAGCAATGTGGCATTGGAGTTCAGTTGGCATTTTATTCCTGTTGCAAAGTTTGTCTTCAGACTGCATTAAGGATATGGTTGACGTTACAGTATGGGCTGATTCTCTTCAACAATGAGTCAACAAGAAGGGAGAACAAAACAAGCAACGAGAGTTAGTGTCCACAAAAAATTCTGTCGCAAAATTGTGTGATGTGTTCATTGAAAAGTTAAACATTTGTATCAAGCACTGTGAGGAGATTCAATGGATCCATCACATTCAACGGACAGATTTTTCCCATGTACCTCAAGATACACTTCTCATCTTCACCAACTTTGCTCCCAGTATGTGCCTGAGAGCGTCAGAAACAAAGAACTGTTAGATCGACCCTCACGCCATCAATGACAATTTTGTTGTGATATGTCACTGTTTGGCACATTTGAAGACAAAAACAACAAGGTTAGGACAGGTTGATTTGGATGAGGAAGAATGGGAACATCTTACCATTTGATCATATGGTGTCCGCCACTTCTTTGCTGCAACAATGTCAAAAGGCAAAAAATCACCATGCAGTGCACAACACTGCCCTGAACACACTCATTTGCAGCTACAGTCAGATGTTTGAGGCCATCATGGTTTGGTCAGATGATGCTCCGATGCAGTATCAATGTTGCCAAAACTTTATGAAGGTGGCATCAGTCATCCAAACATTCAAATGATCCATTGGTTGGAGGTGGTGGACCAATTCAAGGGAAACCATGATGCGATAGGGAAGGGTCCGGCAAGGGCAATTTGAGCAATGGAGTTTTTGTGTAAGCAAACAGAAACCACCAAAGATGTATTTGTGAATTGTTGAGTGTTGGAGAAATCAAGAGATGACACAAAATGTCAGCAATGGAGCAGCATGGTGATATTGCATTGAAAGACTGGGGAAAGTATCGTATGGACACATACACCATTTGGTTTGTGTGTGAAACTCAGGCCTATGTTGAGCGGATGAATGCCTAATACCCAGGGCAGATTCTGCTGTGTGACAGGACGTTTGTCCTAGACACACACAATGGGCAGTCAATCCATCAAACATCAAATCTACATGAAGTAAGGTCTGTGGCAAAGGAGGTACCAGTGGAGATCCCTCGTGTTTGGCGGATGCAAGTATCGTTCTTGCCCTGCAACTGTGAGTTTTGTGTGGTGGATGGTGAGTATTATCCAAAAAACACACAATGCAATAAGAGGACTTGGAGGAAACTTACAACACACAACGCAAAAATTGGCGGCGTTTCACATGAGGAGGCGCAAATGTTCATTGGAGAAATGGTTTCAAGGGAGAAGGATGGCACGCTGGAGGTAGGTACGGTTGTGCACTATGTGCAGCCAACCAAACCGGATGACAAGCAGTTATGGAGTGTTTGATTTGGCAATCATCTGGTGGAATGACTGAAGTTTTTGGACTTTGCAAAGCCAAATCTCTTTTCATGAGTATTCAGCAGCTCTATCATTCAAAATAACTCACCTCTGTGATACCATGGCGCCTTAAATAAAGCAAGCATACTCACGGGCGGCGGGGAGTTGATTGGTAGGGTTGTTATGAAGAGAGTTTGTGTGGTTTTGCCGCTTGCCCAGGTGTCTGTGAAACATGGTGGCTGGTTGAGATAATGGGCGGCAGCGGAAATGTTCGTTTTCTGATAGTTGAGAGCAAAAAATTATGAGATTACAACTGATGTTTTAAAAATGTGAATTAGTAATATGCGGGAAAAGCTCAGGTTTGTGCACAAAACAGAAGGAGCCGCGAGAAAAAAATCATACAAAAATAATCGGTGAGAATATTTAACAATGTTACTAGATGCTAACTGTTAAAAAAATTCAAATTAACATGAAACTACTGCAGGGGAGCTGAAGATGTCCCAAAGACAAGTACTATTCATGCTGCCCAACCAGTGAATGTCGCAAAGCATGCCTCTTTGTACAACAGTTGTTGCATTCTTTCCTGTCTCTTGTTTTTGTCAAATTATTTGATTGTTTGACTCTCTAGCATGACATAATATTCTATTTTGTGTAACATAGATCATAAGTATACAATAAAGATGTCCCATAGGAATAACTATCGTACCATTTTCCATCAACATACACCATAACAATTGAAAACAACTTTTTCAGAATACACAAATTAGTGACCTTTTTGCTTAGAGATCATTGCGAAAAGTTCCATCTCATGATATTTTTTATCAAGCAGACAGTATGACCTTTAAACTTCGATTGAAAAATATAATATTGACACATGTGCATGCTATACACATAAAGGTGTTGCCATCAGGAGAATTCCACATGCACAATGCGACTGTATTTGTATTGTATGTATTGTACTGCAGGCGCTGGATCAAATATCAAATATCGCTTAGTAAATCGTGCAGTTAAACTATAATATTGCAGGCACGGACAGAGGTCTTTCTTTTCCACAAAGGTAGAGCAATGGCAATAGAGCCATAAAGAAGAGGGTGATTTGATCTTCTTCTTACCCCGAGGGGCGCAGTCAGCTCAATGGCGGGCCAAACGGGTGCACAAGCAGGTACACTGTAGTTGGAGTCCCCCGACAATTACTAGGACACACACGAGACTTGAACTGTTTCTCGAACTTCGATCTGTTGGAATGCGCTAATTGCCGATTCTAGTTCTGCTAGCCAGTACTGTCGATCCGCCGTAGTGCCAGATCCGAGCTGTTTGAAATCAAGATCCAGTAAACGCCGATGTTGTGGTAAGAGTACAGCCGGATCCGTTAAGAGTAGTTTGCCTACTTGTTCGATGATGTAATCGTGTTCAGACTCAGATTTGCCTTCTAAGAGGCGAATATGAGTGCGAGCATTCCGATAAATCCATTGTCTGTGTGTCAGACCAAGCAGGTGTTGTATAAACTCGGTGGCCCAAGACTTGATGTGTTGTAAGGACCCTTGCTTTTCCATGAGTTCGGTTTGTATGTTAAGTAGCTCGTATCCGATTCTCCCTTCAACCAAATTGTCCCAGCCAAGTGTGTCTATTTCCATAGCCCATCTAGACAGGTGCGAATATGCGGAGGCAAGCTCTACCATAGAGGCCTCGCCGTATTGTAGGAAATAGGCCTCCATACATTCAACAATGCGGACATCACATCCGGTGTCTTCCATCCAGTCCAAGAGAGCGTCTACTGAGTGCTGGAACACTTTCCTGCGACTGGGATTTGTGCATCGTGTTAGATGGGAGGTTGATTCATCCCTGTGTCCACAACATGGACATACATTGGCTATATTGTTCTTAATCTGCGAAAGTTGTCTATTCAACCCATTAAATCCCGACACTTGCTTGGTTACCCATATTCTAAACATCTGTGGATATCGATCCATAGCTCGACCGACGTACTCCCATGCAATCTGTGGGAACCAATAACAATTAACTATCCGTCTGCGAGCGAAGAGACTCATTGCTACTTGCGCTCCCCAGTCGGCGTAAGTTGCTTGCCGGACAGAGGACGTAACTTTCTTGTTAGATAACCATATTCTCACCGGTTCATGAGGGTATGTCGACCCCCATGTAGTTCCCCTGGCTACCTGATCTAATAGATGTTCTTTCGCCAGTTTGTCGGCCATGACGTTGAGTTGTTGCGGTAGACTGAGGTCGGAGAAGGCAGTGTTGTCATCTAGGTGTCCATATACATGAACAAACCGAACAGTAAGCTTGGACACCAATATATTCCTTCGCAATAAGATAAGTAGGTCCCCTTGTGCCTGATTCTCCGATAGTGGCTGATACACATTATTACCGTGTCGTACTACACCCATATTATCGCAGAAGATCTCGTAAGTGTGGGCACTGTTGGTGCACGCCAGCGTGGCTAGCGCGCGAAGAATGAAGGTGGCAATAACACTCCCTATGAGTTCCCCCCTGTAGTTTGAGGCTACATCTTTCTCGGTCTTTTCACAGTATTGAAACCTAGCTATACGTCCTGACGTTCTGCACAGGAACAGTGTTGCCGCCAAACAGTACCGAACATCAAGATGTGGCATGAACGACCCATCGTGACACACCACCAACGAGCCTTGCGTGAATGAGGTAAGTAGCCATTGCCCATCGCCGGTGATTTTCATCCCACAGAGGAGCATGCATGGAGCCAACTGGCGTAAGAACCGACGTAGACATGGTGTGGTGTTACCGGCTGCGTGTACGAGAGGATGTTGGGAGTGTACCGTGATGACATCCGGCGCGTGTACCCGTACTGAAGCTACTTGTGTACACAGAGGAAAGTCGATAGTGTTCGACCTGATATACTGTTGCCGACCTCTAGTTGAGTAGCGTGTAGGGGCTGGAAGGAAAGCCACCGTTCATTCCCCAGATTCTTGTCTGATTACACATGTTCTAGAGTCATTGGTCAGCCATATCACTTTATCATAAGGATGCCGCAGGAACTTTCCCAACTTTGGCAACAGGCGTAGCTTGGGAGACGTCAACAAGCAAATAACCTCCCTCCATGTTGCAAGGTCCTGCGGTGTGGGTTTTTCCAGAGGGAAGACCATGGATGACTCCTTTTGCTCGAAAAGGTGGCGCTGGGCTTTATCTGGATCCACATTGGTGCCATCACTTAACAATATTTGGGAGAGGAAGTAAGCTTTGTGAAACTTTCGCGCACAATTGAAGTTTGCCCATCGTCGAGGAGGAATGACTTTGATAGCCTCTTCCATTAGAACTTGGTCGCGCTCTCGAACTGGAGCGATAGTCACTTCGTCTAGCTCAATTCGAACTTTGTAGTAGTGCGCATATTCCCACAACGTCTTGAACCAGGAGTGTGTAGCTAGATCACTGTAGAGGTTATAGTCGCGAAGCAGGAAGTTCCCTGATAGTCCTATTTCTAGTTGGCTAAGCTCAAACATGCATCGAAGTAGTTTCCCCATTGTGTCTTGCGATGCCCAGTGTTTTTGTAGGAAATGTATCATTGTGCCAAGTTTTTCTATCGACATTTGAGGCAGACCGACCCCTTGATAGTAGGTCGGGAGCATTCTCCATTCACGGGTAATATGACGATTCAACCCTAAAGCTGGGAGTATGAGGTAGTACCAGGAAGCAAAGGCATCGTCTAGGGCCTGTCTGGAGGACATAAGAGCTATTAGCCCGTACTTGACTGATGGTAGTGCTTGCGTGTTAAAGCTCTGCCACACCTCGGCCGGTTTCAACGTGCTATGTAAGACTCGGTTTCCCCACTTTCGTCCCTTTCTGAGCATGTGATCTAGTTGAGCCTGACCATTCCCGGAGGGACAAGACCACACGCCTAGCACCTCAGAGGATTCATCTGGATCTTTGAGTTGTATGACAACATTCATGCTGCTGGGTTGTGGTATTTGTAACGTGTAGTTACTGAGTTCGCGTCTTGGTTTAAGGACAGCTTTTCCCTGGATAAACTTGTAGCTCAGTAGGTACCAATAGCATTTTTCGGGCTTTAGATTGCCTCCGGTTGCTTGTAGAAGAGTAGCCCAATAATGTGTGGCAGCCTGTACTTGTCGGCAGAAGACATCATCAGGTGTGGAAGAAGACTGACTAACGTGAAGCAAATCAGTATCATCCACGTAGAGGAGCGCAGCCATGCTGAGAACTAGGCCCGACCAAGCTGACCAAAATGTTGCACCAAATCTTTTTGACTTATACGCCGACACCATTACAGTACTGATTGCTGTCCAAGCAGCCGGCGCAGCACCGCTGCCCTGTACGAGGCCCATGTAGGGAGCTTCTGTTGTGCCCCCATAGCTCCTTTTTGCCATCCCGAAACCTGTTTTGAGAAAGAAGCTCATAGTTTGAACACATATCAGGTAGCATTTTACTAATGCTAGTGGCACGTTCATTGCCTGAAGGGCAAAGCTGCCAGCAGCATGGTTCACTGCATCATAGCAGTTCGCTGCATCAGTGCTGGACACAGCGGAGGTTTTGTGAAGAATATTTGCCTGATCAAAGAAAAACTGCTTGGTCACCGATGTGTCGGTGGCCATCCTCCCAGAGGTAGCCCCTTGTTCAATAGGCATCACACCTGTGGCTTTCATCCTATGCATCATCCGTTTGGCAAATATTACTTTTAGCCACCAGTTGAAGTCCGCCTCCAGGAGACAGATTGCACGAAGTTTGTCTATGCGAATGTTTCCAGCCACCTTCTCGAGGAGAACAGTGACTCCTTGTCTCCATCTGCTTAGTGGCGATCCTCGTTTTGCCGCGAGGTTGATACTTCTCACTTGAAGGGAGGACAGGGGTATGTCACCGCTGATGGCTCGATAGTGTCCAAAGTGCCTACCACTCTTGGAAGAGGAGGTTTTCTCTTTGCAAGTTCTCCAAAATGTTCTGAACTCATCCACAGTTACTTCGCTACTCATAGTGGGGATTTCATCACATTCTAGGCGAAGCTTTGCCGACTCCTTGAGTAAGTCAACCGTGGCTGTATCCCACTCCTCTGAGAAGTCGTAGTCATTGCTTAGGATTCGTCGGGCCGCTTCCGTGTCGCTCAGATTTCCTATTTCATCATGCAAGGCTAACGCAGATAGGGGGGCCCGTGTGCCGAGGGAGAAACGGCTACCCAGATGTTCACCACATGCTTGCTCCACAGTGTCCTGACATGTATGAGTCACTTCCCTGCCTTCAACTGTTTCCTGTACACACAACACGGATCTTCCTTTCGTATCACGCACCACTCTATTTATGGAGCATTGTCTATGACGTCGCGCCTCGGTTTTGACTATTCTTAAGATCTCAGTCGCTGCTTCATCATCACCATTCTTTTTGGCAACTCGCAGAGTTGTTGTAGGCGAGTTCACTGCAGCCCGCTTATATCCTGCCACTCGTGGAGGAGAGTTGCCCTGCATATCAACATCCTCGCCCATTGCGCGATTTTTAGGAATGATCGTGGACGAAGAGTTGAATGAGTTGACAGTGGTCGACGGTGAGGGGTGACCGAACGACAGAGTTGTTGAGGCACTTTGGATGGTGGATGGTAAGAATTGGTAGAGGAGCCAAGTGGTGAAGTTCGAATCTGTGTAAAATCGTGAAATAACGATAGATTTTAACGTAGTCAAAGCATCGAGTGATCTCGAGGAGGAGGGTAACACGTTGATGTGCAGGTTGGAGGAATGGGATGAGTGCGGGCCAAGTTTGGAGGGAGGGTAATCACCATGGTTGCCGAAACGGCGCTTGCGTCTCTGCTGCCAAGATGGCGAGGTACTGGTTCCTACGTAATTTTTGGAGAATTTTAACATAAGTCTAGTAAAACGGTAGATGCGAATGACTTCCCTGCTTCGGAAAAGTACCGCAGGCGCTGGATCAGCTGGATCCTGCTGGATCCTGCTGGATCCCCCTGCCTGTTGTACAGGAGATGCCAGTTCTGCTGCAGTTGCCTCTCTAGGAGACAATCATTTTATTGTACGGAACTTCTTGTACAGCGCAGCTCTACACTTAGGGAACATGACTGTTGAAATAATCGACCTTCCTTCACTCAACGATAATAATCTGGAACAACAAGGTATTTCAGTCTCAGACTGCCATCAAATTGGAGATCGGCGCACTATTGATAATAACACTGTCGTTGAAATGACACTCAACGCGTCATCGTCTTTGATGGTAGGTAATAGAGAGTGTCTTTATACTCATGTGAAGCCTCCAAAGTTACCACCGCGGCAGGAACTGTCACCACGAAGAAATCTCCACCACCAGCATAGTCATCAAAACGCCACTCGCAATTACATGCTCTTCATAACGATAGCATGCATACTAACATTGTCTTGCCCATCAACGAACCTCTGGGACAATTCATTCTCAATCTGCAGTCAAACTTTATCATCAAATGTTACGTCAGATGACGAACAAGCGGTTATAATGAACGAGAAGCGCTGTGACTCTCTAACACTTAACGGAAACTCAAGTCTAGATGACTCTTATGCATCGGCATTTGCCATGATGTATGGTTCAATTGACTTTCTTAGATTTATCCGGCTCACGGTGCACACAGTCGGAATAATCATTTCCTATTTCATGCTGCGCGGGAGTGATCCTGGAGTGTTAAACGAGGAGTCTATGAAAAGACTGAACGAACTAGATAACATCGAAGTCAAACTGAGAGATCAAAACTCTATCGAACTCCCTCGTGTCTCAAATCACGGAAAAAGCCACGCCGCTTCACAATTAGATGACATGGAAAGAGAAAGTTTTCTCGAACCACTACCTCCACCCACAAAACACGCATCTCCTCTCCATGAAGACCCCCCCGAATCGATACCGCTGGAGTCTCGCACTAAAGGCATTCAGCATCCAACAATAATATGCCAAAGCACTCGACGTAAATATTGCAACAAGTGCGGCATTCATCCACCGTTACGTTCCCATCACTGCAATATTTGCAATGCCTGCGTCGCAACGTTCGATCATCATTGTTTGTTCTTGAATACATGCATAGGAGAGCGAAATCATTTTCGGTTTTGGATGTTTCTGGTGCTAAATGTGGCAGGGTTGAATTATGCTCTGGAGATTGTGAGTAGCGGTCATGTTGTCAAGGCATTGAGTTGGGTGGATAGTGGTGGTGGCGACAATACCTCGCACATACGTCTTATCGGAGCTCTCATTCTTTTGTTTTCAAAGATGTACCTTTATCCAATTCTCATCGTCACAACGATACTATTGACAATTCACACGGCACTGGCTTTGGGAAACAGCACTTCCTTTGAATTTGGGAAAGCTGCTGGACACATTGATTATTTGAGGGGTACAAGAATGATGGACTTTCCGTTTAGTGCTGGAGTATGTAACAATATTCGAATTTTCTTTCGAAGGGATGATTTGTCACATTTGCTGCATGCGAGATGCAACAAAGAAATTTGTCGAAAAGTGCATAGAGATGAAGATCAATTTCAATTGTTTGATATGGGATGGGCGCCGATAGCATGGAAGATGCCTACTTTTATTGATAGAGACTCAGAGGAATGGTGGAACCATCCTTGGCAGAATAAATATTGGTCTTGCTGTTGACTAGTTTTACTCCTCTGTTTTCCTTTCCAACACAATTTCAAATATTACCGGACAAGATTTTGTAGAGAAGTCGTAAGTTCTTAGTGTGTAAGGTGTCCCGTGCGTGTAAGATGTCCTATTTGTGACAGATGTAACCGTAAGTGACAATTGCAGTGAAATTTTCAGCGTTCTACCGCAAGGTACACAACACAACTAGTAAAGCACATTCACAAGTAATTTCTCACTCATTTTGCTCATGAATTCACACCACACTTCAGACAAAATGGATTTGTTTCTTCAAACGCTGAGAATGATGGGCGATCTCTCCTTTGATAGCCCACTCTGCAGTAATCCGTCATGCTCGAAACACGAACGCCAGTGCAAAGAGTGCGCTGCTTGTGGGATCGTTCAGTACTGCTGCAAAGAGTGCCAAAAGTCCGATTGGAAGCGACACAAACCTCTTTGCGTCGCTTGCAGACCTTTCACAGAATGCCCAGTACCAATGCCCAATAAGCAAAAATTGTTGCTTGACAAGTACTCTATGCTTAAGCTCCCCAATGTAGACGAAGCATACAAAAAAAATATGGCTACACACGTGCCTTTGACATCTGGATGAAGACAGGTCTCATCTCGGTTCAAGAAATGCTCTCGACTAATATTTCATGTTTGAATAAAGAAGATTCTGAAGTTGTGAATCTGCTCAAGCGATGGCAGGAAGTTAGCCCTGCCCTCAGCAGGTTTCTTCGACAAGCGCAGCCGGGGGATATCTTTCTAGAAAAGTCTTACAATCCATACACTCCTGGCGCCCCTCAACAATTCCGCAACACTCCATTGATTGCTCCAATGAAATTGAATGGAGGGACGACAATAGTAGATATTGGTTTCGTTGACTTTGGGATGGCTTTCGATTCTATCATGACTCTAGATGACTGAAAATTGTTGGATACGAGGCGTCTCCACACTGTATTGCCAAAACGCTGGTAATGCTTCAGATGATGAAGAATGATGAAGTCAATGCACGGCCGGTTATTGAGGTATGGCTCAGCTCATTGTGGTCCAAACAAACCTCACAAGCCTTTAAGAGAGCAGTCCGTGAGCTCCTTGAAACAAGCATTGATTTACATCGTCAGGTCAAGTTGATCCTCAAGTATTGGGATAAATCTGTTGCAAAGAGCAGAGAAGCAGCACTCCTGTTTCAATTCAAAGGTGCCGCTCGAGTTGCAGATGCAACTGCTATGATGAACTGCTGTGCTCTCGAGAAAGAAACGGACAGAGTGGATTATATTAGATATTTCATTAAGAAAGCACTGTATGAAGATGAATCTACAGTGGTCGGTTCGGTCATAATGAAAAACGAAAACGAACAGATCGGCGTGAAGCAGATTTTCGAGAGTTGTGTTGAAGCTGTACCCTACTCAGTTCACTGTGATCTGTCTTCAACGTTTGCAGCTGGCGAGTCATTTATGGGGAAAATGAGGAGATATTTTGAAACATCAATGGAAAAGTTCATGACTCATGTACGAAATGGATCACTTGTGTTCACCCCCAAATACGGTGTGCTATCCCCTGACAATCATTCCATGATTCAAGAAATTAAAACCCTGGACCCTTATCTCATCCATTGGAGCAATGTTATTGACTATATCCATCCCAAGAAATTTCACATAATTGCAAGAGAGATCTCTGGATCTGATATAGTCCATGTTGCCCACTCTTGCAACTGGACTTCACTAGTTACGGGCACTGATATCTACGACATCAATCCTGCCATGCGTCTTTATTTCTATAGCAGTGGTTTGATGTCAACGGAGATGTTTACAAGTGTTAGTGATGGAATAATTGCCCAAGCACCCACACATTTCCGAAATACTTGCACGGTCATACTAGCTCGAAAATACATTAAGAAATTCTTCTGTTATTTCTTTGAAAATGAGGGTGTCAATTGTGGCTGTGTGAATGGCAACACCCCTCTGACAGCGCCATTCCCATTCCTGAGATCAGTCCATATTGCACACTTCATGTTTGCTTACAAGAGCACACATATCAAGTTTGATATGGACACATATGACTTTTTGAATGACCATGATGTGTAGGTATCCCAAATTGGATAGTATTTGTCTTGTAAAGCTAAGATGCTCTAAACTGATAAGATCAAGCTCAGAGCTTGTTTGGCATATGCACGGGACTTTTCTTTTTCTTATCCAGTGTATCAACAATGAGCTGAATCATAGTCTTCAAAGCACAGTGTCCGTTGATAAATAATAGTAGAAGATCAATCGTATTTGAATATTACCAGCAGCCGCTGCAAGATTTTTTGTAGCTAGCGAAACAGAATGCGATTTGTAGAGACAGAGGAAGACGTACTTTTGAAATAAAGTGCTTGTAGTAGTATGCCACTTTTCTAAGCTTAATTATATGTACTGTAGTAGTTGCAAATGAGCGCTCGCACCTCGCACGCTTCGCTTGCGCCGCGCCTCGCCGCGCTCACGCTCGCGCCCATTTTAAAAGTATGTACCAATTTTTAGTTTGCGAAATCATTCTTGTTAGACGTAGACACTCTTTTGTGACACAATAACGTTCCCTTCAAGTTTACAGAACCATTGTTGTATGATTAAAATGATAATTTGTGACTAATGTTCCCTTCAAGTTTACAGAAACATTCTAGAAAATAATGTCATACGTTATACAGAAAGATATAATTTTAAAGGTAGGCAATCACTTAGGACAATATAACTACCCATGAAAGTCCAAGCGAAAAATGAAATATTTACAGGTAAGTTCACATCAACTTCATGGTCAGTACCTGTTTTGGCAAAAAGAGAAAAAACTGTCTCACTGAAGAAGAAGAAGGAGGAGGAGAAGGAGGAGAAGGAGAAGAAGGAGAAAACGGCTCAATTTCCAACACAACTAAGATTACCAGTTGCCGCTGCAAGATTTTTTGTAGCTAGCGAAACAGAATGCGATTTGTAGAGACAGAGGAAGACGTACTTTTGAAATAAAGTGCTTGTATTAGTATGCCACTTTTCTAAGCTTAATTATATGTACTATAGTAGTTGCAAATGAGCGCTCGCACCTCGCACGCTTCGCTTGCGCAGTGCTTGCGCTCACGCCCATTTTAAAAGTATGTACCCATTTTTAGTTTGTGAAGTCATTCTTGTTAGACGTAGACACTCTTTTGTGACACAATAACGTTCCCTTCAAGTTTACAGAACCATTGTTGTATGATTAAAATGATAATTTGGGACTAATGTTCCCTTCAAGTTTTAAGAAACATTCTAGAAAATAATGTCATATGTTATACAAAAAGAAATAATTTTAAAGGTAGGCAATTACTTAGGACAATATTACTACCCATGTAAGTCCAAGCGAAAAATGAATTATTTACAGGTAAGTTCACATCAACTTCATGGTCAGTACCTGTTTAGGCAAAAAGCAAAAAAACTGTCTCACTGAAGAAGAAGAAGAAGAAGAAGAAGAAGGAGGAGGAGGAGGAGGAGTAGGAGGAGGAGAAGGAGAAGAAGGAGAAAATGGCTCAGTTTCCAACACAACTAAGATTTTGAAATAATCTTGATAGATGATTTCACCAGTAGATCAAGAATCTCCAGTTCAATTAGCACCCCTGCCAATGTGCCAATAATAATCTGAGTTAACAGAGCCTCTATGACAGCATCATTGAGGTTTTATCTTCCATCAAAGATGCCCTTGAGTGGGACAAAAGATGTTTCTGCAAAGGAAGTGAGGATGTGAATAGGCATGCAATTTGAAGTAACATGGACAAAATCATTTCCAACAAAGAATAGGCGTGAACTATTGATGAATTCATGTACGCCCAAAATACAGAGCCAAGCATGATAAACTACACAATCATGTAACCTGCTAGATAGGCTTGCCGCCTGGTTATCAGCATATCTGAAAAAATGAGATTGCCCCTATTGTCACCCAATTGCCATGAAGGAAGCCTCCGTTCCTTGTTTCCGATCAGCTGCACTCCCAATTGATGAAATGAGATTTGACCATATTTCACACATCCCAATATGAGAGGATGTAAATGCAAGTACCCACAGTGAGAGAGGTTGGTCTGATGAGTCCATCACTTGGGTGTTGAGTGCCATCTTCATTCGGTGCTCTAGGACATTATATCTTGCATGGTCATCAGCTCATTGAAACATTGATTGGTTATTGGGTTGTAGCAGCTTGGTATTTAAAGCAAGAGCTGTCAGGACAAGGAAAAACCGGACCTTTGACATATTGTTTCATGGTTTTATACATTGTTTGCATTGAGAAATTTGCTAATGATTACGTTGGGTCAGAGCGATGTCAGGTTGGGTGGGGGGCTGTGGCGGGTATGTAAAATAAAATACATTCACTTTTTCGAAACATGAAAAATTCTCACATCCACCCACTTTACTAAAATAATTAACAAAAGCACGCTACGCTACAGGGGAACTTGCAGGCTCACCCTCCCAAAATCCTGTGGTGACCACTTTCCCTTGCACCATGGCATATTCTCTCCAGTCTCCGGTCAAACTTCACAACCAGCATCCTGATCAACTGCCCAGCCATTCCAATGCTTACCTGTCCTCCTTAGTGTATCTGATGCCCTTACAATCCATTGTTCATAGCCGACTCCTTTCAGATAAGGCCTTCCACGATGACTTAGAGAGTTGTTCTGCTCTACATCCTAGGTCGCCCCTTCCTTCTTCTCACTTCTCACTTGCCATGACTAACCAGTTGTCTCCTCCCCATGCCTCTGGTACAAAATGCTTGGCAGTATGATCTCAAGAAGTCACTCCTCCTGCAGGTTGCAATCAACACAGAGCCACAACCTCAATGATGGAGGTGGTAGAGGACACCGACTCAATGCAATTGGTTCCCGTTTGCCTCGACAAGAAGTTTGGTTCCAATCCCAAAAAGCAGTAATCATTGAAATCCTCCAAGATCCCTAACACTAACTTGGGTACTGCACACCACAGCTGGCTAGATCCTGACACATATGCCTCCCTCCTAGCAGATCCCAAGCCCCTCACCATGGGCAAAGTGCTCCCTTACCATTTCGATGATAATGACAAGTTTACCTGCCAGAGTATGACACTCTTCAATGGCGTGAAAGTGGAAGAAGAACCGAGGAACAAAGTGGTTAAGTGCAAACAACAGGATAGATGTCAGTCCCACCCTGAATGGAGTCCCTTCTGCCCGATTGCCTACGAATCCCACAAACACATTGACGTTATTAACTCAAAGGCAAGCAAGCCCTAGCCCTCTGACAAACTGACTTTCTTCTTTCCATGAACCACTTCATATTTGACATTGGCAACATGCCTACGTACACCCTGCTCTGCAATGTTGGTCCCCAGCCTTGCAAGTCCAAGAAGCAAAACTCCAGAACACTCTAAGTAGTGAGGATAACGGTCCCTTGCTAGTATCTAGGCATCACCAGGAAGTTAATGTTATTTGTGTTTCTAACTCCTCTGACACTTTCCATTCCTTCAACCTCTCCTCAGCTCCTTGCCCAGAGGGTGAAGAATGGATTCCAGTTGGTCAACAAGGCTCCTCAGTACACAATCAATGCATTAGCTTCAGAAAATCATTTCTGAGAACATTGAAGGGCAAGGGAACTCCAGCAGGTCAACCCCACAATAGATATGGGCTCCTAGCAGATCCTTCCCATGAAGACTCAACAACAGCCACCTCACAAACCAATCCCAGTTCAGTTCTGCAGGTCCCAGCCAATAGGAACTACAGCAGAACATCTCCACAATCCTCAGTTATCAGCAGACTCTGACTCAAGATTGATGAACAGTGAGGCACTGCCCCTGTCTCTAGCAACGATAGCTCCTCCTTTGATTCAGTGAGCCCTCCCGGTGCCAGTAAAAATGAGTTGCCTCCATCAAATGACTCAGAAATGGAAGATGTATCCATCAACATCAAAGTTCCCGACACCCACAGAGAAACACTGGCTGAACCGGTAAGCATCTATCTCAGCTCATACACTCCTGGCTAATGCAAAGACGAGTCTGATGGTGAAGCAGCCTGCTCCGGTGACCTATCACAGCCCACCCACACGTAACCTGAAAGACATACTCCCTCCCAATTCAGTCTCCACAGACTCGGCACATAACCATACCCTCATCTTGACCATGACCCATCCCTCAAATATCAAATATCACCAAACCCGGTAGTGGACAACACCTGATATCAGTGAAGATCCAAATCCAGCCCAAGTGCAGGCATCTGGAAGTCATGTTCATGGAGACTGAATTTCTGTTATACTATGTCCAAGTGCTAAATTCCTTGGCCATGTGTGTGTCAAGAGGTCTGAAGCTGGACAACACACCTCTCCCAAATCTTACCTCTTCCCCCTAGCACTCACTGGCCACAGAATTACGCCGCCCCAAATGGTTGGTACAAAACATTTACATCCTACATTTCCTCACAGCAACCAGTCAGCATTACACAGCTTTAATCCAGGTTAGAGAGGTGTAGAAATCATAACCCGGTGGAAGATGTTGGGAACACAAAGAGGAAGTCAAAGAAAGTTGCCGACAAAGAAGACTGCGGCCCAACAGCCATGTACGTTAGAGTCAATCTCTATTCCTTGATCCCAAAAGCTCTCGTCCTGATAGACTTGATGAAGATTAAACATCTGTAAAATATTCATGTTTCCAGAAAGTCCCTACAGTGTTGGGAATCTAACTCTAAGAAGATTTTGTGCAGCATCCCAAGCAGGCTTTGCAACGAGGGTGTTTGGCAATTGATCCTCCACCTGATATAAGAGATGGAGAAAAGGTTGTGTCATCACAGCAGACTAAACACCCTTGATTGGTACAATACACTTATCCTTGACGTCAATGTCACCCAAAAAGACATCTGTGAAGTCCATCTCCCCACCAATCCAGATGAAAGAGAACAGCTCACCTTTGACCCCTTTCCCAGAACAAGTCGATTTGTGCAGACTCGAACCTCTTTTCCAAATGATGATTGACACCAACAACTTACTTTATGCCTTTGTCCCCTCTTCCTTCATCATGGATATTCCTGGGCCCAACACCAGTATTGAGAGAACCCAATCCCATGAGAAGCAAGGTAAAATTAGAATGGGCTTCTACATAGTGACAACAGTACTTGACTGCAGCGAAGTTCAGTTGTCCGATTATGAATTATGAAGTTAAGGTTAAAAGGGATCCCACAGAAGTCCTCAATACTGATGGCACTCCAACAGGCCGATATGAACCTCAAAACCTCTCTATGCCCAAGAAATGATTCAGGAAGAACTGCAGCACATTCACTCCAATGGCAAGCAGCTGTTCAACACAGCAAACATGATCTGCAAAGGTCCGGGCACAGGAAATTCATTCATTGTTGTTACCTATGATCCAAATGACCCCCAATACAGGGACAAATTTTCCTTTGCAAAGAGCACCATACCTTGCTTGTTTTTGTACCACTGGTTGATTCAGTGTGAATACTGTGCTATCACCCATCAAAAACTCATGAGATCCTTCTATCCTGAAGAAGCTCAGCTGGCCTCCCAATCCACTTGGGATGCCTCTACTCTCACTGCCACCTCCCATTTCCCCCTGCAAATGGAAGCCTGCTTATCTGACAATGTTTGATATGACCCTTATCCAAGGAAACAACTCAGAAAACAGGCAAGAATGGAGAGGTTGTTAGTCACAAAGGCCCTCTGACCAGCCTTGGGTATGATCCTGCAGTTAAGGGTGGTGTTGTGGGCAGTAAAGTTAGTGGTGTCTCAAATCTAACTGGAGATGCAGAGATGACTGTTGCATCAAAAGTCAACTTGGAAGCAACTCACAAAAGCATGTTGCAAACTAGAGACTACGCCAAGCAACTTGCTAACTCTCGTGGACAAAACAGGGATCAAGCTGCAGAAATCAAAGCCCTTAAGTCACAGACACAATGCCTCACCGAGATGTTAGCTGGGATCTCCCAACAGGGTGCCCCCCACCTTAGTGGAAGCAGAGCCACTCATCCCCAGGATCAGGGGAGCACTGTGGCTCTGTAGGGATCATAGATCCGTGGATACCCTCATCTCATTTGGGCATTGTGAGATGGGGGTCTACTTGAAGTGCCTGATCAACTCAGGCTTCTTTGGATAGGGTGGGATTCTGTGAGTGCACTACAAATCCTACAGCACCACACACCCCATAGTGGGTGTTCTTGGTGACAATAACAATGAATCTGCACTAAAACATGCAAGTACACAGGCTGATCAGATGCCTATTGAACATGGATGGGCAACCTTCAACAGGGACAAACTTGACATCAATTTGCAATGTAGATGCCAATGTTCCCTTCATCAAAGGAAGAGTCAACTTTGGAGGGATGCATGGTGTACCAATATTGCCACCGTGGATCAGAAGAGGAAGTACCGTGCCTTCCTCATTGGCAAGCAAAAGTTCTTCACAAAGTGTGCAGCGTCCAAACATGACATTGGTTCTGCAATCCAATGGGGTCAGAGCACGATGGATGACTATCATTACAAGTTATATCTCCCAGCTAATGGACAATAATATTCGGCAGGCAGCCTCCATGGAACAACAGGTAATGCATGGCTTGCTCAAGATGCTACAAGATAGAGGGTGGGTAATATGCCTTCTTGAAAGACAGGACACTGGGTACACATAATGTTTGAAAACTGGAACAGCGCCGGGCTTTTTATGCACAATTGTATAATCAAACGTGTAAACTAGCTTGTTGCTGACCAAGATGTAGACATAGTGGGTGGATGCAAAACACAATGCAACTGGAATTTTGTTGAGCCTCAGCACCAGTTTATCAACCTCCTCTGTCCTTCTTCCTCCACAAATGGTATAGCTTCATACAACACCAATGTGCAATCTGTTACCCAAATTGATACAGCATAGGGGATCATTGGGTCTTCTTGCTAGAACTGTTGGTTGCCTCCTTATTTGGTGGTGACTTTCCTGCAATAGCCATGCCAACCTATTGACAACTCATCTGTCATTTCACACAGATTTGTGCAAAATACTTTCACTGACTATGTGGACTCACCATGTACCATAACATGGAAGACAAATTATGTTGTATTACATCTTTGTCTGAATGTGGGTTAGTGAAAGAGCTTATCTCCCTCCATGATTGCCAAGATAAAGAGTTGGGAACATCATGTTGTCTGCGGAATGTTCCTGTGACAAATTCTAAAGCGCTGCAATTGAGTACAGCCCAATAGTGGGGTTATGGCTTTGATGGAGCACTATTCTCAAATGGATCCTGAAATGGCATGATGGAAAAGTTCAGGACACGAGTAACCTGTGTTGAGCTGCCCAGATGGCTAATTTTGAACATGTGCTTACACTTACTTGTCCAGAGGTCCGTTTGGAAGGATGGTTGCAGGAGCTATTTAACCTGAAAACATGAGCCTCAGACCTTCGAAAGAAGCATCTTACCTGGTGTCTATCAGTGGCCAAGGATTGGGGTGATGACCTAGCAACACAAGAGATTATACGCATCACAAAGAATGAGACTAGAAAACTCCTGAAATGTAACATCAATTGAGTTGTCTGGGACCCAAGTGGGTGCTCTATACTCAGTGTTACGGTGGATGTCCTTGTCAACTCACAAATGCTCTCACACCAGGCAGATGTGGAGAGGGTGTAAAGCAAATATCTAAGCCAATGCTTTACCCTGGGTGGGAGTGCCCCTTTGGGTGCTGCTGTCCTGTCTTGAATGACTGGCGAGCTAAGTGACACCAAAGCTGCCCGTCAAATGCCTGACAACAAGCATAACTTTCCAGATGATTAGGACCCTGCCACGGCTGACCTTCTGTGGGTGGATGTGCAGATACAGCTTGACATTGCCGGCATACCAACCACCAAGGATGCCAACACTGTTTCCAAATACCAATCCTTTTGGTCCACCTGCAAAGAAAACTCACCATCTTCAAAGAGTGGACAACCTTTGGGCACTATTGGACAACATGTGATGATCCCTACCTGGTTTCTCTTCAAGTAGGGGGTGCATTGGTGTATCTACCACAGTATAAATACTTTTTTAATATTCCCAGATCCCTAAGCTTGTGTTCTCCCTCACTGTAAAAAATCAAATTGTCCCCCCCCCCCCTAAATTCAATATTTGATTCTGAAATGTAAACCCCCTCACAAATCTGTTTGTAATTTTTGCAATGCAGTCACATGGGGGCACCATTAAAAAATATGACTGCATCGCCCTTTTTTAAAATTTCCCCCACTGTGGTGCAAACCCAGAATCATGCAACACAAAATCACACTGTCAACCATGGCAAGAACAGGCATCATCAACCCGGTTCCAAAGAACTAACTGAGCACCATGATTTTGATGATTCTGGGGTCTATCCACCCCTTCCCACTGTCAAGGCAAGATGCCCTGACTCCCAATCACCCAGAAACCATGTTGTGTAAAACAGACACACATTTCCACCCAAACTTGCGAAGTGTGTAAAGATTTAGATGCACTGGGAAGAAAAGCAGGGCCACTTTTTGCCATGCCGACTCAGGTCTCTCATGCCTTCCACTGTTGGAACTCTCCCCAATGGCTACATACGGACATCCCCATTACCAAGGATCCCTAGTAGCAAGAACAGAGTTCCAAATGTCAGACAGCTGTCGGGACTGCAGATCAGCCACCCATCACCAAGTCATCGCAGCTGTATTCGAACCGCACCTATGGCCTAAGACTAGTAGCCATAAATTGCTAACAACATCTTTATTAGCTACTTCTGTGTGGCAGTTCAACAGTTGTTAGCAATTCGTAAAACACACGCAAACGTACCCCCAATTAGCTCGTACGACTACGTTATCATGGCCCCCATTTCCGTCACCTACGAGGAGGCAAAAGAAACCATTGGTATTCTCCCGTCGCTCGCTCCACGACCCAATGCAAGCAATCTTCGCGCTCTCTCTCGGCACCTTGAGCAACGATTACAGACCATCCCATGCCATCAAGTGCCAGAACATGGTTTTCTCGGCATGGTCATGCCTCCAGCGATCTACGCGCTTCGTTCTGACACACCATGGGAAGAATGGCCCGATCCAGGACCACATCCAGCGACGGCGGAAACGACAGCTGAACAAAACAACCTTTGTGTCGTCTACGACGCCAACAAGGCTGTGTTTGACTTGCAACAAAATGTTCGCCGAACTGTCACCAAAGCCCTCAACACCGCGGTACCAAACGCCTTCAGAAAACCAGTTGGCAACCAAATTGGCACCAAGGTCTACATGGTTCGTGATGACCCACAAACCATCCTCGCCGATCTTCGCACAAAGTACGGTGTCTGTACACCAAGAGAAAAGAGCGACAACAATCGACGATTCAATGAACAATGGAATACTACCGAGCCAATCGAAAGACTTTTTGACAGGCTGGAAGATTGTTATGTCTTCGCTATTCAAAATAAACCTCCGTTCACCGTCGAACGAATGATTGACAAGGCACTGATTGCCATCCAATTGACGGGACTTTATGAACATGCCCTGCTCGAATGGCAAGATTTTGATGAAGAAAATAAAACATGGGCCCAGTTAAAACTTCATTTTGAAGAAGCCTATGAAATCCGCTTAGCCTCCGGACAGGGCACAGCCGGGATGCATGGCTACGTCCACAACTCGATGGTTGAAACTGATGATGACTCAATCACTACCATCCATGAGAGCCTAAACTCCATCCAAATGGCCAACAATGCCAATTATCTGGCATTACAGGACAACCTTCGGGCAGCATGAGCAGAAACTGCATCTCTTCGAGCAGAACTTCAGACTGCACAACAGTCCATGGCGCATTTCACCCAAGCCAGTCAGGTCATCCCAACTCCTACACTTGCACGACCTCCGACTCCTCATTTCCAACCAGCAGCCCCGCAAATGGCCCCTCCTGTTATGGCCCCATCAGCCTATGGCAGTTTTGGGTACGACAATCATGGGTACTCCAGCCGCACCAGAAGTGGCCGAGGCCGTGGACGCAACAACACTGCTTATGGCCAATACAACATCCCACCACCAACATCGATACATGCATGTGGCGGTGGCATTCCTCCTTCTGTGGGCAACATTCCCTCACCCATTATCCCAGGAGTCCCTGACAGGGACAAACCGGCTTTCTCCAACACAACAAAGTATTTCAACAATTGGAACATGTGCTACAGCTGTGGTTGGGATGTGCCGCATTGGCACACGAGCCAAACATGCAACAACAGGGCACCAGGACATCAGGATGGACGCACTCGCCAAGATGCCCAAGCATACATGACTGCTGGACATCGTGTAAGTAAAAAAGTGATGCACAAGACTGTGTTGCCGCCAAACCCCAAACCCCAGCAAGCTTGACGGTTAGGGGAGACTGTGTGTAGTGGAAATAAAATAAACAATACTGTTGATGAGAATACTCCTTTCCTACACAAGTCTATCCCCACCCATATAACTTCTATTATCAATCCCTCCAACTATTATGAAGTCCTAAGGGACCTGCCATATGATATTGATGATGATGACAAAACAATTACCATGTCTAACCTCTCTACAGCAGAACACAGAGATTGTTCGACGGCAACCACCATTCCATCGACAGATGAAGACATCTCCTGTGAGGACACACCCAACACTATCCACCAACTTGGACATGCACACCCTTCAAAAGAGTTTGCCATTTTAGACTCTGGTGCCACAGCGCATTTCATTGTTCAAGGTACCAACGTCCTACACCAACAGCCAGCAACTAATCCTCTTCGAATCAAACTTCCAGATGGAAACTTCATTACATCCACTCACACCTGCAACCTCAACATCCCATGGCTCCCTATGTCCATGACTGAAGCACACATAGTACCAGGTCTGGCTCACTCCTCTTTAGTGGCCACTAAAAAATTTTGTGATGCAGGGTGCAGGGTCTCATTTGATGCAACTGCATGTCACATCTTTCTCAAGGGAAAATTAGTCCTCACTGGCACAAGATGTCCCACCACAGGCTTATGGATCATTCCACTTAACCCATCCTCGCCCCATAGCACAATCGGAACACCATCAAGTCACCCACCACCCAAACCCCAACACATAGCCTATAATGTCTACACCCTTCCTTTCAAACAACAACAGCTCAAGTATATTCATCAAGCATTCTTCGGTCCTCCAGTTCATAACCTAATTAAGGCCATCAACAATGACCAACTTCTAGGGGTACCTCTTATGAAACCTGATTTGATTTGTAAGTATTTAGCACCCAGCCCAGCAACATCCAAAGGTCGAATGAAACGTCCTCGTACTGGCATTCGCAGTACTCGAGCGATTCCCACACAACCCAACAAGCCTACCCTACCATCACGTACACTCCTTACACAAAGCACCACCACAACTCATGTCATTCCAATTGAATCCATTGGGGATAGTTCGTGTAATGTGTGTTGTTATGCCGCCCTAGCAGATAAACACACCGGGACACTGTACACGGATGCCACGGGTGCACTCCCACCGGTGAGCCTTGATGGGAACCAATATTATTTTGTCGCATATGCTTATGATCCCAATTATGTCTTTGCAATACCCATCCACAACCTGAGAGATGAAACCATTCTCAAGGCGTTTGATGAAGTTTTTCAAGAGTTAAAAACAAAAGGACTTAAGCCCACCTTTAATGTGACAGACAACCAAGCAGCACAGTCAATCAAGACTTATTTGACCAATGAGAAAACTAAATGGCATTTTGTGGAACCCAACAACCACCGCATCAACGCTGCAGAACGTGCAATTGAGACTTATAAAAACCACTTCATCAGTTGTTTATGCACTACAGACAAGGATTGGCCCCTCCAGTTATGGGATACTCTTACACAACAGGCATTGATCACATTGAACTTGCTACGGACTTCTAGAATTGACCCCACCAAGTCAGCGTATCATCAAGTCCATAGACACAGATATGATTGGAATGCACACCCCTTGTCACCACCAGGCACAAAGGCTATCGTCTATGAGTCCCCAACAACACGAACATCCTGGGGGCCTCAAGGTATCGATGCCTGGTATTGTGGCCCCTCTCTTGATCACTATCGCAATGCAAAATTTTTTGTACCTGCAACTAAAGCTTACCGCATTTCCGGATCATATGATCTGTTCCCACAACATTGCATCCTCCCCACCTTCACACCAGATCAACATGTACAAGAAGTACATACTGAACTTTTGAAGCAGTCCAAAAACTCACCAAACCAGCGAAACAAAAGTTTTTAAAGAAAGTTGCCAAAGCGCTTGAGAAGTTAACTACCAACCAACACCAGACTGCCCCCACACCCAGTACAACACCCAGTTGTGTTCCAACAATTAATATCACATTTCAGAGGGTGAGTAATGCACCTGAAGTCACCACAACCACGACTCCCACCGGCCCATCCAAGGTAAAACATACCCCACCTATACACAACAGGATTACCAGAGGGAATACTCCTGGGCTACTCCCTGCCATTGTTAATCCAGATCACATCACCCAACCAAAAAGGAAGTCACCACGCCTACATGACCACGATGATGAACCGATCCTCACTGTACGAGAACATTCTTCATCTCGTATCCCTTTATATTCCCCTTTTTTGGCAGTGTGCCAACTGATGATGCCCCGATTAAACTCAATGGAGCTATCCTTGTTTTTTGTGGCATTTTAAAGTTCGTTGTGGCATCTGCAGCAGAAGCGGAACTGGGTGGGTTGTTCCTCAATTGCAAGGAAGGCAAAATACAACGATTAATTCTGGAAGAGCTTGGACACCATCAACCCCCCACTCCCATTCATTGTGACAATGCTACTGCAACGGGCATCGCCAATGACACCGTCAAAAAACAAAGATCCCGTTCCATGGAAATGAGATTTTTCTGGGTCACCGATCAAGTACAACAACGTTATTTTCATGTCAGGTGGCAACCGGGCCAAGAAAACTTGGCTGACTATTTTACTAAACACTTTGAGTCGCGACATCATGTACATGTCCGTCCTTGGTACCTGCACACAAGTACGTCCCCTACACTTCTGCCGCATGCTAACGCCCCGAGCTCTCTGAGAGGGTGTGTTGGAACTCTCCCCAATGGCTACACACGGACATCCCCATTACCAAGGATCCCTAGTAGCAAGAACAGAGTTCCACATGTCAGACAGCTGTCGGGACTACAGATCAGCCACCCATCACCCATCACCAGCTCATCACCGCTGCATTCAAACCGCACCTATGGCCTAAGACTAGTAGCCATAAATTGCTAACAACATCTTTATTAGCTACTTCTGTGTGGCAGTTCAACATCCACCTACATTAATGGTAGGAGGCAGAGTATGTACTGTGGGCCCAAATCAACGCGAGTTCATTGGTTTTTGCTACTTTTCACACAGAAGTAACAAAAAGTACTCTCCGTTTTGTACTATTTTTCCCAATGCAGATTCTAATATGCAACAATCAACTCAACAGAGGGTGAAATCAAGGAAGTCGAGATAGTACCTCTCAAATGAATGCACATGGATGATTTCCAGAGGGCTGTGCCACTCAAGAAGGTAGGATCCTTGGGAAAGTTGAGCAGTCTACACACAACATGTGTGGTCTCAAGTAATTATGCCACTAATTGCTATGATGCCGTTTACCATGCATCAGGCAGCTTTGCGCTTCAAGCAATGCAAGTTCCAGTCCGTATGGTTTGCTGCTACCTCTTGTGGATGCAAATCATGCTTTTCTTTACTAAAAAAATGATTTGGATTGGCCATTTCCGGTTGCGGTGGTACTCAGTGCAGCCCTTCATGGGCCTACTCAGGGCAGCAGAGCAGAACCAGCTGCCTGGTTGGCTATCAGTATAGTACTGCTTGGGGCAAACTAGTCGAAGGGCATGGTGCATACTTTACTGCAGCTTAGTCAGGGATATTGCTTTCCATATCTGTACTACCATGGACCTTCTGAACATGTGCGACCCAGAGTGCCCGTTCGATGATGAATTTGTAGCCAAAATTCAGAGAGCCACGTACTACTGGGCACAACGACTACAGGCTACTGGAGGCAACCGAAAGCTAGAGAAGTGCTACTGGTATCTCCTCAGCTCAAAATTGATCAAGGGTGCAGCACATCCAAAGACTTTACACAACCTCTGGCATCACAAAAGTGTTATCTCTCAGCCCTCGACAGGTGACCTTGAGATTAAATGGAAATCTCCATTTATGTCATCCGAGGTGCTAGGTGTTGGACTTGTCCAGTAATCAACAACTCGTTCATACAATAGAGAAAGGGTATCACAAAAAGACAGATACTACCTTCCAGGTGGACAATACACACAAGTTCCTGTTTGCCTTGTCTTGCCGGATACTGTCATGACACACTCTCAAGCAGCTCATTCTTCTCATGGACCAAGCATTGACTCCAGCAGCATTGGACAGAGGTTACAAAACATGGGCTATCCTGCAGTGCGGTCTACACTGGGGATTGAACAAGCCGGTAAATGGCTACAGACCACTTATTTGAGTGTGCAGCCTGACACAATGGCTCTGATATGCCAGACCAAGATACCACTTGATGTTTTGCAGCAGTGGTTCTCCTTTGCGCACAAACTGGCAAACTGGCAAACTGACAACTGCATCTTACCGTGAAACTACCAATGAGGAGACTGCCTCAAACTATCATGGTGAATTGATAGACGGTGCAATGTCAGCCATTCTATTGTATGCACTTTCACGCAACTCCCCACCAAAGGCCAGTCATCCGTACAAAAAGTTCTGCAACAAACTGGGTGTGGTGTCAGATAGTAATCACTGTCTATGTTCGCTTCCCGAAAAACAGGTCCAAATGGACATCCTCACTCTGCTATGAAAGACAATCATCGGGCTGCCCTACCAAGTCTCATATTGTCATGTCTACTGTCACCTTGACAACGACTTTCCTTGATAGACTCGGGCCAGCTGCCAAGACAGCTGCCTAGTTGCACACGCGTCGTATCGCCCTATCTGTAGCCAGCTAAGGACTACACTAGACAGACGTAGCACGTAGGATCTCCATACCCTTACGTACAACGTTATCCTACTCAGTACAGACTGTCTTCTCACTTGCCTGTAAGGCGACAAAATGGCGGGAGCACCACACACACCGCCATCTTACAATGCACATCTTTGCGTGGACACTCATGTCCTCACTAATCCTCTCCTTCGATTGCTCGACCGACCCGACCAATCGAAACGCTAGCTTCCTCCAGGCTAACACCCTCCGAAAAAGTTTTCACCGTTTCCCTCCGCTTGCGCGTACGCTCCGGCTTCTCCTCCACCATGTCCTCCGTCTTTTCCCGCGCCCAAAGTGCGTATCCGGTCGCCATGGGTTCGATCTGCCAATGCAGTGGTTCCGACCATTGGGCGGCTCTCGTTCCTTCCTGCACGGACGTGGAACCTACCACGTCCTGGGTTCCTCTCGAACGCGCTCCGGCAGTTCACCCGCTCCTGCCACGGCAGCTCCTCGCTTCGCACTTGCGATATCTCACACAGGTCCCCTGTCTCTTCCTCAGTTTCGACCACTTCGGTCTGACTTCCCACGCCCACTCGGGTGCTCTCCCCACCCTCGCTCATCACGCTCTACAAGACCAGCAGCGCCGATGCGACCACGCTCGACTCCAGTTTCAAGAAGTCACTCTCCAATGCCAAGCGCATCCTCGCTCTGGCGAACAACAACCTGTTCGCTGGGTTCTACGTGATCACCCCCACAAGCGTATCCGCCCGGTCTTCCAGCCACAACGCTGCACACTAACCGACCCAGGCGCCGGGATCGAACTTCGAGTACCTCGTCGGCCACAGCAGCAACGACCCCAGGTTCCTCAAGGCAGAATACACCCTGGTGGAAGTCGCCGGCACGTACGTCTGCCTTGTCGACACCGCCTCCGCCCGACGTCCCGCCTGCTACCGCTCTGGCCCCACCTTCACGCGCCGCCGATATCACGGGTACTCACACCCTCGACCTCCAGGAAGGCGCCACCTACAAGGCGGTACACCTCCCTCTCTCCTGCCTATCCCCTATGGCGTCAATGACACCGCCAAAGGTACGGTCACCGAGTCCACCATGGACATCCTCGACACCACAGTCGCTGGCGGTGCCTTCTGGGCACGATGCCTCCTCGCCCACGACCGCGACCCGTTTCGACGAGCTCGTCCGCTGCACCGCAGTCGGCATTGGAAAGGTCGCGAACCGGCTCATCCTCCCGCGCCTCCACTCCGGGCAGTCCTGGGGTCAACCCTCGAGCTGCAAGCTCACTCCCGTCGGCGAAGCGAGGAAGGCGGCTAAACCGGCCATCGACACCCTTTCCGCGACTCCTCGAGATCTCCGACCTATCCACCCGCAGCGTCGCCCCGCCCGCCACGGTGGCCACCTTACGCGCGAACTTCGGCGGCCTGGATCTCGCCGTCCTTGGCAATGCCACTCTGCCTGTCCCTCGGAAGGCGGGCGCCACGGCACCGAGTCCATCCAGAAGGACACACCTCTCAACGGCGCCTACGCGACCGCGAAGCTTCGCGAACCTCGGCTGGGATCGAATTGCCGAGTCTCTCCACCTCCCCACACTCACGGAGAACGGAGAGTGGCTCTACTGCAGCCCGGACAGGGCAGGCATCAATGAGGCCATGGCGAACATGTTCGCCAACATTCCTGAAGCCCTCTCCCAGTCCACGGACTTCCTCCATCGCGAGGTAGACCTCCCTCGCCACGACCCTCTCGTGTATGCCCAGTGCAGCGTCGAGCTACTACGAGGTTTCCACGATGCAATCCATCGAGCTTACCGGCGAGAGCAAAAAACGGTTCCGCTTCTTCTACCTCGTCCCGGACTCCAAGTCCCTCGCCGAGGAGCGAAGCCGCTTCTTACGACCGCGGCCGAGGAACTCCTCGGCGAGGCCACGACAAACCTCAGCAAGGTCAACACGACCATCACCACGAGCACGGCCATTAACACCGTGTATCATCTTGGCGTACCTCGCGAACATATGCGCCGTGTCGAAGCCCAGTTTGCTTGTGACCTGTCCCTCCAGGACATCCACCGCCCGCCATGTTCGTCGTCGCCCGGACCTTGGCGTTGCACCTATCGTCTGCCTCCATGCGCCTCTCTGAAAAGAGCAATCGACCCCACAAGCCACTGGTCCTGTGGACTGTGCAGATGCTTTCGACCAGCTGAGCATCCTGCTCACGCATCCACTCCGCCACACCAAGAACACTTATCTCCTCGCCACCGACAGGATCACCGAGATCGCGACCGACAAGTTCGTCGAAGCCTTCGAGCTCCTCGACGATTGCGTCGGCACCCTGCGAAAATTCGAGTGCGGTACGGGTACTATCCCGTCCTGTCCTCTCCTCCAGGCCGACGAGGCGAAGACCGCCAAGTCTAAGCTCGACAAGAGTGCGAAACGCAGCTACCCCCATTGACCATGCGGGACGGGCCTCGTCACGCCAGACCCCAAGCGCCTTCGCGCGGAAAACCCGGGGACTCCACGCCTTCCCCGGCGACCTCTCTGGCACTCGTGTACACCGGGTCAGACATGATGCCGACCGTCAGCGAGGCTACTCCCTCTCTCCGCCTCTGCGCAGCCCGTCATCGCGTCGGCCGCAGCTGCCTGCGCGGTGCCTCCTGCATGATGATCCATGAGCTGGACATCTCCAGGTGGCCGGACTTCGACCTTCGCCAAGTGGTCCGCCCTTATCGACAAGGCGCCGGCCCTCGACTGGAACCGTAAGGTGGTCGAACCCGCCAAGGTCTCCGCCCGCATCGCTAAACTTTCAGCGTCCACTCTCTCCAGCGCTCCCGCCGGAAAACTAACAAAATCGTAAGCCTAACTATAATAGCTAGTCCTTACCCTGCGACCTACATCGACTTCCTTTAGTTTCACAAATGACATAACCCACTCTAATTCTTCTGCCGCAAACAGATACCCTTGCGAGCGACCAGCGCCGACCCAGCCGGCTCCAACCCACCAGTCCAAGCAGACACCTCCGGTCCCCACCAACGGCGGGCACCTAAGCGCTCCCTCCGCCATCAGTGCGCGACCCGCATCTCGTCCACCACAGACATGCACCACCTCGCGGCATTCAACAAGAAATACCTCGGGCACCAGGACTACGATCCCTCTGCCGCCTCCCTCGGTAAGTCGTTCTCGACCGCTACCTCGCTTTCTGCCGTCGGCAATGACACCATCACCAATGGCGCACCGTCGCGGCGACCCCGGTGCCACGCGCGCTGCTCGGTCATCGCTTCGGACGCCCTAGCACCAACCACTCCTTCAACCAAGCCGCTTGCTTGAAACAACATATGTTCTCGTCCTCAAGTCCGGCTGCCGAACCTGCGGACATCCTCGCCCTCCACGGTGCCACCCACTACTCTCCCATCTACTGTGCGCCTGCGTGCACCTACACCACCACGACTTTCTCTGGCTATCCCAGTACAACTTGGACTGGGCAACGCAAGAATCCCTCGGGACCCGTAAGGCCTATGCCTTTCCGCCTGCCTCCTCCACTACAACCTGAGCGCCGCCCACGTGATCACGGTTCCTCGGCAACAACTACAGCGGGGGCATACCGCAACCTCGCCGAGATCGTCGCTTCCCTGCGCACCCACGGCATCGCCGAGGCACTCATCGCAGACTACTCCGCGTCATGACTGTGGGTTGCCCGAACCACTTCAGCGAGCACGACCCCGACAGCGACGCTACTCTATTGGCGTCGAGGGAACCACCCCTCCATCCGCGCAAACTCGACCAGGTCATGGCCACCATGAACAAGGAGGAACGTAACAACTTCGTTGTTCACGTCCCACACTGGCTTTGGCGGTTCGTACCCCACTGCTTCATCACCCCACAACACATCCTCGAGAAACCCGGCAAGAAGGATCGCCAGATCTTCGACGCATCCATAAAGTACGACTGGGACTCAATCCCCATCAACGCAATGGCGTCCACCCCTCACGGCTCGAACTCAGCTGCGACTTTGGGGCGGTGCGCGAAGACATCCTAGTCCGCGCATACAACCTCCGGCTATCGTACCCCAATGACGACATCGTCGTTCACGCCAATGACGTCAAGTCCTGCTTCCGCCAAATTAAGCATCATCCCGACGTGGCGGGCGCGTTCTCGTACATCCTCGCCGACTACCTGTTCTTCCAGATCGGGCTAGCGTTCGGCGCCGACTTCAGCCCCGCCAATTGGGAGGCGGTGCGGCGCGCCCAGTCCGCCCTCGCCCGAGCGGCTCTTCTTGATCGTCCCTCGTGCACAAACACAGGGCAGTACTCGACAAGATCAAGTGGTGCCGATCATTGCGCCGCACGGCGCACGCGCTTCACACAAGCATCCCGCGACGCCCTCAACCAAGGCGCCTGCGGCCTTCAGGAACCCCCGCCCTCGCCACACGGCGTCTACGTCGACGACGGCGTCTACCTCGGCGTCGCCGACACTCGCCCGGTTCGAACAGGCCATTGCGTCCAGCATCGAGGCCATCTTCCTCCTGCTGGGCGACTCTGGCGTCGCGCGCCGACAGGACCCTATTTCATGGGATAAGCTAAACGAACTCCACGTGGCCCGGTCAACAGGATTCTGGGGCTCACCCTAAACCTCCGGACACTAACTGCCGGCACTCCGCCCGGACTTTGTTTCTGCCACCATTTCCCTGCTACGAGCGACTTGGGGTCCCCACCGCCGCTCCTTCCACGCAAAGGAGGCCGAGGAGCTCACTGGGAAGCTCAATCACATCGCTTTCAGCGCGCGTGGTTGAAATTCCTCCTCGGGAACATATATGTTTCCATCGCGGCGCCCTCCGCCTCAACAACTCTCACCTCGTCCGCACCAGTCAGCGGTTCCGCAACGCACTACGCATCATCCGCACTGCCGCCGCCTCACCCTCGGGAGTCGCTAAGCGGGCATTCCACACTAGCGCGACGGCCCGCTCAGTACACGGCTGCCCCCTCCTCCATCACATCGGGGCCGACCTCCGCAGGGACCTGCGCCTTATCGAGGGCCCTGTCCTCTCCCTGGTGCCCTACCTCATGCCCCATCGCATACCTTATCCCACGCATCCCTTCGGGACGGCCCCAGCGACTCCAGCCTGTTGGCTGCAGGCGGGTACTGCCCCGAGGCCAAGTTCTGGTGGTATTTCGAATGGCCGCCGAAGTCCGCGCAGCGTACCCTCAAGTACATCACAACTTCGGGACAACCCAGCCCTGATCAGCATCAACTTCGCTCGGTATGCGGCACAACTCATCACAATGATGGGGTGCCACTTGCACCACCTCGAGACACGCGCCACTCGGGACGACCCCCACCCTCTCTATCGCCTCGAGTGTGACAATACTGCCGGGGAATCGTGGCTCACGAAAGGCTGCACCTCCAGCACCACCGGCCGCGGGCTCGCCCGGCTTCAGGCCGCCCTGCTCCTCGACCAAGGCGCCGGCTACCGCTTCGGGCGTGTCGACACCAAAACAAATGTCATTGCCGACGGCATCTCACGGATACCGTCGCGACGCCTCTCACTCCCGACTTCCCTCTCCTTCTCACACAGGCCCCCAGCTTGCTTGGTTGTCGGCGCTTCCTCCCCAATGCCGACCTCATCTCCTCGATTGTGGGCGTCCTATTGCGGACCGTTTGCTTGGATCCTCTCACTGCAAGCAAGCAGTTACTGATCGATCCCGGAAGATTCACTTCCTCTCCTGGTGCCACGACGTAGGCCTACCCGACCCCTGCACTCCAGAGCTACCCCTTCAGGGCCGCAATTGGGTACTCGCTTGCTACGCCGTCTCGCTCATCCGCGGCCGCACCATCACTGGCGTCGCGAGTCGGCATGCGGCGCTGCTCGGGTACATAAAGCAGGCCTGCACTCTGCACACCGACCGCGGGCTACCCTGCCCTCACCAGGTCGACGTTAATTACGTTAAAATAATGACCAATGCGATAAAAAAGTACGAAGTAGTTCCTAAACGCAAGGAGATGATCTCCGATAGCATGTTTCACTACATTGCTAACCTCGCCTCCCGGGCCTCTGCGGACTCACTCGTCCGCGCAATCGCGGACTGGATTGCACTTTCGGCTGCTACACCGGCTTCCGGAAATCCGAGTGGTGCAACGACCACCACGCTTCGCCGACACCATCGATGATCCTAATGGGGCGATCGCCAGCCCACACTGCCCGTCGTCGTGGAGGATTTCAGTTTCTCCACATCCACAGGACGCCGCGTCCACGATGTCTTCGCCACACCCGGCGCCGACATAACCTTCCACGACCCTCTGTTTCCGCAAGCAAAAACAATGACAATGGCCAACGCCTCACCTACCGGCGCAGGGGCGGACTCCAACTGGATGTGCCCGACACAAGCCAGCCTCGACATAGTCCGGCGTGCTCAACGCCTCGGCACTCCCAACGGCTACCCCGCCGCAGTCTACCTCGACCCAAACACGGGGACCCGGCGACAAATCACAGCTGCCCAGTTCGCCGGCTTCCTGCGTCACGTCGCCCACAAAGTGTTCGACATCCCCGCCGGTCACAAGGATCTCCTCGCCTGGTCCTGCCACTCGATGCGGCGTCCGCGGCGGCCAACCTCCTCCACCGAGCCCGGTTCTCCGACTCTTACATAAAACCGCCTCCGATGGCGCAGCGACACATTTCTCATGTATCTCCGCAACACATTCTACGCGGCCGACCAGCACCGCGAAGGCCATCACCCTCGGTCTCGATCCTCCCACACGGGAGCACGCCCGATCCCTTGAGCCGCATGAGGAACTCCTCTGCGCCAGCGCAGCCTAACGGGAACCACGCCAACGCCGGTCCACAGCTTCTTGACAAACTGCGTATATGTTCTAGTCCTTAACCACTAGTCTTTGGGTTATTCAAATCAACTCCCTTACCACCAGTTCACGTCCAATACATTCACTTTTACTATTAACTTAACAAGTCTCTATCCTCTTTAACTACAACACTAACTACTCCGCCGCCACCCTCCTCCTCTCCCCGCGTCAGTCCGAGTGCACAACCCCGCGAACATACCCGGTGCCGACAAGACGTGGCTCGAATAGCGACCTCCCTCGCCCGGGCGTAACTGGCTCGGCGGTCCCCGCCGCCTCGTATTCCTCCTCCGTCATCTCGGCGTCCCCGCTGTCCCACTTTCGATCTCCAGCTGCTCGTTGGCCGACTCGAAGTAGTCGTAGTCCGCTCCTGTTGCAAAGCAGTACACACATTGTCAGCTCGTCCTACAGCGGCGACTTAAATTACCCGGGACTCACCGGGCGGAACTTCGACCGTGTACCGCCCCCGTACAGCCCGAGGGCCCGGGCGTCGCGGTTAGGCCCGTCACGCCACGCCGTCGGCGAAGGCCGGAACCTATCATTCGGGTTCCCCTCGAACTTGCCCTTGGCGGGTGGCGCGAACAACTCCGCCAGGGTCTCGTCCACCCCCACCAAAGCACCTGCGGCGAACAACCAGCGTCAGCAACTTGCATTTCATCGCTCCTGCTTCGGCGTCAGGACTCACCTGGGTCTCGTACCACCCACCCAGCTCCTCGGGGATGACACATTTCACCCACCGTGGAGCAGCCCGGCGCCGCCAGCACGCGGTCAGCCTCGTCGGGGGCAACCCAGCGTCGACCAGTCGACTGCCTCCCCTCGGAGGGCGCGTTCCAGGTACCGCGGCACCGGCGGTCCGGCCCCCAACCGCCCGGCACGAAGTCCGCCTGCCATCCGCTGCTCCCGCGTGCGCGCCGGTCGCTTCGCCGCCGCCAACTTCGTGGCGCCAGCGTCACACCGGCCGGCCCCGAGCACCTTCAGGTGCACCCGGTCATTCCCATCCGGGATCGCCCAATCCCCATCTACTTGCGTTAGTGCTCAGGCTGCCGCCTGAACCAGCAAACATCTCTTCCGCGGACATCGTCTCAGATATTTCTGCCCTCCCCGCAGCGCGTCGTGGCGTCATCCCCACGATACTTCTACTCCACCCGGTTCGCACCAGATGCTTCCCAGTCCCATACCTCATGGAAAGATTTTTTCTTTTTCTTTTCTTTTTCCGCTCCTGCCTACATATGGCCGTCTGCTAGATGCCTTCACCTCTTCGCACTTTGTGTCACCTCGGTGGCACGCCGCGTCATGTCTCTACGACTTCGTCAGCGGACTCCTCCCCAACATGCCACACTACACGGCGCCTCCACTCCAGGAGCGCATGGGTAGTCGCGACGAGCTTCAGCCAAAGCGTCACAAGTGCGCGAGGGGCGATACTTGTCTAGTATTAGTCCATAAGCCCGTTACTTTAGGGACTTTGTTACATCCCTATACACTATGTCCCACTACCTACTACCTATAGTTATCTCTCACCCACTATAGCAATCTAGCAGACAGCCGCATGCAGCCTAGGACCAAGGCGCCGCGTGGTTATTCTGCTTGCAGAATATCCTTGATAGACTTCGGGCCAGCTGCCAAGACAGCTGCCTAGTTGCACACGCGTCGTATCGCCCTATCTGTAGCCAGCTAAGGACTACACTAGACAGGCGTAGCACGTGGGATCTCCATACCCTTACGTTACAACGTTATCCTACTCAGTACAGACTGTCTTCTCACTTGCCTGTAAGGCGACAAAATGAGCGGGAGCACCACACACACCGCCATCTTACAATGCACATCTTTGCGTGGACACTCATGTCCTCACTAATCCTCTCCTTCGATTGCTCGACCGACCCAACCAATCGAAACGCTAGCTTCCTCCAGGCTAACACCCTCCGAAAAAGTTTTCCGCCCACCGTCCCTCGCCCGTCGCGACGAGCTTCAATAAGCGTCACAAGTGCGCGGGGGGACGATACTTGTCTAGTATTAGTCCATAAGCCCGTTACTTTAGGGACTTTGTTACATCCCTATACACTATGTCCCACTACCTACTACCTATAGTTATCTCTCACCCACTATAGCAATCTAGCAGACAGCCGCATGCAGCCTAGGACCAAGGCGCCGCGTGGTTATTCTGCTTGCAGAATAAGATTTCTCTGAACTCATGACCCCTCAGCAACTTTATTCATGGCGGACCACCTTGCCAAATCCTCACTCCGAGATGGCATAGCCGTGCGCTCACAGGATGGCCCACTCTACCTCCAAGAAAATGTAAACATCTATATTTCAGACTGGAAGATCACGTCCTCCATCCACTCCACGCTATAATCTTAGCGGGGCTTTCTAACTGCCCGGTATCTCTTTCAGGACCAACACACTGTATATTACCACCACTTCCCTCTAATCACCCGGGATAGCCTACGGTGTTCAATGACAGCTTATCCCCAGATGTTTCGGATTTGGGTGACCAAGCATGTCCCCGTTTTTTGTACTAACTTTTGCCACCTATCGCTGTGTGGATCCATCTATTCCTCAAAAATGCCGCTGCTGTCATCCGGATGACTCTGCTATGTATTGCGCTGACCGAATCCTGGTAGGCTAAAAATGTTCAGGCATTCCCTTGACATCCTCCTTGAATGGATGGAATCATCACACTGTGACACTGACCTAAGTAACTGCCTAGATAACTATCTCACAGGCTGTGGAGAATTGTCCATGACAGGTGGTGCGCTGCTTTATTATCACCTTGCTGCATGCTCAGATGGGACAACCTCCCGGAAGGCCGGAATGGAAAACAGCTTCTCCTTATTCAACAGGGGTGTTTAAAGAATCGAGGCTCGAGACTCAGCATACAAACATGGTCAACCTCACTAATTCAACATTATCTTGCAATCACCCATTGACAATGGGTATTCCGAAACACTCGGATCCATATCCCCCTCCTGGAAGGAAAATGACATGCACACTGCTGGCTACCTTAGATCAGGTCAGTGATAAAGCGCTCTTCTTCCACAACATCAGCAACTAGATTTTGAAAAATTGGGTGAAGGGGAAACTACAGACCAGAATTGGCTCGCAATTGTAACTTCCGCCTTGAAAGCTGCATGTTCAGTATACAATCTGTCCCCAGGCATGGTCCGGGAGGACACACAGTTTGTGTCTCGTCATCTAAACAACATCACCATACCTGCCCCATCATAAGCATAGTGGTCTGATTGGCCCACTATAGGGCTGAGTGCACCCCCCTGGGGTATGATGAAGATTGTCACTTAGATGCCTTATCTGTATGGCTTCCCTGCCATTGCTCTGTGTTGGGAGTATGAGGCAATTTGGAAGAAGGGATGTGTGGAATGGAGTGACGTCCGTGTTACAAAAAGCATCCAAAGAGGCTCTTGGCATGAGACAGGATAAAGTGACAGGACCAGCATGAAACAAGGTGGACACTTTTCAACACTAATCTACTGCTACATCTGTTGTATCACGTAACTGCTGAGTTGCTCAAGCCAAGCAAGGGCAAGGAAGTAGTAAAAGGGTAGTTTTCTAACGCTCTGTTTTGTCGGAAAGAAAGACTTTGTCGGTGCCTTGATACTATAGCTAATGTACGATTTACTAAGCAACATTTGATATTTGTGCAATAAAATGCTTTGCTAAGCGGTCGGTCTGCTGTCGATGTACCATAGCTTCGGTGAGCTGGTGCATGACACTTCTTGATTTATAATACCACACCAAGAGAGCTCTAGAAGAGTGATGGCCAGGTCAAAGACATACCTGTAACATTTGAAAAACTAATCTGGTGTTTCCTGTAATCAATGTTTAGCTGTCTAAAAATAAAATAGTAAATATGAAAGGCTTGTTTGCCATAGATCATGCTCAGATGCCAATTCAAATCATCTCCTTCTCGTCGAGGTTCAAAGCAACATGAGATTACCCAGGACACAAAGTTCACAAGAATGCCACACCTATTTCCTTGTCGCGAATACAATAATATACGAGCAATTTTTTACTGACTAAAATTTAACAACAAAAGTGTATCTTAGTGCTTAAATGGAAAATCGAACGTGATCCTGATTTCGAGAGTTAGGTGAGGCACCTGGGAGGAATATTAGCAAATAACCGAATCAACGCAGAATTCATAAGGATTCTGCCCCGAGTAGACTTTCTGGTAGAACTCAATTGTTCCCAAAATTGTCCTGTGATTGACAAGTTCTTGTGCGCACATGCCAGCTACAGCCAACATAGCAAGCCTTCCATTTTGAAGTTCCTTCGTCTGCATATTTGCAAAATCAGAGGGAACAGTTGGCTTCAAACCAAGCGGATCAAAACCAACATCCCCTGGGTAGTAGTTATCGCGCAACTTCCAAAGAGTAGATGTCCAGCTCGAAAAATCAGGTTCAACCCATCCGATGCGCGCCCGCTTCAATTCAGCAGACCCAATCAAAGCGCCCAAGCCAATCAACGCAGGCAAAGGTATTTGCTGCAACTGGTCGTTTGCGGGGCCAGTGACATGAAATGGTCCCTCAAAAGCTTCTCCTACCAAGTAACCCACGGCGGCAACCATGGCTACTCGACCGTGCATTACCTCAGCTTCACGGTTCCGTTTGATTTCGTTCAGAGAAATGCCACGCTGGGCAAATCCAAGAGGATCGAAGAAGGACGTTGGAGGGAGTGAACCAGGGAGGCCAAAGCATGGGTCGGCTTCATTAGGAGTCCATCCGTTAATGGAGACAGCAGTAGGAACTTCTTCCACTTGTTCAGGTGTTGAGCGCAGCACAGAGTTCATAGTGCTTGTGTGCATTGATGGCGCGAATGCGGAGGCCGCGGCGATGGAGACAGAAAGGGTGGTAAGCTTCATCATTTTGCTGAAGAGGATAGAGGACTTGTTTCAATCTGGATTGTTTGTGTTCTCAGCACAGCTTCTTGGGCAGAAGATCGGAGACGTGATGTTGCTGTACAACATCATAATGATCATAATGATGAGGGTGGGATTGTAGTGGGTTGCGTCTTGCTCCGCTTTTTCTGCAGCAGCATGAGATGTGAGTCAGAACAGAGCACGATAACACAACAATTCCACTCAGACTGCCGTCATCAAAATTATCTTGCTACGATGTTGAGTCCTCTTCAGTCGGTATTGTGAAAAGGTACATTATATCGCACAAAAGAACAGAGCGACTTGGATGGTCGTTTGTAGTTGTGCATGAAGAGGTGCGTGTTCGAAAAATGAAGTCACAGAACACGTACTCACAGGGCATTGCTGACGAGAGAGTGATGTGTTATGGTATTGATTCCGGCCCATTGTTCTCCATTTCTAGCGCTATGCTAATTGGTATCTAGAAAATGTGGGAAAATGTGGGAACATAGCACACCATATTTTCACTATGCACTGGCTCGAGAAATCATTTGATAACACATTCGGTTGAAAAGATTCGGAAATTACTTCATCTGTAGTAAAAGCGTTCCGAAGTCCAATCAAATCTGTGCTCTTCAGCATCGATCTTATTGTGTACCAATGAAAAATTACGAATTCGACAACATGATTTCATTACAGAGCACTAGTCACTTAACTCTCATAAATTTCGATCACCGACAATCCACGAGACTGTTCCCTCTCTACAATGATGAAGCTTGCCATCCTCTCTGCTCTTGCCGGCTCCGCCGCCGCCTTCGCCCCTGCCGCCACCCGGGCTTCTTCTTCGGCGCTCAACGCTTTCTCTGCCGCGGACCTTCCAGGAGCTCTTCCTCCCGTTGGGTTTTTCGATCCCCTCGGATTTGCAGAGAAAGCCGACGAGAAAACTCTCAAGCGTTACCGCGAGGCTGAGGTCACCCATGGACGTGTCGCCATGCTCGCTGTCATCGGATTCCTCGTAGGAGAAGCAGTTGAGGGAAGCTCCTTCCTTTTCGATGCTCAGATCTCTGGACCCGCCATAACCCACTTCACCCAGGTTCCTGACGGGTGGGATGCACTTATTGTGACCTTCATTGGTGCTGCTGAGGCCCAACGTGCACAGATTGGATGGGTCGACCCTGCTGATGCTTCGTACGACCAACCGGGTTTGTTGAGGGACAACTACTACCCCGGAGACATTGGATTCGATCCTTTGGGCTTGAAACCTGAGGATCCCGAGGAGTTGAACATCATGATCACGAAGGAACTGCAGAATGGACGCCTGGCAATGCTTGCTGCTGCTGGGTTCTTGGCACAAGAGGCCGTTGATGGAAAGGGAATCCTCGAACACTTCTCTTCGTAAACTTTATTCCCGTTAGGCTTGTTAAAGCTGCGCTACGACCTCATCTGTGTAAACTAGAACACAATTAATTGCTCTTAAACTCTCTTCTACCGACAGTAACATTTGAATCCAGCAACAATACACGCAAGTCATATATCGTACGTACACACTGATGCATCCCAGCTCGGAAGAGCCTCAAACCCTTCACTCTGTTCTCCCCTCAGCCTTCACAGTAAACCTTCTCTATTAGTTTTATCTTCAAAAGTGGCATGGACAACCTAACTGAGCGAGACATGGTGCTTGACGTGGCATCAGCTGCATTCATTGAATGCACATAGTCCAACCATGCATTGTCAATTCCCCCACCCTTTGACCATCAGCTGTCCTCCACCCTTCCCCACATGTTCCACTCTACGTACACACCTGTTCAATCTTCTCTCTTTCTTTAATTTAATGGAAGCATATTCTAACATATGTCAACTACACAACTTTCATATCCGTCACACTTGCTCCTCCTCCTACATGTTCTGCAACGTGAAATCTGCAACACAACAAGACCAAAAACTTGACCAACTCCAACCTTTGTCAACAGTTTCTCACCGACCACTGCAACCTATGATTCCCACCACAACAGCCACAATCCCTCCAATAGACATACCACAACATCACCCCTGGCCCTGCCAACTTTTGTGTGGGCATCAAAGAAGTATCATCCCAAAGACTACAGCAGGAATTCTCAAACCGTTTTGCCAAAATCATCCACACTTATAACATTGCCACCCGACAACTCACAGACACATCCACCACATCCCCGAAATGGGAATCCAACAACCATGTCTTCATGTGGCTGCTCTTCCATGCTGAATACTTAATTGTTAGCCATTAGTCAATGTATACGTATCTCACAGCCTCCTTGGCAGTGGACAAATCAACAATCTCATTGATGAATCCACACTAATCATGACTGCCACCATCCCCCTCGCACCCAATCCCTCCTCCGACAACAGCAAGGTGGATGCAGACACTGCAAGCAATGACAACTTCAACGTTGCCTTTTCTTGAGCCATCAAAAATACTCTTGTGGTAATCACGGATCAACTTCTGTTGCAAAAAGTCCACAAGCTCTATCATCCCAAACTACCTCCCATCCTCCTTGATATACACACACACCCATCCACTCCACCGCATGGCCCTTTAGCACTGATCTACCGTATAAATCGGTGTTTAGGTCATTCACAGTATAAGTTGAGTGGGAGTCAAATTAGTGACATTTCTTCTTTTCTGCTGCACGGATGTCCTGCCAGCACTAAAACATAAAAAAATAGATTCTCCACACTGTCAGCAGCACACCCATATGTGTAGCTCCCTATAACTCCTTCTAGTTGTGGAGTTATGCCAGATAGTAGCGGAACACACCACACATCACGGGGCACATCATATCAACTGCCTAATCTAAACCATGACGTTTCAGGTCGTGTTGCTGGCGCGAACGGAGTTACAAAGGGCAGAAAATAAGAAGTACCCCCCTACGGAAGTAAATAAGCAAAGATTCAAAAAAAAATAACACGGATGATAAGCTAACTTGAGCGGATTATGAGTTACTTTTTAAGGTATCTTTTGACATTTCATTTACCTAAACACCGATTCATACGGTAGGTTGTAAATTCTGGCAGAATTCCAAATTACTATGGAAATTCCAGTAAGTTTGAGAGTAACTGGACTATTGTAATAGTGAGATTACCAAGAAAGAAATACTTAATTACTCTGTACAATACTTATGTGATGTCACAAAATAAGACGTGTCTTGACAAAGTCTACAGTAATATTAGCAGAGCCTACAGTAATGCTGGTCCAGTTACTGCTAGTGTGATGGTTACTGGGTTTTTGGGACAGCAATCATAATAAGAATTTACAACCTAGACACTGGTGGCCCAACACATCATCTGACAGGATACATCATTGAAACCATCAACAAACCACCCAAAAGGAAAGCTAGTGGCTTTGTCATAGATTCCCTTGACACTCCCTCCTGTCTCCGCCACTCTTCACTGCAACAATGCAACCACTGCCAATATGATGATGTCAAGCACATTGGCAGGGACCATGCCCTTGCCTACATTGATGACACTGAGATAGTCATTTACAACAAAGATCTTCTGTTTTCCTCCAAGAATTGGAATGCCTTGCCACCCCCCTGATGTGCACTTAACCCCAAAAATGTGCACCCTTACATCTGTCAATCATGTGTCCACTATTGATCTATACAACAAGAATACCACAACTGCATTGAAGATCAAATTGAACCGCCATCCATGAACGCTACACCTGATCCATCAACAGCCCAGTGGAAATCACTTCTGGCCTCCATATACTGGGTCAACTGGTTGGCTCTGAGTAATTTGCTTCAGACTTCTTCACAGAAGCCATCCACAGTACCAAAACCCACACCTTCAAATTCTTGACTCCATTCGTGACAGCCAAACAGCCCTACATCTCTTTGCAAGCTACGATCTCCACAAAATACCCCACCATCTTGGTTCTGAGGCCCTCTGTTGCATGTACACCATCAATCCTGAACACTGGTACAACTGGACTGGACCGCTATTGCTACCAAGATCAATGGCCTTATCAATGAATTTCCTCTCCCATCTCACCAACAGGCATCACTTCCATTCAACTCCTTCTTATCACACATATCTCAATTGCACATGACTGACTTGGACTCATAGAGACCACCACACTAGAGCCAGCCGCATGACTTCATCTCTCCATCTTCCATGCCACCAATTATGCCAACAAAGGCATCCAGCTTCAACACAACGCCCCAAGCGCACTTGGCACCTTCCTTTGCCTCAATCCACAGTCACAAATCCTCCTCCATTTCCATTACTTTCTCCCAGACATTGTGCTTGTCACTTCACACAGGACCACATCAGACACGCTGCAAGCCACTGTTGCCTTAATACCCTCCAACTCCTTGCAAACAAAATAAGCTCCTTGTCCTTCTTCTGGAAATCCTGATCCCTTCATCATCCTATAATATTATCCACATGTCACATAGCAATAAAACACACCAAATCCCAAATCCTGTCTTTCACTATCATGCTAAAACAAAAACTCTTCCAAAGCATATTCCTCCAATCCAACCCTCATATCTGTATTTGCACCTGCAGCATTGATCTCAAGGGCAAACAATACTGAAAGTCACTCAGTGTCCAAAGCCACTGCCATAATCTCATCGGGATAGGCTTGACTTCTCCTATCCATAGCTACATAATCTCACCACCCTTCTCTGTATCAACCAAAATTTCCAAAAACATCAACCACAGGCCCCCAGATGTTACTCCTGTGTCATTTCTTTCAGGCCCAACCCAACCATACTTACCCCCTGCATACCATCTTTCCCAAACAGAAATGTGGGCATAGACATCACCACCACTAAACTACAAGGATACTGAAGCCTTCCCAATATATTATGACTCCCTAGATTCTATTTTTCTAACCCCTTCTTAAAAATTTAAGCTAGAAAAGTTGTCCTATTCCCAAGATTTCTCAATTTTAGAGAATTTTCTAAACCCTGGGTTAGGATTTTACATCATCACTCCTCTGATAACAGATAACAATCACCACCAAACCAGGCCCTTCTCTTGAACAAATACACTCTTGTTTCTCTGTGTAGTTGAGCAAATATATTAATACTCACAAAACAGGGTTTTCATTCGGTTAAGGAGTAAATCCTCATTTTCAAAACCACCATTTCAAAATGAAAATGCCCCCATTCAGATCAAGTTTACAATAAATGAGCCAACTCTTCGTTCACCTCAAATAAAAGAGATATCCTGGTTTATTGCTGTGTTTCAATTGGTAGGGGTTAAGTCATTCATTGGAATGGAACAATCATGGGTACAGGACGTGAGCCAACTCTTGGTTCACCTCAAATAAAGAAAGATGTTCTGGTTTATTGCTGGGTTTCAATTTGTTGGAAGCAAGTCATTTGTTGGTGTGGAGCAATCATTGGATTTAGTTTAGGCAATGTTTTTGTTGGGGATAGCATGTTTGTTGGAGCCAGAGCATTCATTGGAGATGGAGCACTTGTTGTAGGTGACAGAGTGAGGCAGTGCATCTGGAAGCAGTGCAACTGGGGGCAAGGAGTTAATTTGGAGTTGGGGAATTAGAAGCAATGTGCAATCGGAGGCTGTGCACTTGATCCATGGTGAGAGTTGGACTGAAACTACAAAGCAGTGAAGGGAGACAGTTTGAAGATGAATCGCAGTATCAATTTTGTATGCATCCAAGTTCTTGTGCAATGAATCTTGATGGACTGCGCGTTTGTTGGATACAGAATGAGCTTTTATTGAGGAGCTGGGAATTTGTTGTAGGTGATAGAATCCAAAGCAAGACAAGTGGAGGCAACACAATTGGGGGAGTTAACTGAAAATAGCACATTCATTCATAGCAATACATTTTGCTAATCAAGCTGGAAAGAATCAACGAAGTCTTGAATGGAGACACGTCAACGATGAATGGCAGCATCAATATTTTGCATGGTGTTTTTAGATTGTGTCATATCTCAAGATGAATAGGAATTTTGGACTACCTCAAGAGGCAGTTTCAAGCAACTCGATTTAGGAAGCTATTTAGAAAAAAGCTGGATCTAGTTTAGGCCATTGCTAGATATGGCATTTTTTAACATCTAGGGTATAAAGAAATAGTAACTAGGGATTTGGGAAATATTGGGAAGGCTCCACTCTCATTTTTCTTGATAGCATGTTAGCACCCAAACCTCTCCAGATGTTGTAGCCTGCATTTGCATCATCTCACATGCTAAATTATGAAGGAAAACAATAAAGCACCCCAGGGAGTAAATATTTGTCTATGCAGTGCATAAGGAATTTTTAAAGTAAAGAAATAGTACTATTTCGATTTTAGACAAAATTCATGCAAGTCAGTACGTGTATGTATCCATTGGTACATCATCTATAAACCCTTCTGTGTGCATTTTGCAGATTTATTCTAAGCTGGGGAGTGATTATTTGTTTGCAGTGTATGATGAAGTCCAAAACTAAAAAATAGCATGGCTTTATATTTTAGATTCAAGTCCTAAACCATCGTAGATTGTTACAGTTATAATTATTAGCCTCTTGTGCCCTGGTGGCACATGATAGGCGTAACATTGAATACAACAGACTCTAATATACACGTTCACAGTCAAGCCAATTTCATTATTAGTACAGCAGCATTAATGACCACAACTGGACCACAAGCTTTTACAATCAAACCACAAATTGACTACAACCAACAGAGTTTACTAAAACTTGATGTGAACTACTTGTAGTTTGTAGGTTGTAGCTTGAATTTCAATCCATGGCACAAGTCGGAATCTTGTAAGTTTGAATGGTGGAGTATAACTAAAACTGACATCCTAAGCTTAAGCTCAATTCATTAGTGTAATGTTTAAATCATATGTATTCGTATGCAAAGAGCATCCTATGATATTGGAAGCAAGCATTTTAAGAACTAACTATGTAAATATGCATTTCATTCAAGTATCCATCTTGACAATGCAGGCCTACGGAAAAGTTTGGCAACTGTGAATCAAAACTGTTCTCAATTTTGTTTCTGCAGTGGTGCCTCTCAGCTTATTGCTCCTATCTTTTTATATTTTACTTAATGAACCCTGATACCTTTTTAATACAATTCTCACCCCATGCGAGCATTTTCTTAAAGGGAACGCAGCAATTGCCAAATCGTGTCAATCAGAACTATTGAAAGACTGGATTTTAAGACTACAGGATTACACAGAACTATCCTTTGCCCTTCCCTCCAACCTTCTTCAACATAATACTTCCATCATCATCATATTGTTTAATAAAAGATAATGATGCCTTGAGCACTTATTGTGATAACATTGGGTGCTTTGTGGAATTATTTCTAAGATCTTTTCTTGTTGTTTCCTGTCATAGACAAACTTGGGACAGTTGCACATATCTTCAAGCACAAATGTATAGTTCTACATCTGCATTCATCATTGCACACATTACTCCAATAAATGCAACTGTCAGGCTTCTAGTTAAGTTATGTGGGATTTCATGATATTAAATGTAAGACACAATTACTGAATCTCACTAGAATCACACTCTTCAGGACTTAGGCAGTGGTCCTTCCAAACATAATCACATATCCTAACAACACATCTCCTATAACAGCATGATCATCATCCTCATAATTTATATCATTAATGGTGGGTCCGTGTATGTTGGGCCCCAAATAGGCACCGGCCCCATGCTGGAACTGGGACACCGACAGCCTTGTGCTGGAACTGGAACACCAACAGCCCCGTGCTGGCACCGTGCTGGCACCGTGCCAGCACGGGGCGCCCTGTGCTGGAGCTGGACTCAAAAATGAGTTTGTGACATGTCCCGTGCCGGAACTGAACGCCCCATGCTGGAACTGGACTTTTGCCTTGAAACCCCGAATCGGCGATGGGCCCATACTGGCACTAGTGCCACCATGGGGCATCACATACTAGAACTAGTGCCGGTATGGGGCATCCCACATTGGCACTAGTGATGGAAATTAAGTATGTAGTTTGAAACATCATTGTCTTGGTACTATCTGGGAAAACACTAGTGCCAGTATGGGATGTCCCATGGTGGCACTAGTGAAGTTACATGAATATGCAGTATGAAACAAAATTATCTTGGTTTTATTTGGGAATACACGTATTTTAAAATTCAAGCAGTTATCAAACCTTTCCTATTCCTTGTTAATGCAATTCTTGTTGATGCCCCCATGACAATTGGAATTACATTTCCGTGCTGGCACCGTGCCAGCACGGGGCGCCCTGTACTGGAGCTGGACTCAAAAATGAGTTTGTGACATGTCCGGTGCTGGAACTGGATGCCCCGTGCTGGAACTGGACTTTTGCCTTGAAACCCCGAATCGGCACTGGGGCCATACTGGCACTAGTGCCACCATGGGGCATTCCATACCAGCACTAGTGCCAGTACGGGGCATCCTGCACTGGCACTAGTGATGGTAAATAAGTATATAGTTTGAAACATCATTGTCTTGGTACTATCTGTGAAAACTCTAGTGCCAGTATGGGATGTCCCATGGTGGCACTAGTGAAGTTACATGAATGTGCAGTATAAAACAAAATTATCTTGGTTTTATTTGGGAATACACGTATTTTAAAATTCGAGCAGTTATCGACCCTTTCCTATTCCTTGTTAATGCAATTCTTGTTGATGCCCCCATGACAATTGGAATTACATTTCCGTGCTGGCACCGTGCCAGCACGGGGCGCCCTGTACTGGAGCTGGACTCAAAAATGAGTTTGTGACATGTCCGGTGCTGGAACTGGATGCCCCGTGCTGGAACTGGACTTTTGCCTTGAAACCCCGAATCGGCACTGGGGCCATACTGGCACTAGTGCCACCATGGGGCATTCCATACCAGCACTAGTGCCAGTACGGGGCATCCTGCACTGGCACTAGTGATGGTAAATAAGTATATAGTTTGAAACATCATTGTCTTGGTACTATCTGTGAAAACTCTAGTGCCAGTATGGGATGTCCCATGGTGGCACTAGTGAAGTTACATGAATGTGCAGTATGAAACAAAATTATCTTGGTTTTATTTGGGAATACACGTGTTTTAAAATTCGAGCAGTTATCGACCCTTTCCTATTCCTTGTTAATGCAATTCTTGATGATGCCCCCATGACAATTGGAATTGCATTTCAATCCAGCCTTCAAACATGAACACCTTGCAGTATGACAAGTACCACTCTTGCAACCACACCCAAGATGCTTCCCTTGCCCACCAACCATTGACACGGATGCAGCAGCTTTCCTCTCTTTAATCCTTGACAAACCCATCCATTCACCTAAAATTGTATCCAATCCCAATACCGTACTGTTTGATACCACAGATGTCATGAGCTTGGATGGTACAAAGTGTCCAAAACACCTGCTTTGCATACCAAGCAATACATTGCACAAGTATTGTCCTTTTCTGAACAACTTCCACAACAACTAGTGTCAATGCCTTACCATCAGCCTTCGTTGTGTCCACATCATGCAATGGAACCTGAACAATAGTTCCAACATTAAACTGCATTTGTTGTTCCCATTGGGCATTTTTCTTCATCATCCTACCCTGCTGTGACAAAGATTCAAAAGCAGCATTGCGTAGACTTTTGCACTGTGGAGACTCCATCAGTTGAAAGAGTTTTGTAGTCCTGGACAGTTGGTGCTCGATACCACTTGCCCCATTGCTCGATGACACCTTTGTCTCCACGTTGTAGGACTATGTCCAACACACTCTCTCCGTACTCATCCAACATCTCCCACATACTCTTTCTGACCTTCCTAAGAATCACTCGTCTCCATGGATCTGACAAACTGGACTCCTTGTCTAAAATTGAGAAGCAACTGCGGATACCGGATACTTGCCTTTTCCAAAGAGCCGGCATCTGTGGGCTGTATAATTTTCAGGAGGATCGACAACCATGGGTGACGGACATCACCTAAATATTTCGACTTTTCAGACAGAACACGTGGTAGAAATGCATTGTCATCTGCATTCAACAATCCCATAGAAGGTGCTTTTAGCGGAGGCATCAGTTCCAGTTCCTAGGGAGGTCTTTTCCTTGTTGCTACCAATGAATCCTCTGTCTGCTGCATTTTCAGGACAGAAACATCATTCGTCATGAGAATGTTGTTTACAGTCAATGACACATGAGATGGCAAAGAACAAAAGAAAGCTCCACACTGGATCCCCAATCCCTTCCATCTAAAGACACTCCCAGTTCGAGTCGTCACTGTCACCTTTTGAACAAACTTTTTGATCAAGTCATCTGTCCTATCCAAAGTGAACCCAAATGAGTGAAATTCTGTGCAAAATGGTTCGGTAGTGCACCCTGCTCCCATTGTTTTAACCAACTGCATTAGCTGTGGATCTTGTTTCAGGATTCCAGCAGTTGAAACATGGGCATCAGTCAGACTCCTCAGCACCAAATGAAAGAGTGGCATGCTCCAAAGGAACATCTGGTGGGAGACCCAAACATCAATTGACATCCATTTCTGCGGCCAACTTTGAGAGCACATTGGGAGCAATAGGCAAATTAGATATTCCAACTTGAGGGTGTTGTCCAAACATCAGATGGTACGGTGTCTAATTGCCAATCCCTCTGTAAATCTGCATATTGCATCTCCATTGTATGAATTGGAGGGACTGCTCTCAATGTTTGGATTTGTTTTCATGCATAAAGTTACTTATTTTTTCCTCTACAGTCCTATTCCTTCTTTCAATTCTACCGTTTGACTCAGAGTGACATGGCTTTCCCATAACCAAAACTGTTCCTGGCCTATGTTGGGTTTGTTGGGGACACGACATGTCTTCGGAGGCTCTCAAAAGAAAGTCTTTTGTCACGTCATATGACACGAGTGACATGTCGCAAGATGTCACCGAGACATGTCGCGACATTAGGGGTTTACAAGATGGCCCAAAGAAAGTCGCCGTGTCGCGACATTTCGAAGATGGCGACATGTCGTCACCTAGTAGTACTTACTAGTAGTAATTGTTAGTAGCAATACTAGGTGGTAGGTGTCTTAACAACATTAATGAATTGCTTTTACAATAACCAACTTGGAAAGTGATCTGAGCACTAATTTTGCACCACAATTAGCTCATGATGCACTAATTCAATAAAGCTAATTAATATAAAATAAAATACAATATCAAAATTAACATTTCAATGTCATACAATTATTTATTTATTAATTCATTTGTTCACAAAAAAGAGAACTGAAAAGTAGGCTACTTTGGAGGACTTTGCACCATTAAGAGTCTAATAGGATTAAGATATCCCAGGTTGGGCAGAGAGGGACGCATGAAGGGGTCAGAGAGAAAAAATGTCGAAACAAAAAAACGACATCGAATCGCACCTTGCCAGTTTGACTGACGGCTCGCTTGGAGTGCTGCCTAGTGGTAGCTGGTGGCAGCTCCTCCAAATCCCCACTGTGGGTCAAGATATCCCAGTTCGCGCTGAGGTCGGGCCAGGAGGGACTTAACAATTTAATTGTAAAAATTAGTTACTGTGCATGCAAGAACTGTGAAAGCAAAAAAAAAGGTTTTCTCACCTCGCAAGTTGGATGCTTTGCAGGCTAGCGGGTGATGGAAGCGGCACGGCCTAATTCCCTCTGCCACTTGAGATGAAGATATCCCAGGTCGGGCTGGGAGGCACGTAACTTCTTAATTGAAAAATGAGTGTATGTGTCAATTGTCATAACAAAAAAACCAAATTGAATCTCACCTTGTGAGTTGGACTGGCGGCTTGCTTTGGTAGCTGCCTAGTGGTCGCTGGTGACGGCGTGGCCAAATTTCCACTGTGGGTCGAGATATCCCAGGTGGGGCTGGGAGGAACGTAACTTTTTAATTGGAAAACTGCGTGGATGTGTCAGGGTGAAAAATGTCCATACAAAAAACAAGTTAAATCTCACCTTGGGTTGTGGACTGGCGGCTTGCTTTGGGTGCTGCCTAGTGGTCGCTGGCGGCGCCGCGGCCAAATTCCCACTGTGGGCTGAGATATCCCAGGGCGGGCTCGGAGGGGCGTAACTTTTCAATTGAAAAATTGCGTGGATGTGTCAGTGCGAAAAATTGTCGAAACAAAAAAACCACATTGATTCTCACCTCGCGAGTTTGTTTTCCAGCAAGCTATGGTTGCTGGCTAGTGACCGCTGGTGGCGGCGCCTCCAAATTTGAACTGTGGGCTGAGATATCCCAGGGCGGGCTCAGAGGGGCGTAACTTTTTAATTGAAAAAATGTTAGTATGTGTGTGTGCGAAAAATTGACAAAACAAAAAAACCAAAGGGATTCTCACCTTGCTAGTTGGATGGTCGGCTAGCTGTTGTTGCTAGCTAGTTGGCGCTGAGGTCGGCGCGGCCTAATTCGCACTGTGGGCTGAGATATCCCAGTGCGGGTTGGTGGCACGTAACAATTTAATTCGAAAGAATGTTAGTATGTGTGTGTGTGCGAAAAATTGACAAAACAAAAAAACCAGATGGATTCTCACCTTGCCGGTGGGATGGTCGGCTAGCTGTTGTTGCTAGCTAGTTGGCGCTGAAGGCGGCGCGGCCTAATTTGCACTGTGGGCTGAGATATCCCAGTGCGGGTTGGTGGCACGTAACAATTTAATTGAAAAAAATGTTAGTATGAGGGTGTGCGAAAAATTGACGAAACACAAAAACCAGATGGATTCTCACCTTGCCGGTGGGATGGTCGGCTAGCTGTTGTTGCTAGCTAGTTGGCGCTGAGGTCGGCGCGCCTAATTCGCTCTGTGGGCTGAGATATCCCAGTGCGGGTTGGTGGCAAGTAACAATTTAATTGAAAAAAATGCGTGTGGTGTCAGAGCGAAAAATTGACGAAACAAAAAAACTACATGGATTCTCACCTTGGCGGTTGGATGGTCGGCTAGCTGTTGTTGCTAGCTAGTCGGCGCTGAAGGCGGCGCGGCCTTATTCGCACTGTGGGCTGAGATATCCCAGTGCGGGTTGGGAGGCATGTATCAGTGTAATTGAAACAATTAATTAGTGTAAAACGCGCCATAAGCCAAATCAAATAGTAAACATAGTGCTCTCACCTCGCGAGTTATCGGGCTACGGACTGTTGGCGATGGCACAGTCTAATGCCTTCTATGGCCGGAGATATCTGCGGTCATGGTGAGGAGGATGGAACTATTTCATTGGAAAGCTTGTTGTTCCCAGATTATGAAGTTCAGGCTGTTGTGCCTGTTGTGCATAATAATATAGGAAACAGAACTGGTCTGTATCCTATGTACTTCTCACATAGCGGTGATGTAACAGACAGACTGGAAAAGACATGTGACTCACCCAAATGACACGTGACTGGATGAGATTAGAGCTAAAAATGTCGCCGACATATAGGATGTCACCCAGATTTGGTGACATTGTCTTGTCACGGTGACATTATGCTGACATGTCCCCGACAAACCCAACATAGTTCCTGGCCACAGTGTCTTGATCTCCAAAATGACTCCTCTGCAGAACTAAATGGAAGTAGACCAAAAATGGTTAGGGCAGTAATCATGTTGCCAAAATTGATAAGAAGAAAAAAGAAACTTACATCTTCATCTATCTGAATATGTCAAGATTTCAATGCACCATTACTGAACTCCTTACCAATATCAGCTTGGAGGATGGAAGGTGATCCAAAGATGCAGAATATTTGGATGAGCTTGAGGGCCACGGCCCAGTGTGTCCTTGAGGTCAAAGGACACAGTTGGCAGAATTTGATGCGATGACCTTGGTAGTCTAAGACGTAGTTGTATGACCCATCTGGCATACTCTGGTAGTCGATTAGGTCTATCTGGGCTCGAACATTCATACCTCAGGTCAAAAATGGTTGATGGCCTGCCTTTGCCTTCTTTCTCGGCTCAGACCTAATGCAAACTGGGCAAAACATGGAGAACATCTCACATACCCAACGAGGGATGCTCTTGCCGCATTTTGCTGTAACCCGGTTAAATAATGTCTTGGCCTTTGAGTGATCATTCCCTGCTTCCAATTCATGGATTTGCCTGATAATATCAAAATCTTGCTGTACTTGACTACCTTCTGAAAGAGAATCCAGTGCCTTACCCTCTGTCTGCTTCAAGAAAAGAATGTTGCTGGTATCAACGGTGCAGATGTTGTACCTCTTGACCCACTTGTACCCAACTTTGTTTGGGATTGCTCTCAAGAGTCTGAGACGCTCTTCCTCAGAGGCTTCCTGAATGGACAGCATCAGGTTGTAGATCTCATCGAACAATGCGTCAGAGATGATATGAGCATGCTTGTTGTCTTTTGACATGGAAAAGATCTTTTTGTCTAACATCTTGTAGAACTTGGCCTTCCTGGCAGACTGAGCGGCAGTGTCCTCCGTGATGGAGACCTCTTCACCTTCTGCAATGATGAAGAGATCATCATGTGGCAATTCATCAACCACACACTCCGGGTCTGCATCCACACACTCCTCATCATAATGGAGGTCCTCCTCATCTGCGTCGTGTGGTTGGTCTTCTTCTGATGCTAGGCTTTGAGAGATGGAGTAGGAAGAATCATCCGAATCAGCCCTTGATGTCCTTTGGATGTTTTTTTGCTTTGTACCCTTTGCTATGTTTGATTGTGATTGCAAGAGAGATGGTATGTCGAGACAAGTGAAAATACTGTGGGAGAGAAGTGATGGATGCGATTTTCTTTGGAAAAGAAGTACAGCGCAATCTGTGGCAATTGTGCAATTGCAAGTGTGCAGGGTTGGCCAAAAAACAAGAGCAAATGTGTGCAATTGTAGAGTACATGTGTTGGATCGCAGTTCGGATGGGTGCGCTGGATGATGGGAGAGATCCACCAGCCATCACGATGTGAGCGATGAAGTGGAATGGGCCAGATGGCCTATTTAATTATGTCAGAAAAGCCTGTCGGAATTTTTATTTTTTGGTACTCATAACTCTCTACTTCAACCAAGAAATGTCCCCAAATTGTGACCAGATTGCTTTTTGACAGCAAGTGCCAGCATGTGACTGTCGGCATCCCAGTTCCAGCACAGGGCAAAAAATGGTCCCAGTTCCAGCACAGGGCCTGTGCCTATTTGAGGCCCAACATGTATAATTCTATACAAAGCCACCAATGACGTTTTTGTCATTATTTATTGGACTACACTTGTGCTTGGAAGTCTGTGTCTGGAATGGTAGAAATCCTGACATTGATAAGCTGGGCGGACTCATATCTTGATTGGAGGTACATCATTCCCATGTTGATTGTGTATCCATTACAAGTAGCTAGCATCTAATGCAGCCTTGTCAAGGTAAGGACATGCCAACACTAAGGTAGCAAGATGTTTTGAGTCTACAAAGAATCGAACAGATACTTGTGAGATGCAGACAGACCAAAGCCATTTGCACACAAGAATCTATCAGAACTTGTGGATAATCTCGCATTTTTATCAATTGAATACATGATCGTCTCCCGTATATCATTTGGTAAGATACATTATAACAGCCTCAACACTGATGTTGACTCCTTTATATTCTCAACAAATTAAATTATTTTGCAAGTCTATTGTGCTGAAATGACCAAATTACGGGCAGTAATTGAGAACTATGCATTGGCTTATATCAAAGTGGATAGAGCTTGATGAATCTAAGCAATAAAAAGCAATCCAATACATTGAGCCAATTGTCACTCATCTAGACCCTATGGTTAACCCTCAATTGATATGAGATGCCCTGCAATGTGGTCCATGCCAAAATGAAAAAGATCATTTATACCAGAGTAAGCTCTGTTGTACACAATGCAAGACTTTGACAAGAGGCTTCTTTGCTTGCAGAAAAATGAACACATAAACGTTAAACTTGCTTTGAATATATTGTCAAGGAGTACCAGCCAGCGAGTGGGATTTGTGCATCAATAAATATAATAGAAATAGTAGCCAAGTGCACCAATCTTGGTGACCAAACAATATCATGGTTTTCTTTGAAATCAATTCACCCAACAAACAGATTTACATCAAGAGCATGGTTGCATCACCGTCTGACATGCTGAGCTTTGGTAACATTATTTTAAAGCTCAACCAAAAGCCCTCAGAAGAAAAAACATCAGAAGTTATAAGTTGTAGGAACCAACTATATTGAATGCCGTCACAATGTGTATCTTTACAACATTGAATACAAGTGCATCATATACTGCAAGACAACAAGGCCAAAATGGTTGGTTGGTCTGAACAATCTGACAAGTATTGCTATCAAGATCATCCACCCTATGACCAAGGCAGATGCTACCACTACGGTCAATGCGGTCAATGATCAGAGTATGAACCTCCTCACACTGAACAAAGGGGCAGTGATGGACACGAAGACAGAGACCAATGCCATGATAATGGACACATAAGAAAAGAAGACTATGACAAAGGCTGCACATGCAAGACCCCTCATCTTACTTATCTTGTTGACAATGAGGATTGCATGCCAAGGGCCTTTTCCACAGTGAAGAGTCTGTGAGCAATCTTGAGAGGACCTGGCAAGGTTATCTCCCTCTTGCCAACTTTCTCAGTCTTCTGAAGAAAATGAACTCAAAAATAACATTGACCGTGAACCCACAACAAAGCCAAATGCTACAGACGATGCTGCAGATACAAAGAAACTACTATGTCTACAAAACATTCACCACCTCAAGACTTGATCTTGCTATCATATGAAAGTGTTGTGGCCATCTGCCCCACCTATTTCACTTTACAATAGGAAAGCAAACCATTATCCTGGTTGGTATCAAGTAGCTGGATGGGAGCTGCATTCATGGATGCCTTTGACAAAGCTGTTGGTCTTGGTTTTTGTTATAGTTTCTTAACCTATGATTGGACCAATGGGGGCAAAAGCTTTCTCAACGACTCAAGGACCATATAAAGACATATGATCTGCTCCTCATGAACCAAAAACCCTGTAAAGAAAACAACAAGTATTTGGTGAATGCACCAAAAGCATACATCCACATGCAGACACTGAGTATCAAAAGGAACATCATTTATTTTGAGACACCTAGGTGACTTAATGTCAAGATACTCCAACTTTCTGATAGGAGAAAATATCATTGTAATGACCTGGTCAAGAACATAACGCTCCAACAACAAAAAAGATGACATTCCTCAAGATCCAATAATTGAAAAATTGTGAAGAAGTTGCAAACAGGCATTTGACAAGCACCTCAAGTTTTTGTGCATCAGCTTCAAATCAATGTCTGGGTTATAATGCACAACAATGCTGTCATGCACCTGACATGGGCCTACCACTGCTTACTGTAAAATCTGGGTCTTAAGAACACAAATTTCCAAAGATACATTTTAAAGGTGCTTTACCATGATCAAAATTAGTGTTTTTATCATTGTTATTTTTTTGGTATCTTGGCAGTTGACCATATTGACCTAGTTGTATGGTACTGTATCTTTTACCCAACAATTTGCACTTTCTATCAGGTGCATATCATTGGATGGTTCGTTTCCCCGCTATGGACCACCTTTATATCACACCAAATGAAATGTCACCTCCTGTAACTTCTCCATCTCTACCATCCCTGCAATCTTGGCAATAATCCAATAACTGAAACTGACTGAAACTGTACAGTGCTTTGCCAGCTTTGATGTGGGAAAGAAGAAATAATGGGGGAGAGAGTCTACAACGTTCATTATGTTGCATTGACAATCAGTGACTGTCATCTCCAACAATACTAAAAGCTAACAAATAAAAAATTCATTCGGCTCATTATCTTAGTTTCTGTATCTCCTCATTAATATCATTATGCGTTCTGATTCTGTCACCACAGTTGAAGACAAACACAAACCATCACTCTGCAAGTGTTTCATTATCAAGGACAACCGGGAGTTCAATGAAGCCATCAATGGTATAGATCAACCAGAGTTTCTCAGTACAGCGTGTCTTCTCAGCTTGGTGTGTCTCGCTTCAACCACACAATTTCAAAAAGCTGATTGAAAAGGTTTACGCTCTTGAGTCAAATGATGTGTTTGTTCCATTCAAGACTGATGGTACTGCGTGCAAGATTAATCCCCACCCTGCCAGTTTACTGTGCACTATCAAAGATGATTTGGCTTGTTTTATATCTTACAGGCATGGAACAGTAGGATTCAGGTCAGTACCTGTATGATCTGTCAAGAGGCGTGTTGATTGCTAACTTGGCTGTTGCATGCTTCTCAAAGAGAATGGGGTTGTCTCATTGTGTGGCTACTCATATCAAACAGAACCACTTCAAAGAAATCCAAGAAGAGTCCAAGAATTTCATCAAATTCATGCGAACAAAGTTCATGGAGAAAGATCCATCGGTCATCATCAACATGGATCAGACCATAATTCCATGCTCTTTCTTTCAAACAATACACTAAAAACAAGGGCACAAGGTCCATCCATGTTCGTGCATCAACCATGGACAAAAAGCATGCCACTAGTGGGAGGATGTCGCCAACCATGCTAATCTTCAAGGGTGTGCCAAAAGGACTCATTGAAAATCACAAATTCTCAACACATCCTGATGGAGGGCATTACATATATCAACAAAAAGCATGGGTGGCTGAGCAAGCAATGAATAAGTGGATTGATTGCATGCTAATTCCACGGAAGATCACAAAGGCCCCTGTTGAAGTTCCTCTTCTTATTCTTGATGTGTATCATGTCCACACGATAGGAAATATTGTGAATTGCATTCAATCTCTTGGGATTAAGATGATCCGCACCCCTGCAGGGGGCAAATACTTGTGCCAGTCCATGGCTGTGGATATTATCAACTCGGTTGCAAATTACCCAGTAATTCCCCGGCAATTGTGGATTACTGGGTAATATTGCCTTTTTTCAGAGGGAAGGTGGTTCTTGTCACAGTTAAATTACTTTCTAACTAAAATCAATTTAGGGTTGGGGTTAGGGACATCAATGAGACTCCTACTGATAAATTACTGGAGAATATACAGGAGTTATGGGGGTTTTGGTGAGAGTAACAAAGAAAGTAATTTGCAACCTAGATTATCAATCAAGACAAGGATTCAAGAAAAATGGGAGGACTGGACAATTGATGGAGATGAGCTGGTAAATGCTGTTGTTAAGGTGCCATTCAGAAAAATTGTGTCTTAATGGCTCATGTAGGTTTACAAGAAAATTTTGAGTAAATCTACCACAAAGGTATGTATGAAGATGTGCTACTACTACTATTCGTTTTAATTGATGAACTAAACTACTAAATTAAATGTCTCAAAAACATTTGTCATCTAATGATAATATAATTTTAAGTTATAAATCAATTACCATTTCAATTCAGCCAGGAACAGGAAAGAACAACCGCATAGACATATCCACGGTTGTGATGGAAGAGATGATGTAAAGAGAGATTCTTGTGGTCTACTGTAAATACCTCCATAATCTGAACGATGCTGCCATCCCATTTGCAACTGTTATGCCCTGCTGCATACTCCCGTGCTGTAAAAACTTGACACCCATCAGATTGTTCGTTGCTCATGGTGTAGCATGCAAGTTTGTGCGGCACAACCTAGCACAGATGGAGGCAAAGACTAATACCCATATCATCCCAGTTGACCACCAACGGGTTTCCGCATCCAAACAGATGCAATTCACAGCTGCTTCGGTTATCAATGGGCAAAAATCCAACAAGAACAATCCTATTCATGATGAACTTGGGGTATGTCTGTGCATGATGTACCCAGTTGTGTTGGTTGTGATGTTTTGCAGCTTATCCTCACAACTCGGCAGCCATCCAGAATTATGGGTACCCTTAAACATTGGTGGGTTCTTGTTGAGACAATTTAAGCTCTAAATGGGGGGTTGTACACTATAAAATTGAAAAGTTTCAAATATCAGGTCACTGGATCTTAACCATGGCAGTTCTTAAAACCCAGATTTTATGGTAGACAGTTTCAACTTTCAACTTGTCAGCAGCAATCACAACTCCTATCCCAGATATGTTGAAACCAAAACAGCTCCACTACTAGTCAAATTGATCAACAATGCTTTATGATGACAAGGAGCAAACTTCTGCACATTCAACATTGCCAACTTTTATCTCCTAACACCGCATTGGATCATACACTTTCTGAGATCCCTCAAGAATTCATTGATGAGTACAATTGCCCCTTCATGTCTTAGATGTCCAGGTCTATTTCAAATTCACCAAGGTGCCTACAACCTGCCCAATCAGGCATCTTTACCAACAAACTTCTCAAAACATTTCTGGAACTGTTCAGCTACTACCACTGCAAGAGCATTTCTGGCCTCCAGCATCACAAGATGAAATCCAACAGGTTCACTCTCATAAACAACCATTTTGGAATAAAATACATCATCAATTTCAATTATATTCATCTCCTTGACACTTTATACAGGAAGTATAAACTCAAAAATGGGATGGTTTTCCTCAAACTGGCATCAACCTCAACTGGAACTACTCATCCCACACATGCTGTCTCAGAATGGATGAATACACCAAGACAGTCCAATAAAAATAAAATGACAAATTCCTCTTACATAGAATTGGCATTCAACAATGGGACCAGTGCTCAGTACATCCCCAAAGGTGACCTCCCAAATGTGACCCCCCAAAGGTGATGCCAGTTTGTATGTAGACCAACTAGGAATCAAGCAAGTCCAATTAATCGATGGTGCCTTACTTTACTATCCTAGAGCAGTCAGCAACAAACTTCCCCTCATTCTCAGTGAAATTGGACTGAACAAACAAGCAAAAGTAAACACCTTCATGCTTGTATTGATGAACTCTGAGGCTATTGCACCACCTATCCAAATGATTGAATCACCTGAAGTGCCATTGCAATGATTCTTGCTGTCCACTCTGATGCCTGTCTTGACTTCAGCATGTCTAACAGTCATACATTAGTACACATCATGCTCTCTAAAGACAGCATGGTACCCCCACACAATAGCCCCATATTAACTCTAGCACTTGTAATCAAACTCATTGCCTCTTCTGTGGAGAACCAGACCTTGCTGGAATCTACATAAGACAGCAAAATACGATAGGAACACTGGTATTCTAATAGTATCATGATACCTGACTGGCCAGACAGTGGATTCCAAAAAGCAAGTTGACGTAAAATAATAAAAAGGAATTTGATACAAACAAAGTATCTTTTATGTCATTACACAGAAACATTATGTCATTACACAGAACAATACCAAATTCTACAAGGACGAACAGACCAGATAGTTCCCTTTCATCACATTCAACTGACAATAGCCAACAAAAGACAATTCAAATGAAAAAAATCATCACACCGGTCAAATGTTCATAAAAGATCTTGTGATCAATACAAGTTTGCACATATTTTTCTCCGCTTGTGATGTCATTTTTGTCATTCAATCAGATGACAGACAGAACACAAGTGCTCCTATTGTGTGCAGCAGTCTTACATCTGCATAAGAGAAATTGTTCCCATTTGCCTATGACTCATCAAATCGCCCATGGAAACAGACACCGCTGCCATTTGTGTTGCCAATGAATAAATCATTATTACCAGTCGTCAATATCATAGAACGATTCTATGATGAATTACCTATATAATTCCAAGAACTATCATTGTCAATAATGCGTAACCGCGATCGGACTCATAGGTCATACTGTGCACGTAATATGAAATATCTTAAGATATTACCTATGTTCATGATCACTTCACTAGATAAATTCCGATAAAATTCATACAATCAACAAGGTCTAACAATTACCTAATAATTTAGTACAACAAAATATTTCACTAAGACTGAAAATTTACTTGAAACACTTCAGGCACACAACACAGTCAATTTTCACAAGACTGGAACAATTCTGGAACAAGACTACCATTGGAACCATTACATCATTTACCCCATTACTAAAGCCTCCAGATGATGAGAAAATCCTGTGAGCCCACCTCTTACCAAGAGTAAGAAGAAGATCACAACAAACAAAACTGAACAACACAATGATGATTACCCCTACACGCCCACCTCTCACAGACATGAAAAAACCCTCCCGGCTAATCCAACTTGTCCAATTCTGTGGGAATATCACCAAATATCTCCCCAAATAGATCATTTGCACAACCTTTGACTTTGAATCCGGCCATTTACTCTGCCAACTGGTGGCAATCTCAAACAGCAGCATGTTTTCTCTTTCTATCTGTCCCTCTGGTACACAGTTGCATCAATGATGTAATTGACAACAAAAACATGGAGTATACAAAGACATACCCTGAAATTATCCTAGATGAGGTTGTATCTATTCTGTACTGTTAGTTAAGGTTTTGAGTATGCCCAAAAACATAGCTGCACAATGTGAGAGTCTGGTGGCACTTATCATCTTTCATTTCAACATTGAGCTTATCCTTATTGCTACCATTTTAGAGGGAAGTTTGGCAACTATGCCAATCAATATTTAAAAAGCTATTGTAATTGTTATGATCTGTAATGGTGACAAAGGATGCATCAATTTAAAAAATAGAGTTAGTCATCTGAAATCTGCATGTGGTACAATCAACTGACTTACCCAGTTATGAACATGAAAAAGATGAAAGATGAGCAATCAAAGATGTAAGTGCAGCATAGTATGAATATCGATTACAGTGTGTAAGAATGTGTCATACTAATTGAATTACAAGAGGGTATTGGGTATAAAATATGGTATCATCATAAGATATGTGTGCACTACAATGAATGAGCAATAAAAAATAATTGTTAGCACAATGCTGACTGTGCCTTATTGATGATCCATGGTATTCCTCAAAGTGTATGGGCACGACAACCCATACAAAAACAAGAAGAAAAACTAAGTAACTATTCAAAATGGTTGAGCAAAGGAAATTTTCAGTAATGAACATGAAATGATGCTAAAAATTGTTACTCAATCAATTAGCAGCAACACACACCCTCCATAAATGTAATGCATTAAGGCTGTAGTTACTCTAAACAAAAATCAATAAGCCTCCAAGAACTAGTTGACACCATTCTACTTGTACAGAGGGTCGAGGATCTAGCTAAATCTCATGGTTAACTCTGTTCACGTTAATTATGAGTTTAGCTATACATTCGATATCTGTGAGCTCTGACTGTGTGGCTCTTGTGTGAATGCACACGTGCGTGTGGCATGATTAGCTTACACGTGTAAGCAAGATCATCACACCCTTGCAAGAGCCTAAAGGCTGTGCTCATGCAGCCGCGGCTTGGGTGGCGAAACTGTGGCTTTGTTGTTGGAAGCGTAGCATTTCCACAGCTAAGATAGGAGTGATGAAATCCCGGCGGACTTTTTGGTGGTGCTAGGCTGGATGATGTTTCGTCCAATAGTCTGCATAATTTAATTTTCCGGTCGCCAATAAATGCGAAATTGCTCTTGGCATTCGCGATCTCGAAGCCAATGGAAACGCATGTCCATTGCTTTGGTTCTTTTGGGTTGGATCTTACCATTGCAAACAGCTTCGGCCGTGGAGTTGTCTGTTTGCAGAGGGGTAGCTGGTTGCTTGTGACCGAGTTCCTCGAGGATGATGCGGATGTAGACAGCTTCTCGCGACGATGTATAGAGCCGCCAATTCGGCTTCGTCGCTGACGCCATGACATGTTTGATGATGTGTGCAATATTTAAAATGGCACCATTGTTTGGCGGTGTGGCTGTTGCCGAGGAAAGGAAGAAATGTCCGCCCGCTCGGCTTCTTGCTTTTGGCTCACTCAGATAGCTGGCGTCACTATGGACAGCGAGAACCATGTCACTTGCATGATATGTGATGACGGCATCATCTTGAGTGGCAATGTAGTCAAGGAGCTGTTTTGTTTGTTCCATGGTGTCGGTGGTAGGGTTGGCTGACTGGGATGCAATGGCGCTGATGGGGCATAACAAAGTAGGATCAACTGCCCGTGCCAGGTAAAGGAATTTTCCACAGACTTGTTGAATGAATTTTTTGTCGGCTTTGTTGAGGGCGCCGCAGTTGATGGCATGACGGCAAACTGCTTCTTGGCCCCGTATTTGATAGGTTTGCATTGGAAAGGTGAGTGCTGGGTCTCGGTGGCACGATGTTGGAACTGCTTGAGTGCCTTGTCCTTGTAGCCTGGCATGGATAGGTGCACCTTGCGCTTAGTGTAGTCCCAATCAATTGTGATGCCGATGTAACGGTTCCCCGTCCAATCTGTGCTGCATTTGTAGTGCTGTTCGATGACGGATTGCAGGTGCAGCGCATGCTCCTTACCAATGTATTTCACCCCAAAATCATCCACTACTAGGGTGAAAGAGATGGGTCTGGTTTTGTGTGACCAAAGGCCAGGTACTAGTTTTGATTGGAAATACCCAGCCTTGTTGAGGCGCTTTTCAAGGAGCACATTTGCAATGAGGCCTCCGTGTGGAAGCCCGTACATACCTTTGTTGGCTTGTAAGTATATAGAACCGTCGCGTTCGGCGATGTCCTTGAGTTTGTACTCGTCTATGATTTCCTGTGGGATGTCCCTGATGTTTAATCGAATGAACTCGGGGGCGTTTTAGCGGAGTGTTAAGATAAAAGTTGGAAATGTCCATGGTCATAAACCTTGCCCCTCGTGATGATATGACACTGTTGAAGAGCATTTTAGCGACCAGCATGTCGGCTGTAGGGGTGGCGACTTCCCCCGGGGTAGTTGATTCGATCCCCACCAACCACAAAACGGGTTCTGTTGGGTTCCTTTTTCTCAGGTCGGATGGTGCAGACGAACGTTCCATACGTGACATCTTTACGTCTGTTGGGAGGAACTGCTGCTTTGGGGATGAAGGTGATGGTGTTAGTACCTTTGACTCGTCCTCCTACTCCATTTGCTAGACGACCAAATTCGTTGGCAGAAGAGAGGGTCCAATCCGCGTTGTAATTGGGATGGCGGATGAGTTGGCGGTAATTGAGCATCTTACCGGTGGCTTTGTCCATCACGGCTAAGGCTCGTTGGACATCATTCTGGACTCTGGTGATTCTCTGTCTCAGGGTGGTGGCAGCCTGTGTGGGTTGGCGGAGTCTGGAGGTCCTGGCGCGGGTGTTCAAAGCCGGAGGCGCGGACAACGATGCTTTGGCTGCTGTTTTAGCACGCGTGTTCATGGCTGGCGTAGTGAGGGAAGGCGTGGGGGTTGGAGTTGGAACGCGGCGTCGCTTTTTTCGGCTTGGCATTGGGGGCGGCGGACGGATGACTGGGTGCGCAGCAGTTGACAGTTGTTTTGCGAGTGCACGCGTTACGCGTTGGTTGTCTGCTACTACTGGCGTGGTCTGTGGGATGATGGCCACCCTTGGAAGTGATTGCTCCTGCTGTTGTCTGCTTTGTTGGATCAATTTCTGCAGTTGGGCTGGGTTTGCCGAGGCGTCTTGTAGCACGGTGTGTAATTGCTGCAACTCGTGGTTGGATTGAAAAGCGGGGAGGCCTTTAATAGTGTCGATACAAGATGAGATTGCTGTCATAATCTTGTCTTCGGGCTTGACGGTTGGGTTCGTGATGCGTTTGTGTTGGAACTCCACCGTGTCACTGAAACGTTCACTGTTGGTTGCCTTGATGTGGCACTTGTGCGTCCTGTAATGTTCGGGTGAGGTGCCGATATACCAACCATCCACTGAGTGGTACGCCCAGGTCCCGCGAGCATCAGTCTTTTCGTGGACTTGGACATTACATCCCATGGGGGCGGCGGCATTTTGTTGTAGTCGAAGGGGCCGTTGAGATGTGCATATGCGGAGACTGTGGGAGTGGCGTTGGATTGTCGGAGGAGGTTGATAGTGATCTCAGCCTGTGGTAGTAGTTTGTCCCAGAATCGTAGAGGGAAGTCGTCAGCTGTACCCGCCAGGATACTTAGGAAGTGCGCTTTGAAGTTTCGGATGGCCACTTCGGCTGCATTGCGTCGGTGACATCCGGGTGGAACAAGCTCATAAGCCATGCGATACTTGTTAGTGATGAGGTCCTTCATGGCTGTCGAAATCTCATTGTCTAAAACGTGCTTTTTGGGTACAATACCAGCGAGTTTGAGCCTTAGGAGAAGTTTTTCATAGGCTCTCGTCAATTCGGGATCGGTTCTGTTCTTGATGGGTTCTACGAGGATACCGCTGCTGTCTATGTCGACTAAAACCATAACATATTTGTTTCCTGATTGTGAACGGGTGGGGAATTGTCCTGTTTGATCGGTAAAGACGGTTTCCCGCACATCATAGACATTGACAAAGACGTCCTTCACTTTCTTGCCACGTAATTGGTTGGAGAGGCTTTCTTCGAAAGGCTTGGCCTTGGTTGAGCGTACGTTCTTCCGCGTTTGGTTGAGGTGCCCCTTAGGGGTTTCTGTGGTCTCGGGTAATACTTCTTTACGTTGGCTTCAGTGAGGAGAGGCCACCCGACAAAGTTTCCTGCTTTGATGGCCTTGAGCCAGGTGGACTTGACTGGGTACCCGCAGACGGGTGCATCCACTTGATTGCTTGCTCTGTAGATGGCAGGTCGTACACGCTATTAGCCTGTTGAAGTGCTTGTTTGGCTCGTTTGGATGGCTGGCGTGGTTGCCAAGTGCCCTTGTGCTGTGTGAGCGGGATGCGATACCTGCCATGGTCGTCACGGACTCCAATTAAGATGGGTGCACCCTTGCACGTGATTAACACGTCTTCTTCTTTGTGAACTGTCACCCCGTCCTTGGTGAAAATGGACAACGTGCCATCGTCTGACACCTTGCCGACACTCATGAGGGATTGTGGAAAGTCGTGAAATGTGTCGGCCTTGGTTGCCGTTTTGGAGAGGCCAGGGAAGGGCAGCCGTGATACGTGAGTGGCGGCGCTGATGTGACCGTTGGCCACTGCTACTTGTTTGGAAGACGGCGAAGGATAGGCAGATGGGCTGCTTTGCGGTCAGCCTCGTTGAGGTAATGGCCATCTGCACCTGAGTCGTAAGTGATGGATGGCACATCCTCATGTGAGAAGAAACGTGTATGTGATATGTCGTTCTGGAAGTGGACGTGGTTGGCTTGTTGGAGGAAGTGGAGAGTGCGGCGTACTGATGCGACGAGAGCATGTCCAGTGTTGCCCCATTCTGTAGGATGGACAGGAGGGGTTTGGGTCTGGTGTGGCTTGCTTGGACAGCCAAACTCTGTCGGGAGGGATTGGCTTTAGCCATGGCGGTCCGCTCGTCTTCTGCCCAAGTGATGTGGTGGTCGAGGATGGCGTGGTCGGCCAGCTGGGTCTGTCGTGCCAGTTGGCGGGCGGCGAAGCGTTTGAGTGCTTTGCATTTGTGTTGGCTGGGGATACTGGGAGTACTAATGGTATCGCTGTGGGAGGTAGCAGCTGTGGGAGTGTTGGGTGGGTCTGCAGCGTATTCAGGACGAGTTGAATATAGTTTACTAAGTGTGGAATAAAATTGGGCTGGGTTAGTTTTTGCCCTGGCTTAATTTCTATCCAAATGTCCTTCGTCGCCGACCCACCCCGTCACTTTCTATCCTTCTTCTCTGCCTTGTCCTCGAAGTGCTTTTTCTCCACATAATCGATCCCCAATTTGCGACAGTGGAACTCCGGCCGCCATCCTTTGCGCTTGGGATTTAAAAAACATTTTTCAGGGGGAATGCCAAAATGGCGTGCACGAACCTCGTGCTTATCACAATGCGGGCAATCCAAACTCTCGCTGCGGGAACGATCCTTGCCACGGCTTCTTCCCCGGTGCCGACTGTTGCTGCGTCCTCTACCCCGTTTACCGTCTTTCTCCTTCTCCTTACGATGACGGGAGCGGCGTGATGTGCCACTTTCAGTGGAGGCAGCTGATGCTTGTTCGGTGGTATCGTCGTCGCTGTAGACTTCGCGTTCGTTGAGGAGTTGCGCTACTAGGTCGACGGCCAGCGCTGATTCGGTGAGTTTTGATGGCGCCTGTGAAAGGTTGCGGACGGCGTCGGCTCCTGCAAAAAGTGAAAGCATCTCCGCTATACTCACCGCGTCATGCACATGGTTGTAATGATACTTTTGACGGATGGTTTGGATGGCTGGGCGAAGGTCTCTACCCCATTCGTGCGTAGATGCCTGTTCCACTTGGCGAAAAAGGAGGAAACCGAGGATGGAGGGGCCGATGGTAATGCCGAAGTGCTTGAGCTGCCCTGCCTTCACGTTGAGGGAGTCGTAGTTGGTTTGTATTTTGGATTGGAAGTTAAAGGAAGTTTGGAAGACTTGTAGGGCTTTGGCGAAAGTGTCGTCGTTGGTGGGTCGATCGGCGCCCTGTCGGATGGCTTCGAGGAGCTCCTCGACGGTCCAGTCATTTATTGACTTGAAGTCAGATCCGTCGGCGTTTCGAAGAACGGGATCGGTGATGTTCTTCCCAAATCGCTTGGTGGCCGCCTTGGATATGGCTTCCTTGACCCCGATGATGAACTGGGCTCGAGTGTTGAGTCGTTCGGCTTCGTCGTTGGCGTCGGCCCGTGCGGTGATCTCGGGGGCGTACACTTGTTGGGTTGGGTCAGCTGCTGTTTTGGCTGCAGCGATGTCCTTGAATAGTTTGAGGACAGTGGCGGCGGTGTGCATGTCCGTCGATTTGATATTGGCGAGGTCCGTGCGGCGTTGCAGATTTGGAGGGCGCCGTCGTTGTTGGCGCTACCTCCGGGGACGTAGAGTTCCTTGAGACGGTTCTCTAACCCTCCCAGCCATTTCGTGCCGGCATCGATGTTGTAGGCTCCAGTCGATGTCGTGGAGAGCTCGATTTCTTCGAGCTGTTTTGTGACGAGCTCGAGGGCAGCGTATCTCGCAGTGACTGCTGCATCGGTCATGGTGGTTCGTTGTTTAGGAGACGAAGTAACGGTGGCGGTGCGCTGCGGATGATGCGAAGAATGGCTGCGGTGGCGTTGCGGTGATGGTCGTTTCGATGTGATTTCGATCGCAAAAAAAATGTGTATGATATGGCATTCGTCAGGAGGCATTGTGTTTGGTTATTGAAGAAAGCATGGCGTCGATCTCTGGATAGCGCTGAGGTACGGTGTCGATGTTTTGGATAGCGCTGAAGCATGGTGTCAATGTTTTTGGATAGCGCTGAAGCATGGTGTCGATGTTTTTGGATAGCGCTGAAATACGTTGTCAATGTTTTTTGGATAGCGCTGAAGTATGGTGTCGATGTTTTTGGGTATTGCTGAAGTATGGTGTCGATGTTTTTGGATGGCGCTGATGCATGGTGTCGATGTTTTTGGATAACACTGAAGCATGTTGTCGATGTTTTTGGATAGCTCTGAAGCATGGTGTCGATGTTTTTGGATAGCGCTGAAGCATGGCGTTGATGTTTTTGGATAGCGCTGAAGGATGGTGTCGATATTTTTGGATAGCACTGAAGTATGATGACGATGTGTTTTGGATAGCGCTGAAGTATGGTGTCGATGTTTTTGGCTAGCGAACGCAGAAAGTATGGACAAGTGTGGAGGATGATGGGGTCTGGTATGTTTAAAACTTGGTTATGTATATAACATGATGACTAACGCTGTTTTTGTTCAATGTTGTGAAAAAGTCATCAGCGCACCAATAATGTGATGGAACGATGCAACAGGGAGTTCAACTACCTATTTGATTCACCTAAGCCAGGCTTATTTGTGTTCTGTGAAAGAGTTCGAGAGGAAGCATGCGCTGGGAGAGGACACACGAGGATGCCTTGAAGGGAAAGTTCAGACACAGACAAAAAAGGAGTGAAGTAGCTTGGCCAGAGATACCCGTCGATTTTGATGAGTGGACACTGCCAAAAAAGAGAAAAACTCAGGAAAAATGATTGAACTGAGAGTATGTCATTTTAGCAAAAAAGGTATGTTCATGACTTTGTTATGTACATAATATGGTCTTGCCTTCACAAAGAAAAATGATTGAACTGAGAGTATGTTATTTTCACAAAAAAGGTATGTTCATGACTTTGTTATGTACATAATATGGTCTTGCCTTCACAAAAGCATCATGTGTATAACAGTGTTATGTACATAAACGTGAGAAGTAGGTGTCTTTTAGGGTTTTTTCCACGACGCAGGATGCCCCTGCAGTGGTTTTTTTCGCCAATCACACACCTCCAGGATGTGTGTATTTTGAATGTTGATTGGTTATTAAGTACTAAAAATGAAATTTATTGAAAAAAGATAGTAGTTTGGAATCATTTTATAACATACAATCTGATAAATCCTGCGACCATTTGCGGAAGGAGACCAATCGCTACCAAAAATATCGCAAACCCATGTCACTTCTCTTGCTTGGCCATGCTAACGATTTGACCAAAATGTGCAGTAATTTTGGCAACATCGAAGGATTTTCAGCAGCAATGTGGCGATACAGGGAGTAACACACATGGGTGAATTACTATTTATAAGATCAGTCTACTGACATGTAGGGTCTAGAACATCCAGTGTCTTTTAATGTGGTAAAAAAACAGAAATGTCAAGAATTGAGGGGGGAATCTTATTATCTGTAGTGACTATTGACAGTGATATATAGTACCGAGGAACACTAGAAAGGCTCTGGGATTCTCCCTCAGACAAAAACACTGCATATAACATTTCCATGACAACAACCTCCTCCACAACCATCACCGCCCATGGAAGAAGACAACCACACACACCATCACAGTCCCTCAGGGATTAGATTTCTGAAAATGTCAGAATAACCATTAATGACTCTCTCAAGGTATGAGACCTGACCAGAATCTACAACCCTAGAAAGTGCAACCTCTGAACAAGTTGCTGATCACATCGATATCATCTTAACAAATGGCAGGAATACCTAAGAAAACTTGTCTGAGTGACACCAGAAGTATTTTCACATCAACAACTTGACTTTATTTTACGCATACTATGTACTTTAAAAAATAGTAATAGGTACCTTAACACCAATCAGTAAGGTATTTTCTTATCTCAATGACTAGTTCAGTTCAGGCCTAGTCAACCGTGATTGCACCACCAATCATTCATGTTTTCCTTTTTTATATTTTATTTTGGTCCATGTTACATCTTTCCCAGAACTCTCTAGTCCATTTCTCGTATTCCATGGTCTCAACGTCAGTCATGTTTCAAACCAATCATTCATCCCGGCCAAAAATACCAATAACATGGGGGTAAACATGGGTGTGTGTAATAATTTCTGGCGACAAATACTACCTGCCACTGACATGGTGAGTGGAGCTATGTTTCTAGAGCTGATTTTTTGTGAGGAATTCATTGGTGATGTCGGCACAGCTGTAGGGCTCCTCCTTATAGTTGATTTTGAAAAAGTTCAAATATCTAGTCCAGATCTGGAATGAAAATGATTGTTATGTTGACAGAAATATGGCACAATAAGCAAAACAGAGACTGTTGTTTTTGGTGTCCACCATGCCGTTGAGTTACCTATTTTGGACCCCATCAACAAAATATTTCTTTGATCTTTGTTGATTTTGTTTCTACTGTATTTTAGTCATGGTGTAATGAATTTTATTTGTATTGAAATTGTGTTGTAATATGTAATCATGTTATAGAGGAACTTAAAGAGTACACAAGAACAGTAAAAGGTAAGCAGATATTGGAAAGGCAAATCTGATTTTAATTTGTTCTCTATGGCTGTGTTAATGGCCATCTTATACAGAGACATGACAATATGCATGACTGAACAATTTAGAACTAAGACGGAGACATTTGGTGGAGGTGCTTTGTTGCTTAGTGCCTCTGGGTTTTGGGGTGGAATGGTGATTTGAGTCTGTTCACTCTTTCATCATTCTCAAATGTCAGAAATGGTGTACTGGAGATTGTGGGTTTGTGCCATTGATCTAGGACAGAAGTGATGCAGTGGGTGGATTTATCATTGGTATGATGTGTCAATCAACAAATTGCTGTTATGTAGTAGGCCTGTTGTACTTGTGTCTTTTTGGTTGCATTAGGGCTATATTCAACAAATCAGTGAAGTGCAATGAAATTGGGAGGTTGTTCTTGTTGAGACTGTGTTTTTTGTTTGTATCCTTTCGTTCTGCAAATCTGCTCTCCAAATGCAATTTCACATCATTATTTGACAAAATGCATGAATCAACAATTCTGATATTGTTGCAATGTATCCTGTCAATTTTATCACGGTTGACTAAAGATTTCCTTCTAACAGTTTACATTTCTAACTTGACTGTTTTTTTGTTGCAGCATGAAATGTAATTCTGAATCACAACAGGATATTGCAAAGGAGGATGAAGATATTCATCCTGTAAGTATAGGTGTTGAAGACATGCTTCCTTCTAGTTCAGGTGCCCATTCTTCTAGTAGTCCTGATCAGCGCAGATCAGCACACAGTGATTGTATGTATACTATTTATATATATGTTACTGTTAAAAATTTCTCCTGTAACAATAATGTTGTTGTGTTTTACAGACATCACCTGCCACGGATGTAAGCTATGATATCAATCCTCCTACTGTTGCTGAGTTGAAGATGAGTTAGTATTGGGACTTCATGTTTGTTGAATATGGATCTGACCATTCTTTTTGCAGGCTTGGAGACGTGTCAATATGTTAATGAACAGAGGAGGACATAACAATATGCAGTCAGCTTCCTCAGGAACTATTGTGTTGGTTGCTGGTTTTTTACTAGAATGTGTCCACAATGTCTAGCAGCTGTGCTAACGTGAATGCAACATTGCCATTATTGGTGGAATCCAACAAATCATTGGTATATTCCAACAATCTACAAAAAACTTATTAGGCTGGGATTTAATCGAATTGTGGATTGTATGAGTCATGCCCATACTTCAAGTCCTTCCTCTGGTTCTGTCGGCGGTTTTTTGACACCATTGCGGATGCCTTGGATGTGAGAGAAGAACAGCACAATGCTTCTATTGCATTTTGTTGAGACATTCAAATGGCAAAACCTATGATATCGATCTTCCATCTTTCTCTAATATTTTCAAAGATCTTGGAGGGGCCACGAGGAAGATGGAAGAGAAGACCCCACCTTTTGTACTGTTGGACGTTCTTATTGCTGCTGCATGGACTAAATTTGTTGATGACAAACAGAAACTTGTTATCCCTTTTGCATTGGATTGGTCATTAAAAGACGAGGAAGTTGACTATATTGCTAACTGGTTGTCATTGGTGGAGTGCTGGAGCACTGGTCAGAAAATGTCACAAAAACTGGGCGCCGCATTGGTTTTTGCCGACCGAAAGCCTTGTGTTGCAAATTTTCACAAGTTAGTTGATTATGAACAGGACACTATGAAACAAAAACTTTCTATTGTTATTCCACAGAGCCTGAAGAATAGTGGTCTACCACTGGAGGAGCTTCAATCCCTGTTTGAAACAACCTTTCAAGTTGGAAAGGAGGAATATGACTACAAGAAAACAGCAATTCAGAAAGTCTTTCCCGCAAATGATAGTTGCAAGCAACAAAATTCTTTTGTAGCTACAGGCATCAAAGTGAAGGATCTCATTCTGAAGTTTTCTGTGGAGAAGCGTACAAAGGCAAGAAATGAGTTTTCAGATGCTTTTTTCTGGTTGACCGGGGTATGTTGTTTTGGGGAGGAAACTGACAACCTCTTCTCCAACATGAAAACTCAACAATGTTTATCCAGTGACAACAATGATTCAGCTGCTTACAGGCACACTGTCTGTGATGCTGTTTATGACTCTGCTATGTATTTTGCACAAAAGAGTGTTGTTAGTCTCATCAGAGACCACAATGGCATTCCATATAATGCAGATGCTACTAGTGAACAGTTCATTGCTGAATTGATGAAAAAAAGCAGCAGTGCCCAATGCTGGTGAGTTTAAAATTGAATACATTATTACACTGAATTCCATTTCACTAACACAAGTCATTTTGTAGCAGAAACAGAAGGGAAGAAGAAATCTGAGCAAGAAGCTGAAAACGCTTCAAGTAAGTCCAAAAAGCAAATGAGAGCAAGAATGATGTCAAGTTCCTCACCATCTGATATGTCCAAAGGTGTCTTTGCATTGTCAAAGAAGTGTTGTGAAGACAGAGGACTCAAGCTCGATGATAAGAATGTATATTTTTAATGCTCTAAGATAAATAATTGATTATTGACACAGCTATTTTCTTTCTTTCCTAGTGCCTCAGACTTGCCTATTCATTGGAATGTATTATCCGAGAAATGAAAAAAAAGCATACAAAATTTCTTCATTGTGTTCTTCAATGCATCGGCATCTGTCAGAAAGACTGTCCCGGTGTTATGTTCTTGCTTCAGCATCTGGAACAAATGAACCAGGTACCCCAAAACAAACCTGTGTCGGCAACAGAGACACTTGATATATTCATTGAGACCCAGAGGTAAGAACCTAGCATGGGTGACATTTCAGATTATGGTGTTCTGGATGATGTTTGTCACATTTGCAATGGAGATACTTACAATGTTTGTACCAATTTGGTGTACTCTGCAAGTGTTTATTTGCATTGGAACAACACTGTTGCAGCAACCATCACCCGGAATCACAAACATCTTTCAAATTCTTTTGCAATTTATCCTCTGCAATCTGAACAAATTGGAAACAATATACTTTATAACATCTCGTTGACCTTGTGCAGAGAAGAGGGAACTGAAGGTCTGAAATTTGATTGAGTGTCTTTCACCACTATCAGGAATAAGATGTCAAGAAATCAGCGTGTTGATTGGTTTGTTATTCATACTAGGAATTTGCAATTACTAGATTCTGTGTATGGCCTCAGAAATATCAACTACATCTGTCTTAAAGTTCTGGGCTGCCACCATCCTATGTTTCAAAGTGATGAGATGAATGTATTCAGCTTAAATCAAGGTGGTTTCTCTTTTTCCTGTGGAAGCTAAAGAGGTAGAACAACTAGGTTTTCAGTTCGACCCTGAAGATGAGACAACATTAGAAGATGAGGTAACCATTGTGAAGGTATCCAAGAAAGTGGTTTGAAGTAAGTTACTTATCGGCCACATGAAATGCTCAGAATTTACAACTAATTGATATATTTGTTCTTTGAAGAGGCAGCGAGAAGTGAAGCAGAGGAAGATGAGGAGGATAATTTATGTGACAATGACATCGACATTTCTAATGAGGAGGATAAAAATGACAATTTTATACAGTGAAGAAGATGCTGTGAGGACCAAAGCAATCACCGAGTGTATACACCTTTTTTCTTGCCTCTTTGGCAGCTTTTGATGTGTGCCCAAGAATTTTGCATGATGTCATGACAGACTTCAGGAATGATGCTGATGGTGTGTTTCCATCAATTGGCTCATTGTTTAGGTCCATTTGTTTGAGCTCTTTTGTAGCTTTGTGCACACCACCAACAGATAGTTTTGATATGTGTTCCCGCAATGCCGGTCCTTGGAAGTCTGATCTGCATTTTACTAGTCCTCTTGTATAAGATGCACTTCTACACATCAGGTGGTAACAAACCAGTATAAAGTTTGGTCTCGTGAACTTGTTCAAGGAAAGTCTCATGTAATGTCACTTCTACAGAACCAAATGCAAACTGAATTGGAAACACACCTTCCAAATTGATTTTGTGTTCTCTAAAGTAAGTACCACCATACATTAACATAGCTGATGCAGTTGACTCCAGCATAGCTTGGACAAAATCCTCTGTACTATCAAAAAAGAGTCGTTTGTTGTCGGATTCTGTGACTCACTTGAAAAGGAATATGTCTTGCCTTGAATTGACATTCTAATTCTGCAGCCACACGTTCGGAAGTATTATTGTCATTGTCATCATCTTGCAGTATAGTAACAGGCTTTGGGCATTCATCTGGAGGCACCACATCACTGTATCCCTTATCACATGAATCCTTAATGAACCATGTTAATAGATCCATATAAAGGTCGGTGTCCAATTCAGCTTGCCTCATCACAACATTTTTCTGAGCTGGGGTCATTCTGCCACATAATACAACATAAATGTTTTCCCCTCCAGTTGTGCTCCTGTGCTTATGCAGTACACCTCCTACATGAGATTGATCAACACTGAACATTGAAAAATGCCCTTTCACAGATTTTTGACTTCCGCCAGTGCAAGCGTGAACATATCCAAATGGCCTCACTGGGCTGATTGATGCACAAATGAGATCATCCAAGTCAATTTCAGCATCAATTCTTCTAATCTTGATTTTGCCATTTTTTTCTTGAAAACGGATAACATCAGGAACATGACCTATTCCAAATCCATTGACTATTGCAATTTTGGGAGGTTTGTCTTGACCATCACTTCTAGCTCCCGTAACAAGTCTCACAACATTCGTAACCTGTAGGATCTAAGCGCGCCCTAGGCAAAAGCAACGAATGCTTCAAATCTCAATCATTAACTTGGTACTGTGTCACTAATTCTGGATGCATCGGGACGCCATTATAGTATTCTTGAAAAACTGAGACAGCTAATATTGAGGAACACTCCAACAACATTTCTTTCTCAATGAATTTAACTTCCTCAAATCCAATGGCAATCACAAATGACGCATAGATGTGTATGGTGCCTATTCAAATCACCACCCGCCACAGTTGACATGCAGATCTTCTCTCTAATCTTCTGAACCATCTTCTCCATCTCTGACTCAGTCACTCTCTTGACAGATACCGTTGGTTATGTGACGTATTCTGCTGATTGAAAGTGGGACTTGGTGTGTTTTCACTCTCAGAACAAGAAAAGGAACATTCCTGTCCAGAGGACTTGATGTGAAAGTAATGCTTCATTTGTTTCTCACAAATACATTTTGCATTGGCTTTGTAGTAACTCATCTTCTTGTTGTTGGAAATATGAACAGTGTTGATTTCATAATGAGCCTTTTCTCTTCTGGCTGATGGACTCTATGCCTTGGTATCAAGTTGAATCCTTTTCTTCTGGCAGATGGAATCAGCATTGGTTGCATAGTACACCTTTCTTTGCAGGCAAATGGAATCTGCATTGATTTTATACTTTCCTGTTTAATCTCACAAATGAAATGTCCGTGACTCTCGTAGCAAATGCCATTATTCTGAGAGCACCAAGTCTTCTATTCCTTTGACTTTTGCCTCTATCTTTCATTTCTTCTTTTCTCATCATTTTTCATTTTCATCATCTTTGCTTCCATGATAAGCCATTTTGCTTCTTCATAGAAAGAGTCTACTATACTTGTACAAACCATATACAACATAAGCTAGTAAAACATGCTTTGAGACACAAAGATTTCATATGTGCTCACATTCAGCATGTTTCATGGATGATGCTTCTGAAGTGCTAGGATGTGACATTTCAAACAAAACTTACAAAGAATTGACTAATTTCTAATTTCAAGTAAGGAAGAATATTTGATAATTTATGAGGCATAGAAAACTCTAACCATGGATCAATATTTAGGTGTAATGGGTATGTTGGTCTTTTGCATCAGATGAAATGAGCTACACAGTGATATTTGCTGTCTCCACAGAGAAAACTGAATGTCGTGTAATCACATTGTAAATAGTTCATCAACATTGATTTTTTGGTGGTGTGTTTATGAGGATCGTTTACATTGAAAACATTTTTGGTGATGTGTTTCACGTTGTAAGTAGTGGTTAGCATTGAAAACACTTTTTGGTGATCCATGTATGTCATGAATTTACATTGAAAACCATTTTTAGGTGTGCATTGATATTGAAGACATTTTTTGGTGAAGCGTTTATCTGGTGTGTTTACGTTGAAATCATTTTTTGGTGATGTGTTTCATGCTGTAAGTAGCGTGTTAACGTAAAGCATTTTTTGTGATACTTGTATGTGGTGTGTTGATGACGAAGACCATTTTGGGTGTGTGTTGATGTTGAAAACATTGTTTGGTGATGAAATCCCGAAATTGGCCCTACAAGTTATACATTACAATGACCTGGTGATGTGTTACATTGATGTTTTGGCCAAACTTTTGGAAATTGGCCGTGCTAGTTATACGAGACGATGACGTGGTGATGTGTTACGTTGAATGTTTGGCCAAGCTTTAGGCTCAGTTTGGATATATTTTTATAGGTAACCATAAATCAAAAGATCAGGACTACTCAAGCATGTGAAACAGTAAGACAATTTATTTACAGGTATTTTGAAGAAATGACATCACGTTACCTAAAATAGTCAATAGTGAAAAAAGTAGTGTCTCACTGCAGGCGGAGAAGGAAAAGAAATCTCAGATGATAATAAAGCTAAGATTTTTTCAAGAAAAAATCTTGATTGAGATAGCTTACAAGTATAGAAGAGGGGGGATTGATCATAGGTGATTTGTTGTCTAAATGTGATTTGCGATTTGTGTCAATGGTTGACGGGGCCTCTCGCCGACCAAGATTTGTGTAATTTACACATAATTTGTGTGAATTTCCCGGCACAGCACAAAAAAATGTGTACATGTGTAAATGCAACTTGCGAAACGTGTTTTAGGTAATGAACACATTATATCACTAAGAAATAATGTCTGGGGTATGAAATTGGAAATTAATCTCGAAATCTGTGGAAAGGACAAAAATCGAAAATCGCGGTTCCTCCAGTTCATTGTCGGTGCATGAAGAGGTGCGTGTTAAAACAATTTTCAGTCACAGAACACGTACTCACAGGCATTGCTGACGAGAGAGTCATGTGTTATCAATTCCAGCCCATTGTTTTCCATTTCTAGCGCTATGCTAATTGGTATCTAGAAACTGAAGGAAAATGTGCGAAAATAGCATACAATACTTTCACTATTCACTGACTCGAGAAATCATTTAATAACTCGTTCGATTGGAAAGATTCGAAAATTACTTCATCTGTTGTAAAAGCGTTCCGAAGTCCAATCAAATCTGTACAATACAGTACTCAGCATCGATCATCCCAATGAAAACTACGAATTCGACAACATGATTTCATTACACAACACTACTCTTTCAACTCTCATAAATTTCGACCACAGACAATTTGCAAAACTGTTCCCTCGATACAATGATGAAGCTCGCCCTCCTCTCTGCTCTTGCCGGTTCCGCCGCCGCGTTCGCCCCTGCGGCCACCCGTGCTTCTTCTTCGGCGCTCAACGCTTTCTCTGCAGCGGATCTTCCAGGAGCTCTTCCTCCCGTTGGGTTTTTCGATCCCCTCGGATTTGCGGAGAAGGCTGACGAGAAAACTCTCAAGCGTTACCGTGAGGCTGAGGTCACCCATGGACGTGTCGCCATGCTCGCTGTCATCGGATTCCTCGTAGGAGAAGCAGTTGAGGGAAGCTCCTTCCTCTTCGATGCTCAGATCTCTGGACCCGCCATAACCCACTTCACACAGGTTCCTGACGGGTGGGATGCACTTATTGTGACCTTCATTGGTGCTGCTGAGGCCCAACGTGCACAGATTGGATGGGTCGATCCTGCTGATGCTTCGTACGACCAACCGGGTTTGTTGAGGGATAACTACTACCCCGGAGACATTGGATTCGATCCTTTGGGCTTGAAGCCGGAGGATCCCGAGGAGTTGAACATCATGATCACGAAGGAGCTGCAGAATGGACGCCTGGCAATGCTTGCTGCTGCTGGGTTCTTGGCACAAGAGGCCGTTGATGGAAAGGGAATCCTCGAACACTTCTCTTCGTAAACTTTATCCCTGTCAGGCTTGTTTTGACTGTGCATGACCTGAGATGTGTAAAGGCTGTGCCATGACCTGAGATGTGTAAACTAGAACACGAAGTACTGTTTCATCCTACTACGCAACTTATCAGTAGTAGTGTAGTTCACTGCACTGCTGTTCCTCTATGTACGATGCTTGGAACTTCTACAACTTTTTGTGCTCGAGAGTTCTGTTTGCGACGTTTATAATTGGGTTGTTATGTGAAACGGAGACACCTGAACAATTAAGCTACTTGCCTCTATTTGTTAAACAGTAGAAAGTTTGAAAGGAACAAAAATATTTTTGCTGATCGTATAATCTTTGAAGCATGAACTCTGACATTTTTGTTAGATTACCTTATAGAAAGCGAAGTACTGAAGAGATCACCAACCGAGCAACTTTGAATCATTCAAGCTTTTACTATGATTTTTAGCTTACACATGTCTCGAACCTGGTGCACACACTCATTCATTTCGAGACCCATTTTTTTCAAAACATTTCTTTCATTCGTGATAAAAAGATTTACTTTGCCCCTTGCAAAAGCAGAAGGGGAGAGAACATGTGACGGGACCTTAGTAAGTACGAGCAACCGCTTGGAGCTTTTTCCATGAAAGGGATGCCCTCAGTGATTTGGTGTCTCTATGACTTGCATGTTTTCTTCTATGAAATGAGTTATGTTATTGATTCTATTGCCATAGAAGTTCACACAAATCAAATGACACAATACGCTTTCTACGACGGTAAAAAAGTTATTTTGATTTGCCAAATTACCAAGGCAGCCTCATTCATTTTAGAAAATTTTCTTGGGAGTCACCCTGTTTCTGGCCAAAAGTCCATTGAATTGCCACAGTTTTGGCCAGCTGTTTCACAAGACGTCCTCACTATGGTCTTCCATAAGTCAGGTGAAGCACCCTTCTCTACGATCAAAGTCAGCCCAGTTGTTCTGGTCTTGTCTGAATGTAAGTTGGATCAACTTGATAATGGCCAAAAGTCTACAAATGGCCTTATATTTGGCAAGACCTGATGGGTTTAGACTCATTCTGCCAATCAAATTTGCAAAATTGGTGGTGGGGAAGGATGTCTTAGTTAGATTGCAATGTAAACTAACTTCCGAATTTATCCATTACTTGTTTTAATCTACAACGGGTGTTGCCAGTGACTTAATGTCAGAGTGCGCAGGAGTTTGACTGGAAGTTTTTAGAATACCTGGGGATGAATCATCAAGTAATTGTACAATAATGTTACCATCGTCATTAATCATGGTCAATAGTGGGAAGGACTGTCTGGTTCTACTCCCAGCTTTAGTTGGGTCCATGCAGTCTTCAAAACTTGGTGCCCCCCAGAGCATTGTCATCTGTCCTAACATCCTGACTTGGTAAGAGTGAATTTTCAGTATCATGTTTCTCACTAGAACACGCAGGGGCCTTCAGATAAGCTCCACTACAAACAGAAAACACCTGTAACCCTCCTGTACACTCGCAAAATGTGATAGTGTACAGAAGGATTAGGGGGAGCTTTATGAAGGTACGAGTGGCGCATGGAATGTTTGCATTGTTTAAGCCAAAATCTCATATATCATGCTTTATTTTACACACAAATGTATGGGTGGCATACTGGTAGTTCATGACTGATGTTTCATGAATCACCAGTTACCTCAAAGAAGGTACCTGTTGGTTCTAGTTTGGTGGTGATTCTAGGGTTGTTTTTGGTATTTTATTGGTGACAGCTTATTGGTCCTTTTTCATTGACTAATCTGTTTGTTTGACATTGTCAGTCAACTATTTTAAAATGAATCATCAATAGGAATTAAGTACAAATTTTGAGAATTCCTGTTCCAGAAGTACGTCATTCAGTGGCTAGGCCTATTTTTATTTGCTAATGTCATGAATATAACATATGTTCTAGACTTTGCAGGTATGTATAATTAAATCCATCATTTTATGGCATCCAAACATGACCTTGAGAAGTGACTGCGCCAAAACATATGAGCACAATAAAATATTATCTACAGAATTGTGTGGTACAATACCATACCTACAACACTCCTGCTTGCACCAGAAACAGCTCCAGGGGGTGCTTTCTCAACTTCTGTCCACTTGACTCCATTTCTTTCAATTACATTATGTTTTTTCCCTGTCATCCCATCACAGGAATCACTGAAACTGAGTTCAGAACCTAGCCGACATAGGCAGCAGCGGGTATTTTATGGAGGTGAGTTTGTTTATTCTGAACTGCTTTTACCCATGTTTTGCTGTGCACACGTAATTCTTTTCAATGGAATACCTGCCATCTTAGCACCAGAATATCTGAAACTCAGCCGACAGAATGAGTTTGGCCTCAAGCCTGGCATTGCCTTATAGCCAGCATCAATTCACAATGGCGGTTATTTTATGGAGGTGACATTATATTAACTTGACCATTGTGACCATTTTTTGCTAATGTTGCAAAATGTTTTCGATTGAATACCTGCCATCTTAGCACGGGAATGGCCAAAACTCAACATTATTAATATCTCAACCTTTTTACCAAAGTTAAATACCAACACATGGGAACAGCCAAAAGTCATCCCACAGTGGCCTCCCGCCTAGCATCCATGCATAGCCAACAACAATGGGAAGTGGCAAGGTTATTATTTTTAAGGAGAGTTTTCATTTACTCACCCTTTTTACCATAATGTTTTGCTTCTTCTATTTTTAAATTAAATATTTATAGTCCTTCTGTGGGAGGAACCACAACTCAGCCTACAAACTGAGTTTGGCCTCTTGCCCACATTGATACCTGCAAGTGCTATTTTTTGTTTCAATTATATTTCTTATTTGACTTACAAATAACTTTCAATTATTACCACAACACAATAGCTTGTTGTTGGCATGAAGAAAAAAACAAGTCTTAATGTTAGTGTGGTTGGTGATTGATATCTTTTTTTGTGTTGGGCTGAAATTTGACAGCTATGGCACCAGCCTCATTCTTTGGGGGATGAAGGGGCAGTCCTGGAAGATAATAAATTGTAGTATTTAATTTTTGGGGTAACATAATAATTGGCATGTCAGCCAAAGCTTGCCTGTACACCCAGTTGGCCAACTGTACACCTCTCTTCCAGTCAAAACTAAACCAAAACCCACCTGTAGCTTCTCGTAACCCAACCGTATACTTCCAGTTGTCCTCATCCAAACTATTTTAGGAGCTATATAAAACTAATATAGAGGCTGCCTTGAATATTATTGATTCTATTACTCACTGAGAAGTCAGGTTTCTTGTATTTTTGTACTAGTTTCTCTCATACTTATAGTAGATGAGGTTATTAGGCTTTGACATCAAGTTCATCGTAACTTGCCCATTCACTTTTGTAACCCAACCATACTCTAGTATACTGTTGGGTTACAGGAGTATGGGTGTCTTTCTGGACCTTGGACTTGAGATCTCCCATAAGTCACTTGTACACTCAAGTATACAGGAAGGTTATTGGTGTTTTTGGTTTGCAGTGTTAATTTAATTCACAAAAGGGGTTCATTGGTTTCTAGATCCATGTTCATATGCAAAGATGAAAACACAGAAAGAGATTTCTGATAGTTGCTCATATTGTGTGTTGGTTGATTATTTGGATTCATCATATTAAGTGTTTTCCCAGTATTACCCCCATTTGTTTTCATCATTTTAAAGACAAACATTAGCAATACCTATAGTTTCAAAAATCACAACAAAGTATGCTCACTCAAGACATAGCTGTGGATCTTGTATTTAGTGAATGCAGATTACAGCTGACTTTTAGTAACCCCATTATTTTGTCTGATTAAACAACCTCCCCAATAAGTCTTCATCCAATGAAACAGACTTGCGGAATGTAGACATACAGACATGAACATCACTTGGGAACATGTTACCTTCGTAATTTTTGAAGCTTTCAATACTTGTAATTCAAGTTTAGATAAGTAATATAGCTTAGCTATTCAGTTTCATAAATGTTCTTTGGTACAACACAAGAATGAGGTATGGATGATACCAAGTTAAATGAGTTTTTGTCTGAAAAATCTTGATTTGGTCTGCCAAAGTTAATTGCACAATTTTATAACACAAATCCTTTTCTAGCATTTGTAGATGCCATGATAATTGTTACGACCTTTTTCGTTTTGACAGGTGGCATCAGATATTTTTCTGGCGTTTGATGCCATTGTCTCAACGATGGGTCAGTTTAGATGCATAATCTCACAAAACTGCTTCTGGAGTCATTTCATTAGATGAAGCACCAGGGTTCAATTATCCACCACAAACATACTTCCTTTGATATCCATACTTGATTCATCATAAACACACTTTGGTTAATGTGGTGGGGTTTATCAGATATGATATGCATCAGTTAATGAAATATAATGCACTCATTCTGTGTACTGATGGAAACACACCAGAAGTATGCAAAGGATATGTTTGGGTGCCCTTCTGAATGCAACATCATCAATCTTTCAGCTGATTATGCAACCTCAATTCAGCTCAAGTGCGAGCTCATGAAAATCAATTTGGTTAATTTAGCAACACATATGACAAAGTCAGAGAACATGAACAAGCAGAAGAAAATTGATGAGAAATATATATGCAATAATTGGATTTGAGTATTTCTTGTACCTTCTATGGTCTGTGGTTCCATTTCCTGTTTTCAAGAAACTCAATAAAAATCAAGAAGATAAGTAACTATTGCAATAAAGCAGATAATGTGTCCAGTTCTATCAATACAACAAACATATTTGTCTGAAATCAAGCCTGCAATTTTCAAACATTCAACTGTGCAGCTATGGTCCATGTTACATACCTTTACACCCCCCTCAAATCCTAGGAGCTAGCAGGAAGCCAACCAGAGGCTACCACCAAAGACAGCATGTAACAAACATTACAAGCTAACTGCGGAACAAGTTGCTGATCACTTCAACCTGCTTAACAAATAATATAACAACTTGACTTTGCTTTGCTTACAGTACGTACTTTAGAAAATGGTAATAGGTATTGTTAAGGAACACATTATCACTAAAAATAAGACTGGTTGCAGCCACGGATGCCATATTTTCGATTGCTAATTATTTTTGGTGACCGTCAGAGTATACGTTTTCCATATTTTTAGACACCGTTCTTCATGGTGCAGACACGGTCATCACTTTTGTGTATGTTAACAGTTCCTAAATTACAAAAGCTACTTCCACCTGGAGGTATTCCACAACAAATGTCATCAATACAGAGCAAACCGCCATCTCCTTCCATGGAAACTCTTCCGCATAACTCTGGTTAATTGTGGAGTTTCTCAATTCCCAAACGTCGGTAGAAGAGTTCGTAGCTCAGGGAGGGGGGAGGGTAGAGCAATCTGTTTGATACTTTTAGCTATTTACTATGCAGGTAACAAAAATGGAATCATCTGAAGACTCTGGCATTGTGAACAATGGTTGTATCTCAAAATGTTTCATTAATCCTTAGAACAAGATAGAGTGTAATTGACTCAGCATGTTTGAAAATATGCCAACTTGTAACGACACACTTTTAATTTGATTCCTTTTTGCAATATAATAACGATTTCTCATCTCTGCTGTGTTTCCTCCGATGTGGTGAGATGCGGCATTTCATCATGTAAGGGAACCTCTGTGATAGCATCATTGGACATTTGCCATGACCAAAGTCATCTTGATTATTGTTGTGTTCAATTGAGACATGATCATCGACAAGTGCTCAGACAATCACACAAACAGTCCGTCCTAACAGCAAAGCTCCTTGCCCAAAAACAAATCATCGACAAGAACAAACATTTACACAATGAAAACAGTTCTTCGTTCATAAAAAAGAAGAAGTGGCACCAAAATCACAGCAGGTTGGTGAGATTGTTTTGTGTCAACGATGCAATGCTTTTTGTCTTTCAATGGTTGGAAGTTCAACCTCCACAAGGGCAACATGGTTTATTGTTAAATCAAAATTGTTCAATTGTTGGTGGAAGCGGGATCAGGCAGAGATTAATCTGATTCCACTTTTGTTAGGTTGATTGTTGAACCGTGTGTAGTGCGATGTCAACAATCCCCCACCAACAAACAATGAAACGATGGATTAGAACCACTAATTGGGTCATCAACAGCCTGGTTAGTGTGGTTGTTGACAATGGCATGAATTGGTTTGACAGAAGTTGCCGTTGCGCAGTTTTTGACGAGCCCGCTGGGTACCCAGTCAACAAATTTGACGTGAGAGACCATGGCTTTGTCATCGGGGGCATCGATGCATGCCCCCGTTGATAACAGCACCCGGAGGTTTCCATTTATTGTGGCAACGGCAGTGTGGAAGTCGTCTTTGTCAACGCAGGACATGTCAATGATTTCGAAGGCTGCAGTGAATCATCCTCCTTGTAGAAGGCGGCGTCTACAACAGCCAACAACTGCGGCGATGTCAAGGGGCGTGATCAGGGAGCACGTGATGGGAGAGACGCCGGCCGTTGAAATCAGTGCAATTCCATGGTGATGAGGGGATTTATTCTGGTTTCAGCGGCTGCGTGGGATATCGTGGTGAGGGACAAGATTTGACGTCACGGGGGGCCATGAGGGGGGAAAGCACTATTTGCAGAGTTCCTCCCAGACCTACAATGTCGTCCACCAAACATCAAACTGGCCAACTCGATGAAGCCACAATCATCGTGGTCTTCCGAATATTGCCCCATGGTTTAGTGTTGGTTGATGGTTGGGGAATTGCTGATCTACATAGGACTTCGTATTTTAATTGTGTAGGCACAAATTATCTGAGTTTGCACTTTTTTAGTGCCTGAAAAATTGAAATGGCCACGTTCACTAGATACAGTAGGAACTTGTCAGAAAAAAATTACGTTTGCCATTTTTTGGTAACTAGACTGAATTCTTACCTTGGCTGCACTGGTGAACTTGGGGGTCTAGTTACCATTTCGGCAAAGTAGGTGACGGAGTTAAGGGAAATAAGCTTTTATGTCAAACTCATTTGCCCCCTAAAGCATTTTGGCTTAAATTTCATGATTTTATCTCTCTTTTAGACTAAAGCTGAGCGGAGTTTTCGGTTGTGAGAAAATTACAGTCATATTTTTGGAATTCCCGCATGCTGTACCAAATGGTATGGTATCATCAGGCATATGAATGTCTCATACCTACATATCTAGATAGTTGGTTAGAAGTTGAGGTTCTTTCTGTGGCATGCAGGAATGGAAGAAATCTCAGAAAGTACCCATTCCCATATCAAAGCTTTTTCGTGTTTAAGCCAAATGGCTTACTTTTGGAAATGGCATAATCTTTAAATTAAGCCATTTTCCAAGAGTGAGCTGTTTCAATCCAAAATGGCTCACTTTAGAAAAATGGCTCAGTCTTAAAAGTAAGTCTTTCTGATACGATTAAGCATAGTCACATGGGAATCAATTACATTTTATTGAGAAAGCTTGAAAGTATGCTGTTAACTGAAGAGTAAGCCGTTTAAATGTGAAATGGCTTACTCTTCAGAAAACGGCATATTTCCAAAAGTAAGCCACTTTCTCAGGGAAATAAGCTTTTACGTTAAACTCATTTGCCCTCTAAAGCATTTTGCCTTATGAAATTCTCTCATAGACCAAAACTGAGCAGAGTTGTGGGCCGTGAGGAAATTACAGTCATATTTTTGGAATTCCCGTATGCTGTACCAAATGGTATGGTATCATTAGGCATATGAATGTCTCATACCTACATACCTACATAGTTGAATAGAAGTTGAGGTTCTTTCCGTGACATGTGGGAATGGAAGGAGTCTCAGAAAGTACCCATTCCCATATCAAAGCTTTTTTGTGTTTAAGCTGAAGGGCTTACTTTTGGAAATGGCATAATCTTTAAATTAAGCCACTTTCTCAAGAGTAAGCTGTTTCGATCCAAAACGGCTCACTTTAGATAAATGGCTTACCCTTGAAGTCAGTCTTTCTGATACAATTAAGCCTAATCACATGGGAATCAATAACATTTTATTGAGAAAGCTTGAAAGTATACTGTTTACTGAAGAGTAAGCTGTTTAAATGTGAAATGGCTTACTCTTCATAAAACGGCTAATTTTCAAAAGTAAGCCACTTTCTCAAGAGTAAGCCGTTTACGCTCAAAACGGCTTACTATTGGAAAATGGCTTACTTTTCCAAAAGAAAGCTGTTGAACGGAATCAGTTGCTTGTTTTTAGGAACATGTTGGGCTAATTACTTACAGAACAATCAATGCAACTACGGCATATCTTATGGGTACCATACCTATAAAAGTTTTGATTTTTATTCCTTCGTCTGCGAACCAACTCTCCTTTCACCCTTGCCCATCCTCATACTATGTGAGGTAGGTACCACTTGTTTTTGTGGAGGTCAAACTAGGTATACGAGTACCATACAGAGTTTAACTACCATTTTCTTCATTAATAAGCCATTTTAAATTTAGTTGTCATGACAGAGGCTCTTTCCCCTCAACTCTGACAAAATAGTGACTATAGTAGAAGGTAAATTAGAAACCGTGGCTGCAACTGGTCTAATGTCTGTGGTATAAGGTTGAGGGAAGTCAGAAAAATAGACTTATGGAACAACATTATTATATGAAAAAATAATAAATAGATACTCCTGTTTTCATGAGATGAATAATATGTAGTTCAGGCAAATGATGTTCTTTTTCCGTTTGAACATAGGTTGACTGGGCAATTCATTGTTAGTTGATAAATATTAGCCCTATCTTTTGAAAATAAAGTTCAATCATTGAAGGAATGATATTAACTTGATTGAAAATGTTATATTTTTGTTGAAGAAAACTGTATATATGTTGCTGAATCTTTTGGTAGACAGTGGCAAAGTCAATATTGCTCACTCTAAAAAGGATATGGCATGAAAGGCATGTGTGTGCAAAAATGCAGCTGCCAACATTTTATATAGATGCGATGTTGAACTCAAAAAATGGAATAGAATAAGTCACACATTTTTTTACAAAGCTTAAAGTGATACTTTCATTCATCCACAATTTGTACATTGTTCTGTAATGATAATAACATGTGTCTAATGGAGCTAACTTTATACAGTAAGCAGCCGTAGACTAGGACCCTCAAAAAGAATCTAGCATATCTATTCACTTACCCCAATCAAATTTCTTTCAAATATAATTTAAGGTTTATATACAATGGCTCTGCCAACAGTCTACATGCAGACCACATACAATCTTTTGTCAACTCATGATCCACATGACTGATTTGACTGTTTCTAGTTGACAGTTTTAGGTGATGACTTTGTTATTGTCCAATAAAATAAATCATTTTTCAATATTTACTCCGTTGGTAATGAGGGTTTATTCTACCAAGAATCTAGCTATGCCACAACAATTGAGGAAATTGTTGGCAGTTCTAGTGTGCATTTTGTAAAGTGTACACCACTATTATGTATGCAAGACCTATTTGTTTGAAAGTGTAGACTCACATCATACTATGCCTAAGTATGATGTCTGATGTTGCATAGAGATGTTGTAATAGTGCGTAGTATGATTGGCTTGTTGTTGTTATTTTGTTGATATGGTGCAGGTAAAGTATTGTGCAACTTCATATCATGGTACAAGATATGGTAAATACCAAACTAAAAACTACCCCTGCTTATAAAAAACTCATATTGAATGAAGTAAGCGCTTAACTTCAAAGGTCCTACAAATGGCTTATTTCTCCAAAATGGCCTATTTCTCGAAGATAGCCTATTTTTCGATTACAGGCCATTTCTCGAAAATAGCTTATTCGATAGACTATTTTCGAGAAATAGTCTATAATCAAAAAATAGGCTATATTTGAGATCCACATGACAGATTACTGTTCCTACGAAGACTAGAGTGTTATTTTCAAGAAGTAGGCCTTTTTCAAGAAATAGACTATTTTTGAGTTTCGAATATAGGATATTTCTCAAATATAGCCTTTTTCTTGGATATTGCTGATAAATTTCTCAATTTGACATAGGCCAAGAATCAGCCTTTTTTGTACCCCTGGGTACAAAACCTAAATGGAGTATTCTCAGGACTCCCCAGTAGGAGAGTCCACCTCCCGACGGCATCGACTCCCCAACGCTGAAGTTCAGAACACCAAACAAGAGAACACCCTTGAGGAAGATCTGAACATCCTTGAGAAGGGTATGATCATACCAATTGTGTGTAGGATCTACACAATGATTGTTTGCATCGTTTGGATTGGAATGCTCACAATTGTATCAAATATAGCTCATAAAATCAAATCTTTGACACCTGTCGAGACTACCTATAATTTTCGCGTGATATTTTTACGACGATTTTTGGCTCAGGTCACAATTATAGTGCATTCCGCAAAAATATAGGCTATCTCTCTAATATGGGTTTTAAGCCGATCGTCGCCGATTTGATGACACGAAACTAATTAGGTACAGTACCGGAATCGTGTAGCGAGTAGTGACAGAACAGTCTGAGCACTCGCGAAACTGCACATTTTTACGATCGGACATGGATCAATCGTACTACATCGGTTTGTACGTAAATATAGGTAGATATGACACAAAAGATGAGTTGTGTGCTTTGGCTTTTTAGAGGTCTTACAAGCTCTTGAGATACCATATAAAATAATATAGTGTAGAGGGTGCCTCTATGAGAAGACACCACAAATGAAGTCACCAAAAGGAAATAAATAGTATAAGCAAGAGGCAATGAAAGTTGTCATTTCAAATACTTCATGACAGGGAAAGATAATACAATATAAAATGGTGTGCAGAGAGAATGATCTGGGATGTGCGTCATTCCCTTTCAATTATTATTTTTTGCTAGAGAAGTTCATTTCTGTGATAACACTCTAAATATTCATCATGGTCTGGTTGAGTAGTGACAGTGGGTTTTGGTTGAACAATCTTTCTCACAATGGTCATATGTACCTCTAAGGACTATTTCACTTCATGAAAATACCAGCGACCCTTAGATATTTTGTTACGAAAAACTATTTCGAACTTATTCATAAGAAATAACGCAACTGTAAATATGTATTCAAGACATAACAGTATTTAAACTAAATGTAAGAAAGATACAGTTCCTACTGGTGACGTGATCTGACTTCATGCCATTTTCAACAGTAATATGATTTTCAAGAGATTATGTGAAAAGTAGCCTCAATCTTCGTGAAATATTGTTGTTGTTTAAAATGTGTTAAAAATTTAAATTTCTTGTCCAAGCTGCTTAACTTCAATCCGTATCACCCATCACTAATGTTGACATCTTGTACATTAATTCTTGGTTTTGTTGACAGATCTACATGAATGAGAATGCACTATTAACTTGAAAGGGCGCTCTGCCACTCATTTTCTGTCTCTCAAAGTCCAGCAAGATCTGGTAGTAATTGAGCTCATTTTGTTGACAGAAATTCCTAAACCTTTGATCAAAGAACACCATTTCTTTATTTGTGCTTATGCTCAGCTATATTATAGTTTCCCTCAACCTCTATGAAATTGGAAATTAATCCCGAAATCTGTGGAAAGGACAAAAATCGAAAATCGCGGTTCCTCCAGTTCATTGTCGGTGCATAAAGAGGTGCGTGTTAAAACAATTTTCAGTCACAGAACACGTACTCACAGGGCATTGCTGACGAGAGAGTGATGTGTTATCAATTCCAGCCCATTGTTTTCCATTTCTAGCGCTATGCTAATTGGTATCTAGAAACTGAAGGAAAATGTGCGAAAATAGCATACAATACTTTCACTATTCACTGACTCGAGAAATCATTTAATAACTCGTTCGATTGGAAAGATTCGAAAATTACTTCATCTGTTGTAAAAGCGTTCCGAAGTCCAATCAAATCTGTACAATACAGTACTCAGCATCGATCATCCCAATGAAAACTACGAATTCGGCAACATGATTTCATTACACAACACTACTCTTTCAACTCTCATAAATTTCGACCACCGACAATTTACAAAACTGTTCCCTCGATACAATGATGAAGCTCGCCCTCCTCTCTGCTCTTGCCGGCTCCGCCGCCGCGTTCGCCCCTGCGGCCACCCGTGCTTCTTCTTCGGCGCTCAACGCTTTCTCTGCAGCGGATCTTCCAGGAGCTCTTCCTCCCGTTGGGTTTTTCGATCCCCTCGGATTTGCGGAGAAGGCTGACGAGAAAACTCTCAAGCGTTACCGCGAGGCTGAGGTCACCCATGGACGTGTCGCCATGCTCGCTGTCATCGGATTCCTCGTAGGAGAAGCAGTTGAGGGAAGCTCCTTCCTCTTCGATGCTCAGATCTCTGGACCCGCCATAACCCACTTCACCCAGGTTCCTGACGGGTGGGATGCACTTATTGTGACCTTCATTGGTGCTGCTGAGGCCCAACGTGCACAGATTGGATGGGTCGATCCTGCTGATGCTTCGTACGACCAACCGGGTTTGTTGAGGGATAACTACTACCCCGGAGACATTGGATTCGATCCTTTGGGCTTGAAGCCGGAGGATCCCGAGGAGTTGAACATCATGATCACGAAGGAGCTGCAGAACGGACGCCTGGCAATGCTTGCTGCTGCTGGGTTCTTGGCACAAGAGGCCGTTGATGGAAAGGGAATCCTCGAACACTTCTCTTCGTAAACTTTATCCCTGTCAGGCTTGTTTAGAGCTGCGCTACCACCTCATCCGTGTAAACTAGAACACAAATTACTGCCGTACTATTCATGAACTCTTCTCTTCGTAAACTTTATCCCCGTTAGGCTTGTTCAAGCTGCGCTACGACCTCATCCGTGTTTCAGAGCACAAACTACTGCTGTACTATGTCTGCCTGAATGAATTAGTGTTGCGTTGCACTAAGGGAAGTATGATACTGGGGCAAGTTTCCCCTCTCTTTCTTGCTTAGTTCTGAAATATAGTCGTTTTGGGAAAATGTTCTTGTATATATTTTATTCTACGTGCTAGTTTGTTCCTCTAAGCAATCTTGTTATTGTACTACTTTGACGTGATGTAGATTTTCGATCCCCTGTTGAAGACCGACAGCAAATCAACGAGTTTTGGTCGCTTACAGGAATTGCTCTGTTTTAAGTGCACTGTACAATCTAGACATGTCATAAAGAAACCTTCAATGGAACTCCTGGAATGGGATTCTCCACTTTTATCAACTTCGAGTACTTCCCTTTCAAATTAACTTCTTTCTCATTTCTTTCCTCAACTAACCTCTCAAACTCTTGCACATTCCCACTTGCCTCCACCAACGTCGCAAGCGGACCTTCAATATCCAAAACTCCATTCCCTAGCGGGACAATCACTTGTGCACCTAATGTCTCCGCGATTTCGAGTGTTCGATCCCCACCGTACACCAACGTGAATTGTCCTCTCTTAGGAACTTTGGCAGGGAGAGATTGTTTAGTTACCGGCGATACGATGATGTCAGCTCGTATCTTCATCTTTTGCAGGCTATCCAAGATAACATCAGCATGCGGTTCGTAGTAGATTGACAGGGTGTCAACGTCTTTCTCCTTTGTACCATTCAATCTCAAAAGAAACCCATTCTCTCTCATTTGCCAGGGAGGTCCAACAAGTGCTCCCGGTGTAGCGGTCACCGCTGCCTCTTCCATCACATTGCAAGATTCTCCATGCCTCAAAACGGTGATGAAGCTAGAATCTACACCAGCATCGATGAGTTTCTTTTTGGCAGAGGGTGCCACTACATACTTCAATGCTGGTATTTTTTCCATCAGCTTTTTAATTGTTGGCAAATGAGTATGATCATCCAAGCCCATTGTAAGCAAGCAATGAGATGGATGGGCATCGCAAATTAAGTCGATGGTGGCTTGTTCCGATAGTGTTTTTTTGTTGGCGCGATATCCCCATGGGATACCGAAATCTAATTGAGACGCGAGTGGGTCGACTACTAATGATACTGTCGCTGCACCGCTATTGGCCTGCCACAGTTGGCCATTTCCTTCTAGATGAGTGTAAGTAAGTGTCGCCTTGGCATTATTTCCCAAACGGCCCGCGAAAAAGCTTGGAAGTTGGATGGGTTGGGGAGAGAAGGCGAGAGCGTGGGCAGCAGAATGGTGGCCTCGCATCAACACCCATGTAGCGGTAAGGCAGAGGAAGATCATGATGAATGTGTGTAGAGGAATCGATGGGCGGGCTGCGCAATTTTGGAACTTGTATCAGCAGCGATTCTTGGATATTCTTGGCATGCGTGGTGCGCATATATAATAATATATCGTGTGCGGACGGGTGAACTCTCCACTGCCTTAAACGCGAAACTTATTAAATAGGTTTCTCCGAGATTTTGGCAGGCTGAACGAATATCGTGTGAGGACGGGTGAACTCTCCACTGCCTGAAAAGCGAAACTTATTAAATAGGTTTCTCCGAGATTTTGGTAGGCGGCAGGCAAAACACGTAGTATTGTGTAGACGTGGTATTGTACAAAACTAGGGTAGGTATCAGATTTCAGATTTCGGCAAGACAGGCAAGTTTGCCACGTGGAAGACTTTTGAGCGATTAACTGACGACAACTGAAGACAACTGACGTCTTTTACATTATCTCATTAATGTGACTAACCAAGTGACGACAGAAGAAGGCACCATGTGACGACCCTAACGACAATGTGACGACCCAAGTGACGACACTGAAGACAAAATGATGCCCCCAAGTGACGGCACTGAAGACAAAATGACGACTGAACTGAAGGCAGTTAACGACATTTTAACGACCCTTCATGATGACACTGACGAACTTCGTGACGACACTGACGACCCCTATGCGGTATATATACAACTGCCTACTGACGATGGTGACAAACGAAGTGACGACAAAGACGAATCACCACCTTAAGTGAAAACATAGTGAAGACAAACTGACGACACAAGTGACGACCGTGAAGTCCTTTTGACGACCCAAGTGACGACACTGACGACTCAGTGACGGCCCAAGTGACGACACCTGACGACATTTTAATGACCCGTAGTGAAGGCATGAAATGACCTGATATTTTTAAGTGATGTCAACTGACGACATCGGACGACATTGGAAGACTCAGTAAGCGACTCTTTATCACTAAAGTCCAAAGTTGCTTGTCTTGCAGGCCAAATATCCTTGCCAACAGACAGACTATGAAACTGCTACAGATATTTTGCACCCAATGTAAATCTCAGTTCAAGAGACATGATGGAGAAATATAACCATTCAATAGACTGCAACAAGACTGCAATCTATCTGTTAGGCCAAAATCCAGAGAAAGTGTGATTCCCGGGAAATCACAAAAACGTCAGTTCAATGGACTGCAATATCCAGGGAATCATTTTTTCACTGGATCTTGCATTCTGGCCAATAAAGGCGAGAATCAATTCTTGGGGAACACTTGTTATTGTTTTAAAATTTTGTGAATAGCCCTAGATCGGTTGCAATTTCAGTAGATTCATCCGTTAATCATTATAGTACCTATTCCTAAACATAGGTAAATTTTTAATTCAAAGTTCTTAAATTTTAGACCGAAGGGGCTGCTCAAATTACAATGTCCTCTAGGACTTGAAATACTTACCTTCACTAGAAATAGTCTAAATTTCCATGGATTCGTGAACCAGAATATAATTAAAACATGATTACAATTCCCTGAGATTTGCGCGTTGAGCTAAAGAATCAGATCGATATCAATTCTCAAAGAATCGCAACTTGTGGCAGACGGTATTCGCAATTCCTAGGGAATTGGTATGCTGTTCAGGGAATGTGTTCGATTACGATCCCTGGGAATTGGAGTTTATGGGTGCGATCCAGTTGGCACATAGAGGTAGAATGGAATTCATTCCAATCTGGGACCTAAATGTGTCGGTATCCTTTCTCTAACTGAAGAAAATGATGTCAATACATCCGATTTCTACAGAACCCCCCAAATTTTGGCTATTCCTTACGAATTGCAATGGCACCAGATGGCTCCAGAATGCAAGATCCAGTGAAAAAACGATTCCCTGGATATTGCAGTCCATTGAACTGACACTTTTGCAATTCTTGGGAATCACACTTTCCCTGGATTTTGGCCTAACACATCCAACACACAATGGACATGTCTGACGGAAACTTCATTTGCTAAGGTAGGTTAGTATTCATTTGCTTGTACATAGTACATAGGACAGGAATAATGAAGTGGACATCATGCGGTTTGCAAACTGCCAGATGTTGATTTTCAACAACAGTAGCAGTGGAGTGACATCAATCAAACAACAAGAGGATGTATCGGACCGGACACGATTGATTGGAGTTTGAACAACACAAAGAAGAGGACATGAAAAAGAGGACACAATGTATAAGATGTCAAGCAATACATCTAGAAGTTTAACAACCATCCACAAATTATCCATGTCTACATCTTATTGTGAATGCAAGAAATGACCTGATTGATGTTAGAAATTAACTAATCTCACTCAGAATCTTTTATTTTCTCAAATGGTTTTCTAATTGTGTCAAAGTGGAAGACCTTTTTGATGATGTTCTTGAGGTCAGTGCTTGAATGGAGTCTCTAGATGACAAGTCAGAAAGGGGATCTCTGTCTCAAGGCAGAAGAAGCAAAACACTGCTGGGGAGATGTATTTCATCAACACAAATGGCAGGACCAGAAATTTTTCCATCCCAGCTAAGTGATGGGGTATATTTTATTGTCAGGAACACAGTAGTGATGCATATATTGAAACATGGAAAGAGGAAACAAGATAGCCCATTGACAGTAAGGGATTACAGAGTGATGGCAGTATATGATAGTTCTACAATAAATGGTGGCTTTCATCAGAAAAGAAGAAATGGTGTCTGGGTATGGATAAAACCCAACAGGAAAAGTATAGATTTGCTGTGTGGATGATTGAAGATGGTACTTTGGAGGCTTATTATGATGTATGGTTGAGCTATGATACACATCCTGTGCATGATGCTGTTCAAATGGTGGATGGAACTGACATAATTGTGGTGAAGGGAGATTTGGCTTCACCAATGTTTGTTGATATAATTAACAATCTAGAAATTAGAGAAATTATAATAAGATTTTTCTTTTTTTGTGCCTGAAAAGGATACCTAGGTTTCTGGAATAATTTTGTCAGGTGACAGGCATGCTACTAACTTTGCTAGATATGAGGGATACCTACATATATTGGAAATTCAGCAGGCGGCTAAATTGAGATAACTAGATCTAGTTAGCAAAATTAACTAGCGGTTCACCCGTCCTTATTGTGTGCTGGCTGGCAGTTGGCGGGCTGCAGTATTTGCAAAATGTGTTTTGGTACATACAATATCAAATAGCCACATCCTTTTTTACGGTGCATTTAGTGCACCATAGCTACCGTAAAATGCAGATTATAAGGCCCTGTACACCGTCTTAATTTTCTCATTTTTCATAGAGTATTTTTGCCTTGCATATGCCCTGTTTTTTTTCTAATCGTGCGATGCAGTGAAAATCTGCCTTGTACAGCTTGGAGATGGCTGGTCCTGCACAGCGTAGATGTCACTACTGAATCTACGTCACACATATTTGCATAATTTGGCTTATGTAAAACATCTTATTTATTTTATGTTGCATGAAAAAAACTCTAAAAAACCGCATCTCCCCACCCATCGCGTTGCTGCTCTCCCCCTCTTGTCTCGATCGCTCCCCACACAACCCCTCCCTCACTCTGGACAGTTCCGTTCTCCAGTTATCGAGTCCTGGAGTATGACCAAAAGGGTTGTATTGCATCTACAGGTATTGTAGATGCGATTAAGCCCTTTAGGTCACAGTCCAGGACTCTTTATCCGGAGTCTACTGTATTTTTAATTTTGGGCGGTGAATCCCATGGTTGCCGTGTAATTTTTTATGTTCAGTGGCAAATATCTTACATATTTTTAAAAAATAAAGGTAGTCACTAACTATCAAAAAAGGCAGGAAAAAGCATCTCCAAGCTGTATTTTACAACAAACGCCAGTAGTTAATTAGATAAATGATTCTACATAATAAAGGTAATACGTGTGGCCACAAGACACTGGTCACAATGTGACACTGCAGCTGGCCATCAAATTTGTATAGTATTGTACAAATTCAACTTCCCCGTGCATGGGGTGGGGGTTTGTGTTGGTCCATTAGTTGCAGTTTGGTCAGTTGATGTGGCTATAGTTTCACCGAGCGCGATTCGACCATCTATATTACAATGGATCGTGGCGGTCAATGTGTGGATCGTAGTGGTGAATGTGTGTATCTCAACTATGTGTTGTGTTGATGGGTGTTGTGAGCTTGCAAGAGGACAACTCATCAAAAATACACTACCTAAAAAATAAATACGGCTGGAAATGACTTAAAAATCTGAAATCATTTCTCCTGGTATTCCCCCCCCCTGTATTCCAAAATACTCCTGGGAAATATGCTACAAAAAAGAGGTAATTAAGATCGTGGACTGGGACTAAGTACAATACCACCAGTGTATAAAAGGCTGTGATTTTGTTCGTCGAACAGCTCAACAGAAGATAGCAAATAGGTATTATACCTGTTGGATCCCATTAGGGCACCATCCCAGTTCTAGAACTGGACAAAAAAATCGTCCAGTTCTAGAACTGGACATTTTTCTCTCCATTGAAGCACTGTGCCTGAATGGGGTGTCCAGTTTTAGAACTGGACATCCCAGTTCTAGAACCGCAATGAAATTCACTTGGTTCCCAGTTCTAGAACTGGGTTCCCAGTTCTAGAACTGGTTTCCCAGTTCTAGAACTGGGAGTTGTGCTCAAATCCCCATTGTGGCACTGGTCCCATTGGGGCACTAGTTCCTTAATTGTGACAATGAATTCGTCCCATGTAGGCACTGGTGCCCCAGTGGGTCTTTGAAATCTTCCCCTTATTGGCACTACTATTGTACTTTGAGTTTGTGCTCCAATGGGGATTGAGCTGTCCCCATTTGGGCACTACCACTACAAGACTACAGGCTAATGTTACACATCTACTTGAAAGACTAGCTTGATTGTCTCATCTCTCTCTTATACAAATACTTATCATCATTAAACTACTCTACATGGTTCAGGAACTGGTCCGGACTTCCCTCATCGAAGACGGTTATGGACAAGGTCATCTTGTTGGAGACCTTGATTTTATTTACCACCTTGGTGGTGTCCATGACAGTAGGAATATAGGAGATGGGTGGTTTGGACCTCCCAGAGCTCCTCTCACACTCCTGTGGCTTGGGGCCTTCTGGGCTTGACTTACTCAATGACATCCTCTCAATAGCCTCTCCAAGGGGCGTACTATAAAACAAGGCCTTGAAAAAGGTCTTGGGTGCCCTGTGGAGGTTAGTTCAATTTTTTAATTTTTTAATTTTTCTTCTTCGACTTTTAATTCTTGAATGTCTTGCTTCCAACTATTTCACAAGAATTCTCAATCACAAAATTAATCCGACTCGTAGGACTCCCTGATCGCCGAAGTCAATCGCTCAAAGTTTATTGCTATCTCGCTAATTGCGGGAGAAATTTTAGAGAACTTGTCGATCGCGAAACCAAAGAATTTGTTGATTGCAAGTAGGATTTTTGGAGAGATCGACGCTCATGCAAAAAAATGTACCGCTCACAAGAAAAAGTTAAAATTGCTGCGCGCAATCAAAAAATTTAGTGTACCTTGGGTCGGAGGGGTTGGATGTTGTTGGTGTGCCTGCTTTATCTGTGGAGACTGCTGGATCTGTTGATGAGGTTCCATCCACTTCTTCTGATAAGTGTTTGCCATCTGTTGCAGTTCATTATCTTGCTGCAGGCCCTTCCACTCAAACCGCCGCAGCAGCCAAGGCCCATTCCATTGATATAGCTTCACCCACTGCCCACTGCATATACTGCATGCACTGGACCTGTTGCTGCTGCTGTGCTATCTTTGGAGGCTGCTGGTAGTGCCTCTGCCTAGACTGTTCCACCTGCCGAAGCTGTTGATTCTTGATCCTCTAGTATTCCTTGACCCGCAGGGATTCTTTGTCTGTGAAGGATTGCTCCATCCTTCTCTTTTGAGAGAAACAGTTGATTGTAGATGACTCGCCTTCAATCCAAATCTCAAGGAAGACTTATGCTTGAAAAACAATGTATCAATTGATAGCAATCATCCATGCATGATGATAAGACTTGGCTAGACATCCCTGCTCTTTTTGAAATTGAGAAAGCAGCTTACAAGAGGATCTCAACTTCATCCATGCTATTGACATATGCTCAATACTGTTCAGTTGGTGGATTCTTGTTAGAAAAATGCTCTCCTGTGAACAATCTCTTCTGTGCCAAGATGTACATCTTGCTTTGTCCTTTTGTCTGCTTATCAAAGAAAAATTCAATCTCATAGTGATCAGCACATGCATGCTATTTTCCCCCTGTATTGGTTCTCACAGACATCCCAAATAACTTTTCCTCGATATGTTGAAACCTCTTGTTTACATCCACACAGGCAGAGTTGACAAGTTTGACTAAGTCATGATTTGGCACTCTTCTCTTTGTATCAGCCTCATCACTGATATCACCACTGATGGAATACAATGGATCATGTGTTCCTCCATGAGCAACAATTGCCATGGGAAGCATTCTGTTCTAAGTGTCAAGACTGTGAATGTTTCTCCAATTGAGATGGAGACAACTTAAGACACTTCCCTTCCAATTATGAAGAAGATCTTCAACATTAGTAGTGCAGGTTATTGGCTGACCCCTGTTTGCTTGTCCACTTTTATTGAATGCTTGAACTATTGCTGCTTCAAATGAAGCTTTCTCGATGCTGATCACATCTTGGTGAATTGAGTACAACCATTTAAGGAAATCTTGGATATTTTCCTCTGAAACAGCAGGAAAACAAGTAAGGTTCATGTCAGGAAGAATGTGAGCATAATAGGACCATTTCTTTTGCATGTGCAAAATTGACATGCCCCCTTTTGCATGGAATGAGATGGCCATCCAATATAACACATTCTTGTTTGCCTCAACTCTGCTTCTGCATGGTGAGGGACCTGGTGGTTGATTTGTGTGGTGGTGGCGTTGCGTGGTTATCTTCTTTTTAGCAGCAATGGGTGAGTGATTTGGGTGGTTATCTTCTTTTGCTGTGTCTGGAGGGGTGTTTTGTTGGGAGATGAGCTTCATTATTCAATGGATGATCTTCATGACTTGTTGTCATTTCTTTGTTACAAGAGTTTTTGCTTTCCACTTCGTCAAAACCCATGTGATTATTTTAATTTGCAGAAAAAATGCCTGGCAGTCTGGTGGCATTCTTTTGATCATCCTGGAGAGATGACGTTGGAGCAAGTGCATTGCACACTTGAGCACACTCAGCAACTGTGGCTGCTGGTGTTGGCGACCCTATGACATGGTCAACATTGTTGTTGGCATGGGTATTATTAATGCTAAAAACGATGGGTTGTGGACTATTTGGTTGAGAAATCATTTTTGGATACAGAAGTATTGTGGCTCTCAATGAAAAATGATGTTGACCAATGGCCGGGTTGAAAATTGGCACTGTGTAGCCATGGATACCTTAAGTAGGATCAAGCACAATCAGAAGCAACAGTCAAATGTATGATGGCATGGGGCCCATTGATTCTTTGTAGGAAACTGGTGGGAAATGGTGTTGGGATATTTTTGATCCTTCCCATCTTTATCAACTCTACATTGCTATAGCTTCATTACCTACACTGAGGTTGCATTGAATAAACAGAGAAAACACAATCAAATGATCTTGCAGAACTCCTTTCTTGCTTCAACTGAGACGTTGGTTTTGCATCCATCCAACCCAGATTTCTAAATTTATTGACAGTACTGTTTGGAAAGGAATGATTTATTCTATCCTCACATTTCTGAAAGGAGAAAAGCTTCATATTGACAAATGTGATGAAAAGCATACTGTCATTGTCACTAAAGACCTTTGGGTGCTATACATGTCAAATCAACAGTACCGAATCAGGTATATGTAAATACCCAGTGAATACCCATTGGGGCACTTATATGGACAACATTGCTATACTAACTGAAAATAGTCGAAACACCCATCAGTTTTCTCCAAGTGCAATCTTGTATGTACCTATCAGTACATGAGCAGCATGTAAGTACTCCCTCAGGTCCTCAGCCCAAAAAGGACCATCCAAAGAACCAACGAAATGCGTCGTCAATACGTGGGACTGTATTGACTACAAAATAGCACTCATAAATTAGTTATCACCTAAATAACAACCATCTATGAATTTCGCGCTGTCTAGCATTGGGAAATGTATTAACTTTCAAGAATGTCGATATTGAATAAGTGGTGTTTTTATCATAGGTCTTCAATGGACATTTAAGATTTTGTAACCATATGCACTGCAAACAAAAAACACTGGTAACCTGCCTGTACACTCAAGTGTTTTGTCCAAACCCCCCAGAATGGTGCATTTGGGTAACCTCCCTGTACACTTCTGTAACCAATCGGTACACTAGTGTACCAGAGAGTTACCGGAGAGTGCCAGTGAGTTACTGGAAATTAAAGACCTAAACCAGTGTTCATATTTGTTTCTATGAATGATAGGAATTGGTATTTTTACAGGAAAACAGACTTCTCAGTAATTTATTGATTGATATCATTCTAAATAGTGGTTATAACTGCATTACTTAGTAGCTAAAAAATGTTAACTGCTGGCATACCGGAAGTGTACAGTTGAGTTACCAGAAGTGTACAGGAGGATAACTGGAAGTGTACTATGGAGGGTTACTGGAGTACATGGGAGGGTAACAGGAGGTGTACCAAAGGGGGTCAGGATTAGGTACTGTTAGACTACAGTGTAGCATGGTGGAGTAGGTGCAAGCTATGGTTTGCACTATTATTATGCTCTACTAGTATAATTACCCATAGTACATCCTAATCTCTTCTAGACCTGCCCCTTCATCCTCCCAAAGAATGAGCCTTAATGTCAACACCCTGCCAAATCCCAGCCCCACACTCAAAAACACAACTACAGACCATCCACATCAACACTAAGACTTGATTTTTAATACTAAAGTAGATAAAAATCACGAATCAAATAAAAGTCAAGTCATGAAAAGAATTCCCTGTTTCTTTTACTGGTGTTGCAGAAAATAAAAAATATCAAGAAAGCACAAGTCCATGGGCATTGATGGGAATACATTGACTTCTATGTATAAGTCCTCGAAGTATTTGAACTTGAAGGATATGATTCTGATTCAACCAAGGATAGTCCGTTTTGCAATGAAGTCATGAGGCATTTGCCCTCAACAGCCCCTTTCCAAGCATCTTCATATATTTTTCCACATATGCAGATGACCCCTCTTGATGTTTGTTTTCTTGGAACCATTGGCAATTAGCTCATATATTAGCTCCATGTTGCCAACCTTTGTGGTGTCACCTCCAGGAGAAATTGGATATTTGTTCCAGCGTTCAACCTTTTCCCGCCAATCCAAGCAGATTTCACATGATTCAAGGGAAACATTATTCAAAACATTCAAAAGACTTCCATCCTCTGAAGTTGTTTCATGCACATGATGAAAGTGGAGGCCTTATCTTAGAGTCCAGAATGCCCAAATTGCTTTGTAGAGTTTGCTTTTTGGGAAATCCCAGTGTTACAACACCTTTCTATGTAATCATTGCCTACTAATTCCAATCAAAATGTCTTAAAGCAAAGAGGGTATAGTGTGTGGCCTTTCGGTCCCCTCAGTTTCACAGTAAACACTTGAAGACTATTGAATTGTACATTGTCTTTTGAGTTGTCAGCCTCAAATCCATTGGAACAAACTTGTGGTATGACAACTCTTGTATCTTTGGGAGTGTCAGGGTTTTTGGTTGTATCTTCTTAACATCTCAATAGGCATCTCAGAAAAACTCTCAATAATGATCATCATCATATAAATGTGAAAACAAATTATTCTGACATTCTGCCCAATATTCATCAAATCCTACACAACGGAAATAGTAGTCAAGACCAAGGGCAAGAAAATGATTTAGAATCTGAGTTGCGGGTATAAGGGAATTGGACATTGCATTGTTCATGCCCAGGAACAATGTTTTGATTGAGGGGATCAACATAGGAAGGTTTGCAGGATTGATTTGGTTTCAGCTAGGTATTTTGCTCGAAGTTCTTTGTGTCTTGGAATCCAATGAGATTGTGGCATTTTCATTTGATTCAACTCCAGGTCTTGTCTGACTCCATGGTGGACATGCTCAAGAATTCCTTTGATGAGGTGTTCATGCAGGGTAGCTTCCAGTTCAATTTGGAGTTGCTTCTCCAAGGAAAGGAATATGATGTTTTTAGTTGACTCAAGGAGCATATCTATTTGTGTCAGTATGTGTACCAGCATGCTGCATATATTGATAGATTTGTTTTGACTAGAACTATAGTGAATGATTGTAGATAGTAGGTGAAAATGCATGTCTTTGCATGTAACAATAATCTTGTTTAGTATCTACTGCACCAGGATAATCATCAAGCTCCCACGCGAACCTGGACCATTACATCATTGTCAGGAAGAGGTCTCTTGCAGTTAATATTGAATTCCCCTTTATCCTCAAGATCAAACATGATCTGGTTCTCTATCTGGAGGATTGAACACCTGTTGTAGCAAACACAGGATTTGAAACATTGGCCACAGACAGGATCAAATGCATTGGAGCATTTGAACCCATTTGTCTTCATCATTTTTGAACTTGTGCAGTTTATCCACCCATAAATAAAGAGTTGGCCCCTTCCTGTATTTGTGCAAGTTTGTGCACATAACATGGAAAATACTGCTGTGTCCCCTGGAGAAGAGAAATGTGATGACAATATTCAACAAATGTTCTGACATGAACATCGTTTTTCCCATAAAGGATCTTGAATGTCTTCCTTCTCTTGCTCATGGTAGCCTGCATGCAAAATGGTATCAGGATCATTTTGACTAAGGAGTGACAATACAGGTTATACCAGTGTTCACAATGTACTTCAATACAAATCACTGTTTACTCTCTTATCTTTATGGTGTGGCAGGGAAGGATCAAAAGGAACGTGATTATGATTAAGGGACATGATTCATTTAAGATCAAAAGGATTGTATGAAACAGTGATAAGGATTCATTACCCTGCCGCGCTGCTATATTTTGTTATGGTGTGGCAGCAAAGAAACAATTGAAACAATTGAAAGAAACAAGTGATTTAACATTAAAGTGAGCATAGCTGAGAGAAAACAGACATGGACATGGTAGCAATACATGATACACAATCCAAACTCAGGGACGAGGACTCACATCACAGCATACCTCACAGTGGACCACTGTGGCTCACACCCATCACTGCCACTCACTCATTACCTACAACAGGCTCAACGATTGTTGCTTTCTTGTTTGTGTAAAACAGCACCAATGAGCAAAAATTTTGTTAAATGTTGATTGATTTTGTGCTGGTTGGGACAATGCAATTTATGTTGGAAAGGTCAGATGTGAAGCATTCTCCTGCCTTGAGACCACTCTAGGTGAGATATGTTGATCAAGTGTGTTCTTAATATGATCAATAACAAATAAGCCACTGTTACATTTTTGTGATAAAAGTCTCTTTATTGCTAATGCAATCTTGACATAAATTGGTTGTATACAAGGGAATCAATATGGCTTCCTGTACTTGCAAAAGCACTATCTCTCAACACAGTTTGACCACCCATAGTTGGGTCTTCAAGCCTATACATCAACTATAGGCACCTGTGCCTTCAGTTATATTGGGCCCACACAACTATAACCACAGCTTCCTTGATAGACTAGGGCTAGTGTCTAAGGCAACTGCCTAGTTGTATCCACATCATATCACCCTATCTGTAGCCAGCTAAGGATCTCACCAGGCCATGTTGCTACCACTCTACGTTAACCCATGTAGACACTACCCTACTCAGCACAGACGGTCTTTGCACTTGCCTGAAAGACAGAAAAATCGCGGGAGATCCACACACACCTCCATTTCTTCAAAGCACATCATTGCGGAGACACCCATGTCCTCACAATCCTTTCCCTTCAATTGATTGGCGAACTCAGCCAATCAAAAGACTAGCGTCATCTAGGCTAAATGCCCTCCAAAAACGTTTTCCCTGCCCACCGTCCCCTCGTCATCGTTGCAACAAGCTAAAGCCAAGCATCATAAGTACGCAAGGGGACACATACTTATCTAGAATATAGTCCATTAGCCTGTTACTTCAGGGATTTTGTTACATCCTAGTACATACCTTGTCCCTTTACCTACCTACTAATCATCTTGTACCTACTTGCAATCTAGCAGACAGCCGCATGCAGCCAGGACCAAGGTGATGGGGGGTTATTCTGCTCGCAGAATAATTTTTTGGTTGCAGTGACAAAGTTTTGTTGAGAAGAAACCCACTTAAAACAAAGGAACCATTCAATTATTTAATGTGAGGCGCCTTTTAGAGAGAAGAAGTTTGATGTATACAGGTAATCATTTCTCCACAAACAAATCATGCTCATGAAGAGATTAATTTTACCAATACAGAAGTTGTGTAGTATAATAGGCTTTTATTATCATTGGCAAAATCATTGCCCATAATAAAGATACCTAGCAAGATGTCTTGAGTTATGTCTGTCACATGCAGGCAGAAACAGGTGTGAGGCAGAGTGTTCATATTTTTGTTTATTTGGCGCAGTCTATCAACAGACACTTTGGATCTTACAATAATTGGCTTACTTGCTGCACATTGATGCAGTACAATGAAGCACTAGGCACATATAAAATAAGCCTCATAACCAAATGAGATTTTTTGGAAAAGGAATTCTTGCAATTAATTCCTACTAATCAGTTGTTCCAAAATTGAACTAACACTATCAAAGTAACTAACTTTGCCCTTCAGAGCTGTCACCTATAAAAGGAGAAAACACCTTAACACCATGTCTAGAACTAGACCCCATAGGTTAGGGTTGCACCTTACTTGATGTGCAATTCTCAAAACTTCATTCATGAAATCCCATTATGTCACCAATACACTCAGATTTTTTGTGTCTTACACTTAGCATGATAACTGAAACTACATCTTTAACATTGTATAAAACCTCCTGGATAAACCCATTCACTCTGACATTTTGGAGTTCATGGGCATGCTACAGTAGTTCTTTTGTTTGCATTATTACTGCAAACAGACAGATGTTGGCTCCCCATAATTCATGTGAAACATCACAAGACACTACTGAGACACTGTAAATGTGCCTATTATACATGCAATATCTCAATATTGGAATCAACTCTGATCTTTGGATTTTGTAAGTGGCTTATCAAATTTCCTCAAAGATTAATTTTTACGATACTTTAAAATATTGAGAAAAGATTTCAAAAAGTCTGTTGGAAAAAGCAAAGTTTTTCTAGCATGAAAATCCACTGTTTAAAACATCCAGTCTCTCCTAGAAATTCTATATATGTCCCAGGTATTTCATGTAATTTGGCAACAGCCTTGACATCATGCTTTGAGCAGTTTATGGAATACCCTCAGCGTGTATCATCACCATGGTCTACAGATCCCTATCAGTAGTTCCTAGGCCTCACATACATAGTCTACTTACCCTAATATTGTATTCTAATTCTACAATCTGTGGAAGGCTACCAATATGTTTAGTCGAAGTTGGTGAAGTTTGTAATCATCATTAGGAGTATATGACTGTGACAGGAGGGCCCATAGACAGGCAGTCTACAAATTGGTACTAGTACAAAAATTGTCAACAACTGTCAATCTACGTTTATGCTGTCAAATCTTTATCTTATCTCCCAAGGATTCTGATTCACTTTCAAATGCTTAGGACTAGACCTAGCATATCCCGGTCAAGACCTCTAGTTTTAAACTGTGCATCAAAGTTGGTTGTGACCATTATGCAAAGAAAGAACACATTTTATATCCCACCAAAACAGTGGGATTGCATGTTCAAGCATGGGAGAGCTTGCACTAACTATTAAATAGTCACGTATTCAAGGTCTGAAGAACTCACATTGTGGCCACTGCATCAGTACCAGAATGAAATAAGCAATCCACACTAATCCACACCGGAACAGAAACTTTTCTGGTCATAACAAAAATGTTTCCAACATGTAAGACAGGGAGCGTCTGGGCTGTCTCCGCTGTTATCTTCCTTCTCATGCTCTCTGAGCCAAAAATCAAGCATTGGACCTTCCACAACACAAAGGAATAAACAATATACGTTCAGAACAAATTCGATCCACAGAATTCGGATGTCAAGGATTCGTTCATCATAGTAGAATCCTTCCCAAATCAAGAGAAGCTAGTGGAAGGCAAGCAATGGCAGAAAGCACTTTCCATTCATTTTTACCTCTTAATTTTCATTCCCGACAATCTCCAGAACCTCCATCAACGCACCATCATGTTGTTGACAAGGAACTGGAAAAAGCACAAGAAGACTACAGTGGTCCACCACTACCACAATCTTCATAACATTGCCCCCACCCCCCTCAAAGAAATACCAACTAGTTATTGTCTTGCTTACAAAAGCTTTTATGTGAGTGTAAACCTGCTTATTTTATTCCAAATAGTCAAAATCTTCTAACACATTGCCGTTTCCTCTCATCATTACACAACAGGTTCCATTTTGAAGTTGCTAATACTAGCCAAAAACCAGCCAAAACACCCATCATGTTCTCCACATACAATCAAGTATGTACCTACAGTATGTGAGTAGCACGTAAGTACTCTCTCAGGTCCTCAGCCCAAAAAGGCCCGTCCTAAGAGCCAACGAAATGCGTCGTCAGTACGTGGGACTGTATTGACTACAAAATAGCTCGCATAAATTAGTTATCACCTAATTAACGACGAGCGATGCATCTCGCTCTGCTCAGCAGTGATAACTAACGTTTTTCACCAATTAAAACTTACCCACTCGGCGTTCGACCAACTCGTTTTCTCCAATTAAAAACCTCACCACTTTCGACAATCAACCAACTCGTTTGCAACACAAACATGTCGTCACCCACAGCCAACGAAGCAGCCGTCCGCGAAGCCGTCCGGTCGATCATCGCACCCATGCCGATTGACAAAATCGTGGGCCAACCGTCGAATTCCACCGTGAACGTGCTCAAACAACAACTCGCCAAGATCGCCGCAGCCGTCAAAACAACCAGCTGGGGTGGGCGACACGGCCACCTCGCTCTCGTCCTCAACGACGCCGACTACCAGACGGTCACCAACGTCCCCACGCTCACCACGACACGTCTCGTCCTACCTCCCATCGTCCCAGCCAACCTCGCGAACAACACAACTCTCACCCACAGAATTTTACTCACCCCTCTCTCAGCATTCAAGAGATGCAAGGGATCAGGACGCGGGCACTGTCAGCTTAATAGGTTGTTTATCATTTTTGGCTATTGAGTGCTGATTGTCCGGTGGACAGTTCCACCACATGAAGAGGTGCCTTTTCAAGTGATCGAAGGGTTACTGAGTGTAGAGATTTCCATATATGATTGCTTATGCAAGGTCATACGTCAAAAAGCAAGAAATGAGGATACTAGGGTGCAACAGAATTACTTTTATAGTGATTCAATCATCAATTGGTACTCTTTACTTGTTTGTTTAGTTGGATCTGTACCTAACTCTTACAGGTTAACCTAAACATGTAAGCTTTTGTGTGTATTCAAAGTGACATCTCGTGATTTATGGGTTAAGATGGAAAATCAATGACAATGATGGTAAACGCACTTTTATATGGCATGAGCTCTGCCTGTCTAAGGAATAAGCTCAACCTTTTATTTCTTACGACACTCATGTGCGCACATAATCCATACATAGTCAATCACCCAGTTACATACATAGTCCTTCATTCTTACGACCAGCCATTAACTTCCTCGACTCGCACCCCACCAAACAACCACGAGGAAATGAGGGATCTTCTTCTGGAGGCACAGGTTTCTATAATCACGAAAAATATGGGTATTGAATGCATTTGGATCCCACTACAATTCAAGCCTCAAACTCGAAGTAACGTAGTCAAACTCACCTCCCCAAAACTCCATTGACACTCTTGCGTCGCAAAATTCGGTCTCACAGTCAAATCCATTCCCAAAGTATCCCTAAAAAACTCCTGCGCGGGAATTTTACACTGATGCAAACACAAACCTTTGCACCCACTTTCCTGAAGGAACTTGCATTTTTCCACTAACAAGCCCCCACGTTCTCCATCCACACGTCGATTGGGTTTGGAGGGTCCCACGAGAAAACCAAAGAAAGGAGGAGTGACAAGAGAGGTTAGCCACGGAGCGTAGAACCATGGTCCTATTTGTTTACCGTCCCACTCGGTGCCTAGGTTGGGTACTATCCCACTCATGAAAATTCGGTAAAAGGGAGGCAAAACTGGAGTCATTAGCCCACCCAAGGTGTTCTTTACCATGGTGTGTTGTGCGATAGTATGATCTTGATACGTCACCCCCTCAGGTAATTCCATAGTCATGTATTGACGTCCTTGGGCCACTAGCCCGTCAATTCCTCGAATATCACTTTTTACCCCACCAGTGTATTGAGTTACTAAATTGCGAAAAATTGATAAGAGGATTTTGTCAAGTGGAGAATCATTGTAGGACATTGTTTCGAGTTCACAGTCAGCAACTAAAGGGATGCCATCTTCTCCCGCCAAAGCCTGCTTTGCGTTAAAACTAGGCTCTTCCTCGTGATTTTTATTGGGAACAATGAATGTCACATCTTGAACATTCGGCAATTCACTTCTCGGAATACGACTCGGGCTTAGAAATTCAGCAGTTTTGACGTAGGCCTCGTAGTCGGATTTGAGAAGTTTGACGAGGAGTTGATATCGTCCGAATTGATGACATTTTTGACGAAGCGAGAGGTGTCGATTGACGAAGGGTTCGTCTAACGATTCCAAAATTGAATTATTTATGAAATGTTTGAATCGGAAGTTGATCGTCAATGACAGTGACGTGACGAATTAGTGAGAAGGTTTTGGGTTCCAGTCAAAATGAGCAATGAAGTCCCAAATAAAAAACAAAACGTCACGCTACAAACTTCCTCTCACCAGCTTGTACGGTAGCGGCCGTACCACCGGCACTGCCATCCACCGCATCGCAAGCCAAAACCACATCTTCCACGGTCACCTCTCGCTCCGGCTTGGACACGTAGGAAAATAAAATGGACGAACACTCCGCCAGCTCGTTCAGTTCGATTGATAACTGTTTCGTTACCTGTCGAAAAGTTTCGTTATCCGATATGACGGACGATGCGAGACTTGACGTGGTGGCAAATGAACCACGATGCGGATGGAGACCGCGCGAAAAGGCGACAATGCATTGGGGCGACAAGATGAGGGCGAAGGCGAGTAGGACGACGATGGCTTTGCCGAGGGTTGATAGTGAACGGCTTGCCTTCATCGTGGTAGACAGATCTGATTTCCAGCGCTGATTTTTGGTTTTTTGTTTTCCCCCTGATTTCCCCCTCACTCAGGACAGGGGGTTCAGGGAACATTCACTAAGGCTGTGACTTGGTTGGACCAATAGAGAATAGAGAATAGGATTTTGGCGAATAAAAAAATTAACCTCTACTCATCAAAAATCGTGACAACGTTCAATTGCTCCAACAGAGAATAGCTCAAAAGAGCGATAGCAATTTACTCTACCTTTAAACATTCAAAGATGTAATAGTATATATGTAATAGAGTGTCCATGTTTTCCAAAATTGCGAGCGACCGACTTTAAATTTGTTAGTCATTTTATCTCTCCCAAGAGAATATCACCGGTCCGGCGAAGTGAATAACAAATATAAAAAACGCTCGACTAACAAATTTGATCAAATTTGTTAGCAACTTAACAAATTTGAAGGTTACTCGCAAGTCGTAGAGAGTACTGAATTCCTATCGTACAGCATTTTCTTCCGATTCTGGTGGTAAATTTAGGTGGGGAAGGCTTTTGTGGTCTGTCCATCGCCACAAGAGTTCGTCGCTGACAAATTTGGGCTGTAAAACATGGACACACGAGGAAAGAAATTTGTTGGTTCGATATTTGTTCGTGACTTCTACTCCGACAACTAACAAATTTGAAAGTTGGTCGCTCGCAAATTTGGAAAACATGGACACTCTAATAGAGTGTCCATGTTTTGTAAATTTGCAAGCGACCAACTTTAAATTTGTTAGTCATTTTATCTGTCCCAACAGAATATCTCCGGTCCGGCGAAGTGAACTAACAAATCTAAAAAACGGTCGACTAACTAATTTGATCGAATTTGTTAGCAACTTAACAAATTTGAAGGTTGCTCGCAAGTCGTAGAGAGTACTGAATTCCTCTCGTAGCCCTAACTCTCAAATATATTGTGTCGTTGCCCACAATTTCTTGGTATTGTATCTGAAACATACCCTACCCAACCCCCTTTTTTCCTTGCCCAATGACACGCATCCAATATCTATGGTACGGTAGCATACTGGTAACGCAGCATATGTTCCATAACAACATTCCTGGAACGATCAGAACTCAAGACATTCTTGCATCGACGACAACCCTATACCTCATCTCTCTTTGCCCTACAAATATCGCCATTAAAACTTCCGTGACATGAGTAATTCCGCCCCCCCCATCAACCGAGTCTTGTTATCCCATAGGGAAAGATCTCACCTTTCGTCAAATGATAACAACGTTCAGGGGACAACTAACGTGGACCATCGTGACACGACGAATGCGGATAGACAACGCATCATTTCTCCCAATCCTACACAAGGGACCGCTGCTGTTTTAACTCAAGGATCTGCTACTTCGCATACTGAAGCAGATGGCGAAGACTTTCCTTCACATTTGATTTGTGTCTTCAGCTTTGAACCTCCTGTTCGAGCAGTCACTTTCGACATTCCAGATTCAAACGGGAATGTATCCCCACAAGTCTTCAAGCATGCTGATCTCTATCAATTCATTGCTACCCCTGGCATGATTGGTAGACATTTAGATGCTGTACACTACATTAAGCATCCACTAACTGATGCTAGCATTCTTCGTGATTCAGCCATGGATTTTGTAAGAGCTCTGTCCCCAACAATTCAAGGACAAATCAATACAGAGAGAGAGACAACGTTTGTCCATGGAGGATCGTCCCATTACTCAGGAACATCGTAATCAATACCAGGAAACCCTCAATCAATATTTTCCGTTTGTTGTGATTGATTCAGATACTAATGATGACAACTCAATTGACATTCTCATCGACCCAGCTCCGCGCAATGTTCGTCAGCGTACCTCTGAAGACACATCTACGAGGGAGGGTAGTCGCAACCAATTGGATAGAGGAGGAAGAACCGGAGGGAGGGGACGTGGTGGAGCTGCAGGAAGAGGTGGTGGTGGTGGCAGACGTGATCATGAAGACGAAGATCGCAGAGGAAGAGATGCCACTGAAGTCGACAATACTCCTCGTATTCATTTTGGAGGTTTTGTTTCTAATAACACAATCCGCAGCAACATGCATGCTGTTGCGCTGATGGGTCTTTTACAATTGGCATCTGGACATGAAGATGGACTCTTTGGTTCTCTTGGATACAACAATCGGGCAAGGTGGGTCCAGGATAATGCAGATGTACTATTTTCTCCACATGGTCCATTAGGACAATTTCAGCAAGTGAGTCATGCCGTTCTCCAGCGCCACATCAGTAATGCACAAGCGGTTGCCCGTACTTTCTGGGAGCGTGGACACTCACAGGACAAGACAGGTACAAGGCATGAAGACGTATCTGCATGGGCTCGTCTATTCTTCCGTCTCTTTGAAGAACAGCAAAACCACGAGGCGAGGACTGGTGTGCAAGCACGAGTGCGGGAAGACAGGCGTCAGGTAGTGGCTAGCCTCGCAGGTCGCCAGGCACCACTCGGACATCATGCCGAAGGTTGTGTTGAACTTCGTACTGAATCATCTGGGAACAACGGAGCAGAAATGAGATGTCAAGTCATAGGACGTGTTGCTGCGGAGCGAGTTAGTGACGCTGAAGCTCCCCCTGAAATTCCTGAACTAGTTGAGGGAAGAGATGATTCTGTGCGTCGTCGCATAGCGCCTCGTCGACGTATAGCCAATGGGATTCATCGTCGCAACACTCACCTTGACTTCAGTGCGGATAGTAATGATCCCAGCACTAGATTCGAGAGGATTATGCGTGGATATGATTCTTTGGATGCACTGACACAAGCAATAACACAATCAATCAACACACCGCCACAAATTATGCCACCTCGCCAGATGGGGGATACTGTAAGGGAATACAGTCGTGTGACGGAATTGCTGGAAAGCGCTACAACAAATCATGCAAGAAACTTCTATAGCGGAGTTCTTATTACTTTGAATGCAGAAATGGAACAAATGAAAGCAGAGATGGAAAGTAATGGCATTGATGTCACAGGCAAGTACTCCATTGAATAGACGAGCAACAATCCAACAACTTGTTTGTTTATTATATTATCTTTCGTGAATTTACTTTGTAGCTCGGCAAACAAAGATTGTATATGAATATGAAATGACCAATAGAGAGAAGTTTTTAGTCAAAGAAATATTACTGTTGCTATGAGTTTGTTTTTGTACATAATATATATTTAAATAAAATTCAACTATAATCCCAGACATCACCCAACAGTACTGCAGGGGGTGGCAATAAGACTTCTTCCAAGGTAAATATTCCTCTAATGTTGGAGGTATTTGTCCAAAATATCATGCCTGCGTCCCACCCAAGCAATAAAAGCAATTCAGAGTGAAGAATGAAACTAGACAGAGCCTTCGTACCTTTACTCCGTTGTTGTATAGATGTAGAAATCGTGGTACCCCAAATAATTTGAATCTATTTTTGTGATCGGCAAAAACATGCTCGATACACTCGCGAAGTGACGCCAATCGCATATTAAGAAGAAGTAAATCGGGAGTTGGGTTTGAGAATCGAGGTAGAATTGTGGCCAAAATTGCAAATATTCCATCACAATATAGATAAGGAAATAGTCCGCCAATGAATATACCCCGAAAAATTTGTAAAAGATAATTGTTTAGTCCACTGAGATTCTGAACTCCATTATCATTTTGGCGCAACTCAGTAATGAATACTGATCCAATTATTCCAATCGGCAGGAAGACAACTTGTGCCTTCAATCCGTGTGCAGGCAGGTAACTAGAATAAAATGCTCGCTGAATATCATGAGCAAATTCGCGCTATCTTGTTGCAGGCCCGCTACCGGGGCATGATGTCGGTATGGCAAAGTCATCCAGGAAACCAAAGATCCTGAAAGAATTGAAGTCAAAGTGGTGTAGAATATAATTCTGATTGACAACTTCTCCATTGATGTATTCTGTTTCGAAAATTGCCCCGTCTCGAAGAGAGTCATATATCAATCTTCGACACCGATCAAGATGCCACAGGAGCCATTGATCTAAGCTGGTCCCTGATATCTTGTTGTAGAATTGCGTATAAAGATGATTGACCATCAAATCAAACATAGTTGACATGTACCGAGGATCTCCCCCAAAAACATGACGAGCCATTTCAGTGAAAGGAGTCCCTTTCATCAAATGGTAGAGGAATATAATGAAGCATTCCTCACCGCCAAAGATGTTATTGCTCTGTGTCCTGAAACTTGTAGGTATCCTCCATGCAATGAACAGTCGTCGCAAGTCATTGGGGTTGTGTCCAAACCAACTATAGCAATCCCTCCGACTAATGTCATCTAACTGGCGAAATTGTTTAGATCTAAAACGATTGCGCCGCCGGACAAAGACAGATAGATCCTTGGCATAGAGCAATGCCAATTCACCGTAACCATTTATCCATTGTAGCAACATGGTTAATTTTTGAATGTGATTTCTGATGGATGTGACAATAGACTTCAACGATGAAATTACATGCACGACTGGAGTTGGGAGTTGGCGCCAATAATACAAAAGATTATTGTATCGATAATAGATGGGGATCAAGGTACAGATGATTTGCAGTGTCTGTAGAGAAAGATTCGTCGCTATCTCAGCACTCTCATAGTACACTTCCTGCTCCATTATCTGGGCGGGAGTTAGAGAACTTGAATCACGATATTCATACGATATGGAGCGTCTGGTTCTACGAAAACCATATTCAATGTCATCGTTGTCGTCATCACTCGTGTCTCTGCTGTCAGACATGATAGAGATGTGATTTATTGGCAGTCAGCTACGTCTTGTGGTGGTTGCAGGTGGTTGCCGTGCCTGTGTGCGTGTGCTTGATTTGGTTTCAATTTCTTGTTGTGTCTTGGTGGAATCGGGACGAAGCGAAAAAGGGTAGGCAGCAGTGGGCGGGAATTTCACTGTCAAAAGACGGTCTCTAACAAATTTCACTACACGAACATGGACACACAAGAATCGAAATTTGCGAGTTGGACATTTGTTAGTGACTTCTACTCCAACTACTGACAAATTTCCCGTCGGTCACTAACAAATTTCAAAAAATATGGACACTCTAATAGAATTTAGATGTACAATGAAGGTCTAGATGTGAACGTGAAAAAAACTAGCACGTAAACATAACATACAAATAAAATAATATTACAATGCGAGAGATTGCGACCATGACTTCCACCGCATCATCGTAAATCTCCCTACCGAACAAGAACTAGTGGAGATATAACATTTCGGTCGCCACATAATCCACAAGCACACTCACGACAACAATATCCCAGGAGCAATAAAGACAAATCAAGATATTCTTGGAGAACTAAACCTCTCACCATGCCACAACCCATTTTTCAAGTATGACATTGATTGAGACCCGGACCGGATTCCACTGCTTTCATACAACAATCAACAAGAAAGAAGAGACTTCCCACAGCAATTAATATTGTTTGGTTGCATTGTCCCAAAATCAACTCAATTCAATTGTTGCTATTGTTTAATTTGACATCTGATTGTTGTATTTTTGTCCGCTGAAGAAACAGTGGCATGTGTTGTCAATTTCTTTATTGTTGTGTTGCTTCTTGCCATTGCCATTGCCGTCTATTCAACAATTGTTGTGTTTGTTGTCCACCCTTGTCACTTACAATTGCGTGGGCCATTGTCGTTTTCATTAATTTGATTGTTGCATTAGTTGCCATCATTCATACCAAGTGAATGGTGCTTGTCCATCTTCTGCATGCAATTGTCACGATTGCCGTGGTGGTGGATTGTTGCGAACGTAACTGATTCTTTTGGGACCTGAATGATATGGCAACCGACAATGAATTTGACAACTGTTTGGCTCTTTGGCTAGGGCAGGAGTTGTTTGTTGCTGCAGGTCGAGTATTCTTGCCTGTAACAAGTTCACCCATTGTCCCGTGCTTCAAACTACTGTTTTGGCAAAGTCCCTTGTCACACTGTGTCAAACTGTATGTGTAGCATTCTCCGTTCCAACAAAGTAAGCAATCATCTGCACTGGCAGGAATTCCAGTCGTGACATCATCATCACTTTTTGCAAAATTTTAGCGGAAGCATGAACGCGATAGGAAGCGATTTAAAACAGTGCCAACATCTTCCGGGGCTTTCTGTTTGTTGCGTGATGCATTGGTGCACATGTCGTGATTGTCGTGTTGTGATTGTGTGACGATTGTGTGGTGGATTGCCACGATTGTCGTGGAAAATTGGTGGTCGCGGTGATGAAAAAGAGCTATTGGCCTATTCTCAAATGGCTATTTGACCCACCGAATAGCGCCATCTATTGGTCTATTCAAATTTGCCAAAAACGAGTAGAGAATAGAAATTGACTATCTATTGGTCTATTGGAGGGAACAAAGTCATAAATTTTTAGGCCAAATAGACCGGTAGCACTATTTAGCGATAAAAAATCTATTCTCTATTCTCTATCTGCCCAACCAAGTCACAGCCTAACAGATATGTACAATACCTTAAACTGCGGGAATTAAACCACGAATGATAAAAGATACATTTTGTTGGAAGTTAGTGTTTTTGTAGGGGTCTGAAAAAATGTCGGTATCCGGACAAGTTACACAATTATTATTTGTCTTACAATACGGTACGGTGCAAGTTTCCCGCCAATTGAATTGTCAACTCAGGGGCAAAAAACGAAGAATGGTTCATTTCCCCACTCACTACCCACCTTTACATCGCACCAAACCAAAAGCCATCTCCTTTCGTTGCTCTGTCTCTGACATCACTGCAATCTCCACAATGGTTCAGAATGTTGCTGTTCTTTGTTTCATTTGGTAGAGATAGAGATCGTTGGAAAAGGGAAACAAGAAGTGCAAGAGAAAGCCTTACCAAGTCCATTCATGTGACTGAGGTTGTGTCTTCCCTGTTGTTGTAGACAAGACTTGCAATGTCAACATGAAACAAATAGAAGTAATTCATTTAATAAGTCGTTTCATTTTCAGTTGACTCATTCATTAAATTATCAATATGGTTACTGCTATCATTGCAGTTGGAGACGTAGAAACCACTATAGCAGCTGCACCGGATGGAGTGGCCGAACCGGTAGCCAAACCAGAAGATGAAGTAGCTGACCAGGACCAACACTGTACATTGAATGCAATCTCTTGGGATTGAAGTCATCCACATCCCTTCGGGGTGTATAAGCCCATTTAGCCCATTGATGTGGGTATAAACAATGTAATCAAGATGGAAATGAGGAACAAATGGGAAGATTGGATGATTGAAGGGGGCGGTTTTGTGGACGGCATGGCCAAGGAGCTGACCAGACGGATCTTGGATGTTTATAAGAACATCCCGGGTCAAACTTTGAGGAATGCATGGATGAAGAGCCGCTACAAATGGTTCTAAATCTTGACGTAGATTGATCTAAATTTAGAAAGAACTAAACTTTTTTGCGAAAAGATCATTTAGGATTAAGACGGAAACTATTTGTCAAGACAATTCACTTTGTATCGGACAAAACATCAGTGTATGCGTAACCCCGATTATGGTGAAAAAGATGGTGCATTGAGGGATTCTCATGGTCTGCACTGAAGACCTCGACAATTCGAACAATAGTGCTGTCCAAACGGAGATTGTTCTCCCCCTCCACATATTCCCTTGCTGTAAAGACAACGTGACACCCATCAGAACTGTCACTGTTTATTGTGTAGCATACAAGTTCATGCTCCTCAAAAGAGTGCAGATGGAGGCAAAGTCCAACACCCATTTTGGCCCTATTGACCACCAAAGAGTTTTAACACCCGAGTGGATGCAAGTTGCAGCTGCAGCCATTACTATCAGGCAAAAAACCAACAAGAAAATCCTTTCCATGATGACTTCTGTGTCAATCGCTAAGACTAATGCTTGTTGTGCTCTTATGTTGTGAGTTTTGCTGAGTTTTGGCATAACTCAGCAACCGCACAGAGTTATAGGGGCCCATACAGATTGCCGTGTTCCGTGTTGCTCTTGGAAAGGAGAATCCATTCAAGACAGTTTTAGCTCTAAATTTGGGATGTAAACTGCAGAAAAATCAAAATGTTTATGCAATCCGGCAATTGGAACTTATACTCTGGTGGTATTCAAGACCCGAAGTTTATGGTAGGTATGTGCCTAAGCTATATAACTGGAAAAGTACAGTCGTATGGTAGTAAGAACTACTGTAGTATCTACGTATTCCTTCAAAGTAATTAGACATACCATTCTATTTTGCACAACTGATTGCCAATGAACTAAAAAGAATGGATACAATCTACATCTTATACAGCAAAACTAAATAAAAGTATATATTGCAGTATTAGACTCTAAACAGATAAACAAAAATAGCTAAAATAGATACTCAAAATTTGTTTGATCTAGAGTGCATGATTTAGAAAAATCATATAGCCAGAAAAGAATTATTCGTCTAACTTCAAAAATCAAATTCTAACTTAGAAAATCTGAGATCTTTGATCGTTGCTAAGATTTCACATCATAGGCAACAGCAACAAACAGTTCACATCAATTCTTATTCAAAATTGATCTAATCGTGAATACATATTCTAAAGAAAGTCTTGATTTTGTCTTTATGGCTTCAACAATTCTTCCACCTATCGATGTCGGCAGATAAATTGGGGATTGGCTTTCTTTTAGAGAATCCGTTTTCTTTTGCTTCATTTACCAATTGTCAAACTATTCTTATGTTAAAATGATAAGGTATCCGGTTTTCTTTTTGGAGATTTGCTTTTTTGTTTGATTTTTGATTTTCCAGTCACCATCAGAGATAACTAAAAGCCGATCCCATGCCTGTCCAGGTATTGGATTGCCAATATTGTCAATGCATCACAGGGATGAGCAGAAAATCATGAGAACGATCCTAGCCCGGAGTGGTACAAACCGTTTGATGATGTTGTAAGACCCATGAATGAGTTCTGTTGAATCACGGACTTCATGATGTACGACCTGTACGTACTACAAGGTGTGTTAGGGATTTTGAATATTATGTAATGCTAGGTTTGTGCCCTCTGTGTCCTTTCAATATTGTACCGTTCACACTAGCAATGAGCAATTAGTTTATGGTACCTATTAGGTAGGTATGATAGGTAGCACATATCATGCAGTAGCATCTTGACCGCAAAGGAAAAAGCTTAAGTGGACTTACTTGTCCAAATATTTTTCTATCTACAAAATAGGCAGAAAAGTTAATCATAACCTAATTACTATTACTGTAAAATGGAAGGTATGGTAAGACATATGTGTTACCTGCTCTGTTATGGAAATAACTAGTTCCCTTAACTCCATAGTAGGGCAATAGAGTATGGTATTATATTGTACCTTATTGTAAAATACTTCCTTGAGGGAATGGGGGAGGGGTAAAGGTAAAGTACAACAACAGAGTCTGCGTGACAGGCAACTTTGGGTGATAAAAATTGCCTTAGTAAGTCGTCGATTGTCGTCAGTTGATGTCACTCATTTATTGAGGTTGTTTCCAGTTTGTCACTTGAGTTGTTAAAAGGTTGTCATGTGTTGTCCTCTATGGGTCGTCAAAAGGACTTCCAGTGTCATCACTTGGGTCATCAAAAGGACTCAATGTGTCATCACATGGGTCATGCAAAGGTCTTCATCATGTTGTCACAAAAGATTGTCAGTCATCCTTGTCATCAGGCAGACAGTAGATGTGAGTAGTGTCTCACCACTTAAAGAAAAAATGAGGCAATAAATAATAATGCCAAAAATAAACAACAGGGTAAAGTATTAAGTACATCTATTATATTTTTACTATCATGTACTTATTATCATCATGCAGGTATCAGTGTTGTCATGATGGGTCCACAAAAGGTCTTCAAGTGTCTTCACTTTGGTTGTCAACAGGTCTTCATATGACATCACCGGAATCATCAAAAGGACATCATGTGATGTCACTTTGGTCATCACTTTGTCATTAGGGTTCACAGAGGTCATTGTGAGGTCTTCACAGAGGTCGTCAAATGAGCGAGAAATGACTAAGTCATTACATGTCATCAGTTGTTGTCAGATCATTGCTCCAAAGGCTTCCACATGACAAAGCTGGCATCGACACATAGAGTTCTCGTTTCTCCATTTAATCTAAGGCAACACTTGACCTATAGTGTAGCCTATACATTACTAAATAGATACAACTAGATACAACAATAAAATTACATTATAAGTATGGCGTTCATAGGTCACACTAATAATTGACTTTGTGGGAATGTTTTATTTCATGACAAAATGAGGGTGATTGCCATGTAAAGTAGATCAAGAAAGACAGGGTTTCTGCTGTAACCACAGCTAATTTCTAATTAATATGAGAGGCCCCCAATCTCCCTCCTAATGACATCCCCCAAGCTAAGGAAGCATTCAAACAACAAGTGAAGGATTGTAAATAGAGAGCAACAAAATATCCTGAAGTATAATTGGAGCCTTGGCGGTGATTTTATCTTTGAACAACTTGGAAACCATGTTATATCAACTGAGACAAGGCTTGATTAAGTTTTGAACAATTATGCTTGAATTTGAATCTACATCTCAAACAATTGCCCCTACATTGTTGAGTACAGGGGATAAAGCAAGTGTGTCTGTGTCTATAACCAACAGATAGACATTATCATATAACATATCATTCCTAACTGTTGTTGATGCTAACTGATCCCTTGCCTAGGGGAGCTGCTGTACTGATCATTAAAAATATGAGGTTATCTACAATTTTCAGCAAGTGGTAGAATTATGATGTAAAAAGTGATGTAAATGTTTGATAGTTCTATTATTTTGTTGTCAAATGCACCATGTGTTGTACTATTGTTTGACATTCTTAGAACCTGCAGCCCCATTGTCTTTTACATGGTAAGTTACTACATAACTAAGACATTTTGATTTGGAACTTATGGAGTATTGCCAATCTCCTATGATGTATCAGAAGCATTCATCTTGTTGCAGAAAATAACATAATGAGCCATAAGTAACAAGGACAGCACAGGTCACATGGAATGTAGAAATTCTAGAATGATAACAAGTCTCCAAAAGCCACATAAAGTTCTTATCTGTAGAATCATCTAAACTTTGTTCTTATCTATGCAGAGCTTGAAATGCAGGCAACAGTTCTTAAGTGTCCATTTGAAAATAGTAACCGGGCATTGTGTGTGATGGGAGTTCCAAGACAGCATTATGTGGAATTGAAGCAGAAAATATTCACCATTTGGTTGTCAGCACAAATGTAATTTTCATGGTATGGTTGGAACCTATCTTCTGGAACCTGCTGTCTTATTTGATAGGCGGTTGACAATGGTCTATAATTGTCCAAGATTTGTTCCAATGACTGTGGATGTATGTCTCTTTAATTCAGCTGAGATTGGTTAAGATGACTGTTGATGGGTTTGTTTTGTTCAAGTGGGTAATAAAGTGTGATTACTTCTGATACCTATAACACAGTAAAAATTTGAACAATATATTGATATTTTTCATGAAAAGGTTGTATAGTGCATTGATTGAATACAAACAACCTGTGGTGACACAACATTCTCACATAGCAAAAATCATGTTTGCTTTAAGTTGGTCAAAATTAAATAAAACCATTTAATGATTCCACGACCAAAAAGTTATCAATTTCAAATCCACTCAATAACAGCAAAAGTAGCTAGTGCAACGAGAAGCAAATGGTGACATATTTGGAACTCTGTTACCAATTATTCTTGGCAACAGAATAAAAAATGGGAACACAAAAACTCTAAGAATTAAGAGGTTTAATTGGACTTCGTAGTTGTCAAAGTGGATAACAAAATCCCACAAATCTATGGGAATTGATACGTAATATTTGATGTCATTCTCTGTAGCTTTGGCAAAAGCAAAATTATATGTCATCAGTAGTATAATTCAACACTTGTGGACCCTTATGACAGATTGTCATGTGAAAATGTCCTTCAACATCTAGAACCATTGCAAGAAAAAATGAATGGCAAGCAATAGATTCAAATTAGCTCTAGTTTAAGATTTCAATTTGGTATATCAAGGTTAAGATATACTTGTCTTCAAAGCCATTGAAACTAGGAAGCATGATTGTTGTAGTAAAACCTTCCACTTAAACATATAAAAACAAACACCCAAATTACTAGGATTTCACCTATCAGTGGGCTAAATAACTCCCTCATTCAGGAAAAAAGCATGGGAGTATGACCAAATTTGTAATGAAAGTGTATCTGCAACAGAAATATCACTTTTACTTGTGTTCAAAACCCTTAACAAAGTTTTGCTACAGCATCACTAGAGTCATCAGACACAGTTCTGGTGATCTCCAAGAGCTCCAAAGTGGAAGCATACTTAAGCAATCACAGCCAAAATAGATTAGCATCAAACTCTTGGCATACATGATGTGGCAAGGTTCTTTCAAAGGAGGTGCAAAATTCACAAATTTCTTGATAACTTCAATGTCGGGACTTCTGTTATACATTGTAATGGTTATAAATGCGGAAAATAATTTGGCAAGCCATCATACAGTGACAATTTTTGGAAGAAATTCAAACAGAAATATTACCAATGATGCACATCATCTTCATGGTGATGAACATCAATCTAACAACCAAGGCTCTGAGTATTAAGTACAGACCTCACAACTCAAGTCCAATGCTTGCCAAACATTTTAATTTTCTTCACGGAGCTAACCAGCAGTGCTGCTCTGAAGCATGAGTAAAACACCAGACCCTCCATTGTCAATTGTCAAACTTAATCAAAGTTTGTGAATGCTTGTCAGACTTCACTGAAGGTGATTTTTAATGCAGCATACTGTGCCATTGATTCTTAGTAAAAACATCAAAGTATTACTGTGTGGAAAATAGAACCGGGCAACACAACAAAAATGGTTTCCGGTACCAACAAAGTGTTGGACTTTAACCAGATTGATATATTTCTTTCAGAAAAAATCCTTCAAGTTCGTTAAGTTTGTCAAAGTTAATCAACAATTATTTAAAAAAACTTTGTAAAACTCATGTATCCCTAACAAAGATCATTGTGTCAATATCTTGAAAACCTACTACACACTGTCTAATGTATCATGTAGTGCTTCAACACAACAGAATACGACATGCAATACCACAATTGATCTCAATACAGCATCCCATAGAGTGATTGTCAAAGGATTGACAAAAGCCCTGACATGGTAAATACATGCATTTTAACCAGTAAACAATGAAGTATATTTTACATTCATACTTGGGCCATCAGAAAATTGTATTTTATATTATGAGGGTTTGCAGTAGAGGCAAGTTATCATCATTATGGCTTACAAGAGCACTTATGCATACATACTGTGCAAACTTTATATCATAAGTCACATGTTGCTCTCTACAAGCCATTAGACTTTGAGCTAAACATACCTTGCAGTATGTTCCACTTTCATGTTTGTGATTGCTATTGTCAGCTCAAGTAATACTGGCTACCAAAACTAAGAAAAGTAACTATTTCCAAATTACTGCAGTAATTTACTTGCATCTAGGTAAAAGTCATAAGAACAATCACCCTTGACTCCCATGATCCTCACCTGTAGTACTCTCCTGTCCTGAATTACTGGTAGAGTTCTGTCCACAAAAAGGAAACAGTAGTATTGACAAGACCAAGTAATTGAACAATAATATATGATATATTACTAATGATCATTTATAAATAACAACAATAAAACAATCTGTAAGATACTTTGATTTAATACATAATTGTTTATGAAATGTTTTTTTCACTGGCTACAATGGAAAATAAACAGGACAACCACATCATCAAAAAGTCCTACGCTGTCTCAAACTAGGTTCTAAATTCCGATTTTGGTTACTGTCTCAAAAACACAGTAACCAGTAACAAACCGGAATTTCTGCAGTAATTATTGTAGGTTTCCAAAATATTGCGGTAAATTTTGTCAAAATGAGTCTTATTTTGTGACGTCACGACATCACAGTTCTTAAGTATTGAACAATGTAATTAAGTAAGTCTTTTTCAGTAATCTCACGATCACAGTAATCACGTTACTGTCAAAATTAGCAAATATTCCGAAGTAATGCTGAATTCCGCCGGAATTCCTCCAGAATAAACAACCTAGGTCTCAAAACTTGTGACCTCTCTCAAAATCATCCACGTGTATTGTGTGTTCTGACAAGTTAACCCCCATCAAGATGTTTTACGCATCCATTTTTATGCATAATTGTGAAAGAAAAAACCTTCAGAGTGCTTGCCAATCTATCAAATGAGTGCCCAGATCTCAAGTACTGAAGTAATACCAATGGTGGGTATTAAAGTGGTGAAGTACCATCTTGGATGACCCCCCCCCAAATAGTGACTAGAATGTAACCAAAAATGTGCTAGGTCATCTATTTGTTTTAAATCAATGCTTTACTTTTTGCCAAACAACTTACTATTGTAGTCTGTTGAATAATTAGTGAACTTTAATAGGTGTATTTTCCTAGTGATTTGACCAAATAGACAATGATCAATCACTTCATTACAATCAATCAAATGTCTGTTTCATCAGATGTACCTCGCAAGACTGATATTTCTTGCATTTTGATGAAAAGTCTCATAACATGAAGTGCTTCTGTTATCTTTCTTCTTTGTGCAGAGACTTACACAACATGTTGAACAATACATTGTCATCTGAGTGATTCTTGATTCCTTACCATGTGGATCACACATAGCACACCAACATATAACACATCTTGCTGGACTCTTACTAGTTTTCCTCTTTGTGAGTTTTGTAGACTTCACATTGCCTCCGGCTTGACACTGCACTAGTACCACCTTTTCTTTTACCTTCTTCCCACTTGATGACAACCAACCAGTTCTTCAGTCAATGTAGCATCTAAGACATTTTGGAATATGAAAGAGAGACTGATGTCAAACTGAATTATCATCATTGTCAATGAATTTCTTCATTTCATATCAACTCTCTCAAGGGTTCCGCTCCCTGACATAGTTTGAAGCCTCCCTCTGCACACAGTATGAGCAGACTGAAGTTGTTTATCTATATCATCACGAATGACATCCAACTCTGCATGTCTTTCAAATAGTGGACCAGGTTCTATACCTCTTATTAGATTCATGAGTTTTTAGGAAGAGTGAGTTCAAACAAAGTATCATTCATGGAAACCTTCAACTTCTTGTGTTGGCATTGAATTGCAGAGTAACCTTTGCCAGATTTTGTGTGTTTGCTTGGAAAACAGTGCAAGAGGATAAACCCTACATTGACTGTCATCTTCTTGTATTCTCTCATGATAAGCCACTGTTTTGGAGTCCCTTTTACAAAAGGGAAAGTTCATACAATAATCCAAATGACACATAATTTTATCTACCCTACCCTTTGAATAATGCCATCTGACAACTATCTCAGGAATACTTTTATGAGCTTTTGGAAGTGGCCACTGAGTTGTCTGTACCATTGACATCAATTTCCTCCAGATCACTAGGGTAAACAGGACACTACCTTTTATGATGGAGTAGTATTTGGATAATACTACCTCTTCTTGAAAGTCAGGAATGAGTGTTGCTGGATAAGTAAATGTGAAGGTGGATGTGTATGCCCTCTTCAACTTCAAAATCCTATGATGTATGCCTACTAAAATTCTGCTCATGCATGCATAGGTCTGTTCTGGGAATCTAATCACCACTGCGTAGTGAACCTTTCTTGTTCCAGCTATGTGAACAGTATGTTTTCCAGACTTTCTACTGTTGCATGATGCATTACTTGAACTGATATTCAGGCTTGAAGTTGTAAACAATTGTTTGAATGCAGTTCTGCCCCTTCAGATCCATACATATTGCCTTATCTTCATCTGTATGGGCTTCTTGCTTGAAGGCGTCTTGAGGTTTATGCCCACACTCATAGTGAAGCTTTTTTATTCTTGTACCCTCACACTAAGAATCACTGCCATATGTATGCTTCATATCATTTCCCTCATTTCACTCGATTACTAACCCACCATCCAATAAAGTACCAAGGTACTATCACGTCTTGTTTCAAAGAGGACCACACTTAAAAGCATCAATCACCCCCCATCAACCTAATTAACAACTATAGCCTCAATGACTGATGTCACCCTTGCCTCATTAATGTAACTAGCTTATGAGATAAATGATCCTCTGTTGGGAGTTGCTGAAGAAATGAATACTTCAAGATTTGCTCAATGTTGGTTATGCCCGGATTCATTGTGGGTTCAAGCAAGACTGTCTCTCCAAGTTTATCTTTCTTTTTGTTGGAGAATGCTCTTCTATATGACTTGCATATACTGTTCAGTTGTTGATTGGACAGTTTCTTTAAGTCAGATGGATCTTTCTGTTGCTACAATTCATCTATCTCCACATCTGCATTGCTCCTAATTTCCAATCTCAAGTCATTCTTCAACATTTGTAACTTGCTGTCCAATAGATTGCATCTGTCCTTGGGAGAATTGTAATAGTAATAGTAAAGTCATGCATGTGGCACCACTCATCTCAACCTTGCCACTGCAAACGAAAAACACCGGTAACCTCCCCGTACACTCGAGTGTACGGGGAGGTTACCGGAGCCCCCAGAATGGTATCTTCCGGTAACCTCCCGGTACACTTCTGTAACCCTCCGGTAAACTAGTGTACGGGAGGGTTACCGGAGTCTACCGGGAGGTTACCGGAAATTTGTGACCAAGAGGAGCTTTTCGATTTTTTTCTACGTACGATAGGAATTGGTACTTTTTTACAGGAAAACAGACTTCTCAGTAAGTCTTAGAATCGATATCAATCTAATTAGTGGCTACAACTGCATTACTTAGTAGCTAAAAAAATGTTTACCGGTGGCATACCGGAAGTGTACGGGAGGGTAACCGGAAGTGTACGGGAGGGTAACCGGAAGGTTACGGGAAGGCTACCGGAGAGTACCGGAGGGTTACCGGAGCATACGGGAGGCCTACCGGAACGTTACAGGAGGGTTACCGGGAGGGCTACCTACTGTTGAACTGCAATAATAGACTATGTGCAATTTATCTCCACTAATATAATTAAACATACTACATTTACATATTTAGGGGGCCCGCCCAACTCATCGCCCACCAAAAGGACACAGGTGCCAAAATTTCAGCCCCAAGTTGATCCAAGATGAAAAACGATACTGTGGACAATAATATCACCAAGGTAGAAGAAAATTAATTATTTAATTGAAACTAAGCTGAAATGAAAACAATTGAAATATAGTATGACTTCAATAACTCACCATAAAAATTTACATGCCTCTGCCAAACGTTGTTGGCAACATGGCTGTGAAGGCGAAATGCCAAACTCAGTCTGTGGACTGAGTTTTGGCTGTTCCCTTGCCTGGCCTGATATAAAATAATTGGAAATTAGATGTAGTCAAGCTAAGGTGTAAAAATAATTGTATTCAATGCAACTCACCACCAAAATATACCCGCCCCTGCCAAATGTTGTTGGCAACACGGCGGTGCAAGCGAACCCAAACTCAGTCTGTGGACTGAGTTTTGGGGATTTCAGAACTGGGCCTGTAACTATTTAATTGAAAAAAAATTAAATGTGTTGAGTATAATAGGGTGAAAAAAGTTGAGTTCATCAAAACTCACCATCAAACTATACCAGCCGCTGCCAATTGGTGTTGGCAACACGGCGGGCCAAGGCGGAATGCCAAACTCAGTCTGTGGACTGAGTTTCGGCCATTTCGCCCGTAGACCTGTAACTATCTAATTGAAAAAAAATGGACGTGTGGTGAGTAAAATATTGTAGAAAATGAAGAGTTTTAAATATCTTACCTTCAAACTATACCCGCCGATGCCAATTGGTGTTGGCAACACGGCGGGCCAAGGCGGAATGCCTAACTCAGTCTGTGGACTGAGTTTCGGCCATTTCGCCCATAGACCTGTAACTATTTAATTGAAAAAAAAATGGACGTGTGGTGAGTATAATTTTGTAGAACATGAAGAGTTTTAAATATCTTACCTTCAAACTATACCCGCCGCTGCCAATTGGTGTTGGCAACACGGCGGGCCAAGGCGGAATGCCTAACTCAGTCTGTGGACTGAGTTTCGGCCATTTCCCCCATAGACCTGTAACTATCTAATTGAAAAAAAATGGACGTGTGGTGAGTATAATATTGTAGAACTTGAAGAGTTTTAAATATCTTACCTTCAAACTATACCCGCCGCTGCCAATTGTTGTTGGCAACACGGCGGGCCAAGGCGGAATGCCTAACTCAGTCTGTGGACTGAGTTTCGGCCATTTCGCCCATAGACCTGTAACTATTTAATTGGAAAAAAAAAGACGTGTGGTGAATATAATTTTGTAGAACATGAAGAGTTTTAAATATCTTACCTTCAAACTATACCCGCCGATGCCAATTGGTGTTGGCAACACGGCGGGCCAAGGCGGAATGCCAAACTCAGTCTGTGGACTGAGTTTCAGCCATTTCCAGCATAGACCTGTAACTATTTAATTGGAAAAAAAATGGACGTGTGGTGAGTAAAATAGGGTGAAAAACAATGAGTTCATGAAAACTCACCACCAAAGTATACCCGACGCTGCCAATTGTTGTTGGCAACACGGCAGTCCAAGGCGGGAGGGATAACTCAGTCTGTGGACTGAGTTTCGGCCGTTCCCATGATGGGCCGGTGGGGTATCAGTGATGTAATTAATTGAAAAAAAAATAATACTATGTGTGATGTGAAAGCAGTGAGAGGGCACACTACTATGGTACGATATGGTACCATACACCATATTGTCCAATGTGCATAGGTAGTTGCTTCTGGGTCAAGCACCGTTGTAGGTAGTCTGGTTACGTACTACAATAACTTTCTTATCATGCACGAATAGCCATGCAAGAATCAGGCAAAGTCAAATAGGAATAAGTAACAACCACATAGACACACACCACACCAAATTTCAGCCCCACTTATGTTCCATTTTTTGGCGCGGTCACAGAGTCATGTGAATGAATACAAAGGAATAAGTAAGAAATATGTAGACATACTGCACGAACTTTCAGCCCCACTTATTATTCTTGTGTGTTCTCATTTTTGTCCCAGTCACTTCTGATACTACCATATTTTGAAAATACGAATTTAGGCCCTATACGCACTCACAAAATAAAATCATAAACCAAGCCTAGAATTGAAACCAAAACTAGGCCCAACATCTTATCTTTGATAAAAGACTCGTGATTCAGTTAGTTTCAGTCATGAACTTCCGGTACGCCACCCGTACACTCTGACGCTTTTTTTGTGTCAAAACTTAGCGTGATAAACGAAAATGCGGCCTAAGTAATGTAAAAAAAATCCGGTAACCCTCCCGTACACTCTTGAAATTCGGTAACCTCCCGTACACTCTGACGTTTTGCGAGTGTACGGGGAGGTTACCGGTGTTTTTCGTTTGCAGTGGCCCTTGGCACACAGCATACACACAGTGCTTGTTAAAAATTTCTTGAAAAGTATTGGGATCATTATCATCATTGGAATGCTTCACTTTGAGCAAGATGTCTGAATATTGCTTTGCAGATGCAGAATTGCTATGCATCATGACACAGTCAAAACACCCATAAGTCAATGACAGCATGGTACTCTGGAGAAAGGTAACTCAACCAGTGCCATTTTTTGTGGAACAAAGTTACAGACAGCATTTCCAACTGAGCAAACAATACGCAGAGAGAGGACGGGTTCATTCTCCAAAATATCTTGCTGTTCCCTTGATTCATATCACAGTATCATCCCAAATTCAAATGCAAGTGACAATCCTCTCTTCATTGTGTTTAAGAAGCCCATGTCTAAATTCTCCATTAATTCAAAGAATTCATTGCCAGTATACACAATCACATGGATGCTATTTGGATTGTGGGGACCTCTGATGATCATCAAGCAAGCTGTTAGAATGTCCTTTGTCAACTCACCAAAGTAATTCCTATGTCAGGATAGCAACATGCCTGTAGCAACATGCCTGGCATGATGGAATAAACACAATTCCCAGCCGGGCAAACGAATTTTGGACTCTTATGTCTAGAAAGGTATGTTTTGCCTTGGTTGATCTCATCCTCAGCTTTCCATTGTCTATGATCAAAATAATTGCCAATGGTCAAATTTGTGTAACCTTCCACAATAAACCAATATGAGAAGTTCTGCCTCCAACATCTCTGAACAACTTTTCTAACTCTCAATCAATTTCATAGACCGGTCTCCAGAAAACCCTAAGATCACAATGGCCTTTGTCATCTTTTGGGGTTGAAATGTGTGTTTGACCTTCAAAGCTTTTCAACAGGTGGTTCATCTTTGAGATCTTGCTGTCATAAAAGACTTATTTCAAGATTTCATCTTCTCAATAGTGTCTGTGAGCAAGGATTGGGGATGCTTCAAGACATCTGTAAGGCTGCAGCAGTAGAAGCAGAACCTAAAGAAAGTTACAAGGAACACTTCATATTATGCTTTGAAATTCATTGGCTTCTTCTTTCAATCCACCATGGCTTTGTCATGAAATTGGAAAACACTAAACATTACTTCAGCATTGTAGACTGAGTTCATCACTTGATTTGCAAGACCAGGTTGTTAGCATTCTTGCTAAAGGTTCTGTTGTACTCTTGTAGGACTCTTTTCAACAGTTCTTTCGCTTCCTTGACACACCCGCCTTTTTGAGTGATATAGAGAAATTTTGATACTTGATATGAAATTCTTTCCAGATGATCATTTGTCATCCAAATCTTCCTTGTCATCAGAATCTTCTCCATCAACCAAGAGAGTCCATGTCACATTAGATGATTCAGAACCGTCATCTTGTAGATCAGTTTGTTGAAAACTTTGCAAGATGGAGTTGATCCAGGAGATGGGCAGTCTTATCTATTCAGGAGAGAGGAGATTGGAGATGGACCACATTTTAGCTGATGCAATATAGAAGCAAAACATGGAAGAGAATGTGCTTCTGATCCTGATGAATCATAATCCATATAACTACTATCGGGGGACGTAGAATGGGCAGTCTCCTTTTAGTGGAGGCAGAAACAGCTCAATGATAGAAGTCTCTCTTGGCTTGATAAGCTGGAAGATTGTAGAGTGCAGCAAGATGACAACGCGTGTACAGGAGTACAGCAGAGATTGTCCAATTGTTCAAATCTATACTTCCTTTGAAAATAAAATTAAACAGAGATTAGTTCAGTTGAGTGGTGAGATGCACTGCCAAGTTGTTGAAACATGCAGTGATAAGGTGAGGGTAATCATGAGTTGTACCAGCAAGTTGCTACTGCATGGCATGGGCATTGGTACAAATGTATACTTTAATCTTAAGTGTTCATTGATGATTGAAGTTAAGCAGTGAGTTACACATCCAAGCTATTTCAGACTTGCAGCAACAAGTTGGGGACAATGATGGATTGTGCCAACAAGTTGCTGTTGCTGAAGGAACTTAAGAGAATGGTTAAATCTCTGAGGTTGTGGGGTCATGCAAAGAATAAGGAACAAAGACACATGGGGTTTACAACAAAGATTGTGATCACTCAAGTTAAACAGATAACAGAGTTTGAGTGATCAATGATGAGTAACAATTAAATCACCACACAAACATACACACTACATCAGTCTCACCATCCCACAGTTACACCACTCTGCCAAGACAACATATCCAAAAGAAAAAGGATTGAACCCCAAGTGACAACACTATCCTCACAACAACATCAGCCCCAAAATCAAAACCAACTTACTTTACCATCCAGCAAAGAATGATTAAAAAGAATTAAATTGAAAGGATGGAACAAAAATCAATCACGTACTACCCCAATATAAATACAAACAAGAAAAAGAAAAACACAACAACATCACCAGAAACAGACTGGCACCAAAACCTGTTCTCTTCAACATCTCAAACAGCAATGTCATCCACAACATGCAATCTCAAACAGCAAGGCATCCACAACATGCACAATGCCAACACATTGCGACTGGAATTACAAGATAAATTGTCTCATGTTCTTGTAAGTCCAGTATCTTCTTCTCGTAATTACTGTGAGTGGCTGGAATAACAAGATAAACTCCTAAAATTCACTATGATACCTGCACAATCATGAGTTATGCACTCATTATACTTTCAGTGGCTGGAATAATGACATAAATTGTCTAATGTTCTCATAATTCTGGTTAAGTACTCATAATTCTGGCCACTGACCGGAATTACATTCTGTAAATTTGGACAGCTCCACCTGAACGGAGGCTTCCTGAGATGTACTGAAGTAGTCTTAGGCCTCGGACTGTCTCTTTCACTACATTTTCTGTGACTACTGGGGGGCCAATAAAGAATTTTTTTGGTTCTGTTCTAACACCTAGACATACATGAATGAAGGCCAGAATGGGCAATCACTGCAAACAAAAAACACCAGTAACCTCCCGGTACACTCTCAAAATGTCAGAGTGTTCAGGGCGGTTACCGGAAGTTTCAAGAGTGTACGGGTGGGTTACCGGTTTTTTAATACCTTCTTTACGCCACAGTTACATTTATCGTGCTAAGCTTTGAAGCAAAAAAATCTTTGGAGTGTCCGTGTGGTTCATGACTGACAATTTACAAATCACAAGTTACAAACAGGAAGATCACCTGTTGGGTCTAGTTTTGGTGGCCATTCTAGGCTTGGCCTTCAAGTTTTTGATGTCTTATTGGTCCTTTTTCATTTTTGAATTGGTTGGTTTTATATACGTTCTTCCATTTTTAAACACCCTCCATATAGGAATTACATACAAATGTTGAGAATTCCTGTCCCACAAGTGCGCCATTCACTGGCTAGGTTAGGACCCCTATCTGCCAAATCTCTCAAAAACGTCCAAATAGGAATTAAGTACAAATTTTGAGACTTTTACTGGCTAGGCCTAATATGACTTTTAACGTCATGATTACTACTATATTCTACACTTGATACTGCACCAAAAAATACAAACACAAGAATTACACAACCCTAAATACTACGTATATACCTACATTATAGTATGGTACAATACCGTAGTATACCTACAACACAAGTTGCACCAGCAACAACTGTAGGGGGGGTGCACTCTCACTTCTATCTCTTCACCTCCATTTTTTTCAATTACATTGATACCCCACCATCCCATCACAGGAACGTCCAAAACTCAGCCCACAGACTGAGTTTGGCATCCTGCCTGGCACCGCCGTGTAGCCAAGAACAATTGTCAGCAATGGCTCAATTTTTTAGGTGAGTTCTAATGAAGTTGTTCTTTTTTCAATTATTCAACTCAGTGCATGTCAACCCACCTGGCACCGTTGTCTAGCCAACCACAATTGGCAGCGGTGGGTATAACTTCAGGGTGAGTTCTAATGAACTCAACCTTATCTCCCAAGTTTTACTGACGACACGTCAATTTTTTTCAATTAGATATTTACAGGCCTACCACATGAATGTCCGAAACTCAGCCCGTAGACTGAGTTAGCCCTCCCGCCTGGCATCGTCATATAGCCAACCACAATTTGGCAGCAACAGCTCAATTTTTAATGATGAGTTCTGATGAACTCGCCCTTCTTTCATTATTATACTCACCACATATCAATGATTTCAATTAAATATTTACAGGCCTACTGGTGAAATGGCCGAAACTGAGCCCACATACTGAGGTAGTCCCCCCCCTCTGGCACTGCCCACTAGCCAACCACAATTGGCAGCGGCGGGTATAATTTCAGGGTGAGTTCTGATGAACTCAACCTTTTCTACCAAGTTTTACTGATCACATGTCAATTTTTTTCAATTACATATTTACAGGCCTACCACATGAATGTCTGACACTCAGCTCACAGACTGAGTTAGCCCTCACGCCGGGCACCGCTGTGTAGCCAACAACAATTGGCAGCGGCGGGTATCATTTCAGGGTGAGTTCTGATGAACTCAACCTTTTTAAACTATATTTTACATAGCACATGTCAATTTTTTAAATTTATTTTCTACAGGCCTGCCACTGGAATGGCCGAAACGCAGCCCACAGACTGAGTTAGCCCTCCCGCCTGGTACCGCAGTGTAGCCAAGACTAATTGGCAGCAGCGTGTCAATTTTGAAGGTGAGTTCTGATGAAATAACATATGTTTTACAAAGGTTTTTACCACATCTCATTTTAAATTGAATACATATACAGGCTTACCGCGGGAACGGCCAAAACTCAGCCCACAGACTGAGTTAGTCCTCCCGCCTGACACAATTTGCTCTGGGGGTACAAAGATGTCCAAAGTGATTTCGAGATATTATTTATAACAACCAAACTGAAAACATAAACAATCAACTTCCTGCAAATGAACAAAATGACAGGGAAGATATTTCTCTTACCCGGTGCTTGCATGGCCTTTGAGAATTTGGGCTTATATGCATCCTTACTTTGTGCCGGGGATGAAGATAGCCACAGTTGTAGTTTTCTAAGAAATCATAATTCCTTACTGCAACATATAAGAATCTGAAATACAGTTACCTGTACCTGGATGTACACAATTTCACAGTACATGCAGCTTATACTTTTTACATTCAGCTATAGATTTGTTTGTGCAAAACTGGTTCAGAAGGATATTGTTTTTTTTCTCGAAGAGGTTTTACTTTTTCCGCATGGTACACTGGTTCTCTGTACTTATCGTGGAGGTGAGCATCATGGGCTAAGTTACTACATTTTTTTACATATCAAAGGTCTATTATTTTGAGTATTTTTACTATTTGTAAATATATTATACCTTTTCCTTGTGTTCAAAGGAGATGTACTCAATGGATCTTAAAGATTATAGGTTCAAGGTTCCAGATCAATGAATTTATGACATATGCAGATCATGTCATGTACCAGCCTTGCGTAGAATCTTACTCAACCATGTGCCTACAAGGAAAATGTACACATTGATATCCTCAATTAATGTCATGATTATATTGGCTTCATTTGTCAGTCTGTAACAAAAACAAATATTTTCATATTTATTCTTCACGTCACACAACACACAACACATCTGTGTGTAATGTTACTAAATACTATTATATTTCTCCACCAAACAGCTTACAGCAAATCAACAGAAAGGTTTGTTTCTCTGTGTTTTCATCTATGCACTCTACCAAGATTCAGTAACATTGTCCAAAAGGTGAACTTCCTGTGGATTCTAATGTGATACAACAAATGAAGGTATGGTTTGAAAGCTTTTTCTTGGACAAAGAGGCAGATGATTTGTTATCGAATGTATTAAATGTTTGATAATTGACAGCTGAGACAATTTTATGTTTTAAGAAGGAGATGTTAATTAAACTTGCCAAACCGAAATCATTTTTGGCACTAAGATTTATCACCTTGAAGAAACGGCAGCTAGTCAAAGTATGAACTTTTTTGCTGCTCACAAGTTGATTAAACTGCACCACTTTCTCTGCTTTCCAATATTAGTTGCAAATGGAAGATAGCACTGACACTTTGTGCTTCACAGAATTGATGCACGACATCATTTATGTTTCTGATAGCCTTGGGGGCACCACAAAAGAGTGATGCTCAGATGATTGTGGGTTTACGTAAAAAGGTTAATGATGTTGATGGGTAATAATGATGTTGATGGGTAATTTGGTACTTTGAACGTCACAAAGATTCATAGGGGTTCGTGTCCTGCATTTTGGAATGGACAATTTGGGGAAGGAACAACATCTAACAGTAGCTCTTGAAGCTGCTACTGATTGTAAATTTGGTTTCGGTATGCTACTTTTAATTTCCTGGCACTCTTAATGAATCATTAACTGAGACAGGTCAGCATTGTATGAATTCAAATTAAATGTTTCACATTCCAATATTGACTTACATTTTGTTATCAATGAAGAATAACTCATGCAACTGAAGTTCATTGTGGACGGAACATATAATTTTCTTTATTATTCTTAGCAACAAGCAACAACTAACAAGCAGACAGCAAGATAAGGTTGTTTCTATGATCTCAAAAAAGAACAAAAGAAGGATGACAGAAATCACTCAAGAGAACATTCAGCATATTGAAAACGTTTATTTTTCTCTGTCAGCATGAAGACTTTTCTTCATAATTGGTAAGACATGCTTTATCTGATTACAGCAACCAGTGTCATGTATGACCATGATAACTTGGTTATGGGGAGTCAGACTACTGTGAGATTGGAGTTATTGAAGGCTTTATTGATGATCACGAATTGGGGAGAGTCTACAGACAATTATAATAGTAATAAGAAAATCACCAAGTAAGTAGAATTCAATGTATCTGATATGTGCAAGAGTCTGCTGAAGTCTATCTAATTTCATGTGAATTACTCAAAGTATTGAATAATATTGAAATAAAATGTACTTCATCAGTGATGAATACACCGACCTTCCTTTTCTTGAAACAATTCCACCTACAGCTATAGGATTTGGGCAGTGGGGGGTAAGCTGTTTTTCTGGAAGTAGCAAGTCAGTGACTTCATTCTCATTGTCATTGATCATTGTTATCAGATATTCAATGATCAGTGCAGAACAATCAGACACATTTGTTCCAGGAGGATTTTATGCTATGATTTATGATGAATTACTATTATTTATGCAAGATGGCAACACAGAGACAGAGTGCAAGTGATGGCATGTTTTGCCATTGAAGGCAGAAGCGTATCTTATTTTGTAACATTATAAGAAGTAGAAAAGTACAAAATATTCTTCAGACACAAAGAAGAAATAAAAACCATGCTATCAAAATGGTCTTAAAAATCTCAAATAAGCAACAAAATATAGAACCCATTGCCATTTTCTAGTAATCGAAGGCAATTATTGCCATCAATGCACCAGCAGGAGGGGTGACAACCTATAGGTATGTTTACTAACTGCAACCCTGGTATGCGAATTGCCCGCCAATCAGCCCCTCCAAAGTAGGCAGGTACTCTGCCCGGAATTTTGCCCGCCAAGAAATGTTCTGTTTAGTACCCAGGTAGCTAATCTCTGGTCAATTGCTTGCTTTAAACTAGTAGTTAATTTTGGTGGGATTTGGGGGTTCTACTAACCAGCTGCCAGACTGACTTCCTCTCTAGGCACCCAGGTACCCAAAGATTGGTCCCAACTAGAGCTCTTAGAGAGAAGATTTGTGACCAACCACCACGAGGTACCTGGTGAGTAGCCAGGTACCAAGCGGTTGGTCAATAAGTTGTCACCCCTCCTGCACCAGCAGCATGGCAGTTGCTGTCAGCTGAGACAAAAATATCAGATGGGACAAAAATGTCAGGTGTGACAGAGAACAGTCTAAAAAGTTTCAACATTATCATATAATACCTATGAAAAATTGATGTATTTTGGCTGTGATACAAAAGCCAGCCCTCTTTCAACATGTTCATTTCCCATTCATGGTCGATGACTGGTGATTTGGTATGTGTACATGATTTGATCAAGAAACAAACACACAGTCCCTCCAGTGATACACATGCATTTTGTTGTGGGTGCAACATGGATGCATGAACAAAAAATCCAACTCATACTTGTTTTGTGGGGGAAAATGCTCATTCCTGAGCATGCACATTCCTGTGTAGATATGTTGTAAATGGGTTGTTGAGATTGATGAAGTACATACAAGTCATGCCACTAGGAGTCTCTGTTGGCGTTGATGGCAGTTGTTGATGCACTGAGGCAAATCCAACCTCATCAGCAATAATACATCATGATGTATGAAGGCACAATAACCTTGCAGGATTCAGAGGAAGATGTAATCGGTCCATCTCCCCCCATTGAATTCAATGGATTCCATTGAATTCAATGGGTCACGTCTGCATGCCTAACTTAGGGCACAGTTGGATACTTTTTCGGGCAGGCATATGTTTCTGGTCATGAGGCGGTGCGGAGTTTGCTTACAAGGTGTCAGCCTTGGCTTCCAGGCCTCCTTAAACCAGATACCACCATTCTGATGCAATTCGGTCGATTTTGGACTAAACACTTCAATTAATTTTTTTAACTAAAATTTTGTCTAAATAGGTATTGGGTAATATTATCTTTACTCTCTACCTTACTTCATAAATAATACACAAAACACAACACAACCATGGCCCATCGATCAAAGCGGCTTGCGGTCAGAGCCCGATGCTTGGCTTAAAACTCATGATCGCACCCACGCAACCTCATCACTCAATGATACCCCAACTAGACTGACAATGCGAGTGGCTTGATGATGGTGGCACAATGAGTAAATGCAAACTTGCCACAAAACTGGGACTTGTTGTGATCGTCGTGATGCTCTGTCCTTCCACCGAAGGGTCCCGACGTGGAGCAGAAGGAGACGTTCTGCAATGAAACAAAAAAGGGGACCCAATGGTTTATTTGTTAGACTTGCACAGCGGCAATGGGCGATGATTGAACCTTTCAAAAATTGATTAATCCAGCAGTATTGAAATCAATGAATTGACTTTTTTGTAACTTGAAGTTTGTGTATTGCATTATTTGACTAGGTTCTCATTACAGCATAACCCCCTACTATGACTACACATTTAGAATCTACCTGAAATTTCTAGTTTAGCTGTACTTTCAGATTTAGCATACCACCAAGTTTTGATAGAAATGGCCCTCGTTGAAATATAGCCATTGAATGGACTGAGTACGTATGACCATTTTGTGCACGCCACTAAAAAAATTCGTAAGAATGAGATATTTAGAAAAAACTAAATAATACTAATCACGCAACAAAACAACAACTCGTCCGTGTGCACATCATCATCACACGATAATCTCGATCTCGCAAGATCTCGCGTTTCACACTACATTCACTCTCTTTTTTATGTGATCTCTCTCCCATCCAGCTCACACTCACTCTTCACCTCCGTCATCTTGCGCATGATGCACAATCACATTGAATTCCCTGAGAATAATGGAAAGTCTGGTTGTGAAATTTTGCATTGGCGGTCTGGAGGGTGAGGTGCAACCGGCACTGTTGAGGTATGACACAACACTGTTTCCATTTCATAATTTTCGGGAAGATTTGTGTGGGGGTATTTTACAATGAAGCCACGATCAAAGCTTGGAAGTGAGGGAAAACTAGTTCTTTTTATCGTATTGAAGAAACAACCTCGTGTCAAGTCGCTGAAATGGCAGGTTTGACTTCGCTGGAAACAATGGTGTATGAGCACAATTATCACAAGATACAACGAATCTGTGGGGAGAGTGATGCAAATCATCCGGCGAAGCAGATTGTGAAACAAAGTTTGAATGAAGTCATTCTTGACATGGTACATTTGGGATGGAACAATCATTGTGGTGGAATGCATGGCAGCAAGAGGAAGAATGGAGATGCCACTCTAGAGAAGAGAGAGAGAGAGTAATTTGTTCCGTGTGTTGGAATATGACGAAAGTAAAGAGTTGGATGTGGGTGTTGTTGCAATAAAGCCCTCGTCAATAGAGACGGAACTATGATGATGAAATTGCATTTGCCCATTCAGTTAGATATGATAATATTAATCTCTGACAAATGTTATAACAAGAATTATTCGGGATTCATTACAATGACCGTTTCTTACATTACTGGCGGTATACAGTTGGAAAACTTCTCAACGCCATGGACAACATCAGAGTTGAGCCCTTCATCTTTGTTCGATACAACCGTCGGAGTCAAAAATTCATGCAAAGCCTCCATCGTTGACATGACTCCCATGGCAGAACTTCTCCTTCCAGATAACGGCGCGGTATCTGGTGATCACCCACATTGTGAATTAATATTGATCTTACCAAAAACAGTGGAGAAGCGATCTAGCAGTTGGGCTACTCCATTCTGTTGCGTCTCATCGGCTGACGCTGTAAAAATGGATACTTGCTGACCATACTTCCCCTCTCTGGCATACATCAATACATCCTTCACGGAAACATTTTCCGCAATGGCCACCACCAGTCCAAACTGTTCTTCCTTGTGAATTCTCTATTAACTAGGGTTGGTTGTTGTGTTCTTTTGTCGACCGTGAAGATGCCACGTCTGTTGCCATATCTGCTATGGCAGGATCACCGTCTACTGACTAAAGCCCCCAAAGGTTCATGTCATCCTCACCACTTGCCTGAACCCTCTGATAGAGCTGACCAAGTGGAGGGTCTCTCATCCACTCCACCTTTTCTCTTTTTCTTCCGTCTTCCAGGTCCCGTTTGTGGTCTTTTCCAAGTGGTTGGTTGTTGTGTAATGCTGTTGATGGCAACGAGTGACGATGCCACGTCCTACATGTCATCACCGTTTGAAGCAGCCGACAGGTAACACCATTGACCGAGCCTCCTCCCTTAGCAGCCCAAAAAACGCATGCCCCTAGCAGAACGGAGCGGGTCATCTTCTTTTGGACACAGTGCGCTGTTGTTGTTGATGATGTCGTGATCGTCAACGCGGTGATAGTTGATGATGGCCGACCGAGGATGATTGCGATCGGGTCGTCCTGGTCGTCGTACATCATGTGGGCGGGTGTGCAGTACCGCGAGGGAGCAGCAAGAGTACAGCAAGGACAACAATCAAATGGGGCATGTCATGCAATAGCAGTGAAATTAATTCTCATACAAAAAAGCGTGAGACCACCGAGTTTAGAGACACCCCATGGTCAACATTTGGTCTAACAGGGCGCAGATACACTTACGACTTAAATCGCCCACTGGGGGAACCTATGTCCCATGCACATGGGACGATACAATTGACCATCTCAGTGTTTGACGGGAGTTGACCAGCTTCGTGTTTGATGGTGGAAGGGGTGTTCAGATACTGTAGGAATAAAATATGAATAAAATTCTGATTTTTTTACGTGGCGTGCACAAAATGGCAGAAGTACTCAGTCTGTTCAATGGATTGCAGGGCTCACTAATCATAATGAAGTCCCTTTGAATACTTTGCTCGAGTTGGTACTATCCTGGACTCCATCATCCTGGAGATCGTACCATACCATATGTTAGGCCAAAAGTTAGGTAACTTGCGATTGCTAAGAATTGCAAAAAATTGGCGATCGTAATTGCAAATCCTGGGTGATGAAAACTTTGACAAGTAGTCGCACTTTTCGATTTTGCAATTCCTCGGGAACAATGGTTTAGCCCGGGATTTCTGCGAAGGCCACTAGCTTGGCATCAATTCGAATTACGATGTGATGGATTGGCATCAAAATCCATGATCAGAATAGTTCGAGAAGGGGGCTTCCGATTCTACATCGCCCTAAACACATGTTAAGTACAATTCCTTAGGAATTGTAACAAGTGCCTGACTACCCCAAATTTCAATTTCCAAGGAGGAATAAGTACACCGTGTCTTTAACAGTTGAATGTGTTTTGACACCAGTATCATATAAAAAATGATGCCTACATGACCTTGTTCACACTATTCACTTTTAATACAGTTGTTACCCAAGAATTGTTCTACGTATTCCTGGAGGATCCGGGTCAGTGGGGTGTGTCAACCATTTTTGGCGAGTGAGAAGTGACGTGGCAAGATTGCGCACGAGTGCGCGAGTCATCGGGCAGGGATTGCGGGGACGGGGCGGGGACGGATCGGGACGGACGGGAATGGACGGGGACGGACGGGGACGGACTGGGACAGACGGTGACGGGCGGGGACGGGGCGGGGACGAGTTGTAAAAGTACTTACTTTGTTCGTTAAAATATGTATACTTGATTGTTTTTGCTTATCAATGTGTACGACTGAACCCCGTGATAAAAGTACGTAGTGATAGTGTACAGTATGCATGATACAGCATAACATACAACTAAACTTTGCTCGAGTCGCACATGAAAGAGAGTACAACCGTATCGTGCTGTACATACTTTATCGGCCAAAGTAGGGATAAAGGCGGGGACGGGGTGGGGACGGATGGGGACGGAAGGGGACGGAAGGGGACGGAAGGGGACGGAAGGGGACGGAAGGGGACGGAAGGGGACGGAAGGGGACGGGGCGGGGACAGGGCGGGGACGGGGCGGGGACGACGTAGGGATGGACTGCGGACATACTATAATCTGAGAGGTTTTTGGCGAGTTTTAAGGTGTCTAAAAATGTGGACGCCCACCAAGGCCCGGATCCTCCTGGCAAGATTGCAACTACTTGGGAAAGTTTTCATCACCCAGGAACGGAAAAATTTATTGCAATTCCTTAGCAATTGCAAGTTACCTAACTTTTGAAGGTTGTCCATCTCCGGAATTCTGAGAATAAAGTCACGTTCATGACGTCATCAAAAGCATCATCGTGTTGCCACATAAATTTTAGCAAGGTATCTCTACCTATTAGCATTGTGTAAATTTAAGGTGAAAACAAATAGGAATCAGTAGTCCCGCAGGAATATCTATAGGTTCCTGCAGTTCATCCCTTCAATCAAGAACCCCATCTCTCGATTTAATCGAAGAGCTCCATCCCGTCAAGAAGATTCTCTTGAATATCTCGATCACGAGCCACATTTTTAGTTTGGTGCCCCATCCAAACAAGGCGACCGAACTAAAAGGTAAGTTTCGACATCTGTCGACAATGTGTGGATTGACATGGGCACTTTAAGGCAAGGGCGACTAAAATTCGGTCATTGATGTTGATTTTGCGATTCAGGACCATCGACAGGCGGCAACAACGTCCTCTCGTCTTCAGTCATTACTGTGACATCTGACAAAGTACATCGAAAGCTGCGAATCTCTGGCGACGTGGAGCCTGAAGTCTACGTGTTTTAGTTTTGATTGATACCATATTTTGACCTGATCATTTCCTCTCGATTCTGAGTAGATTCATTTTGTGCCGTCGTTTTGATCCCGTCCTCAGTAATTGACTTCTCTTGGTTTCACAGTAGCAGAAGAAAATGACAACGAGAAAGAACTGCTCTTATTCCGCTCTTTTCGCGTCGCTCCTTCTTCTGAATGGAATTGATGCCTTTGCCCCTGCTCCAATCCACAATAAGTACAATGGTTTCGTCCGAACTTATGACGAGAAAATTGCATCTCATCCGTTGCATGTATCGAAAAGTGAATTTACGAGTAGCCTTGAGGACAGCAGCCTCGCTGATAATGATAATCCAAGTGGTTACCAAGCAACACTTGCGTCCTCTGCGACAAACTATTCGGACATGACCATACTGCCTCGCCATCCCACAAATGAAGTTGCAAATGAAATATTGATTCAGACAGAAGCTGCCTTGAGGAAAATGCAAGAGAAGGAATTATTCTTGGCAAGGGGGGAAGAGAACAATGCCTTATGGTCTGCTGCAGGGAAGAGTGCAATTTATGATGAAAGTGCAACAAGAAGAAGCTCTGCCGTTGTTCAGATAGACACAGAGGACGGAGAAATGCCCATTGAAGCGGATCAAGAATCAGTTTATGCCAACTCGTATGTCGATTTGGGAAAAGTCGATACCGTTGGGTTCGATTTTGATTACACTCTGGTGACGTACACACAACAATTGTTGGAGTTGATATATGATATGTCATTGAGGAGGCTGGTGAACGAGAAAGAGTACCCGAGTGCTATGCTTAGTAGTGGGCTAAAGGTAAGATCCTGGGCTCATCTACCGGTGGATGAACGAAACAATCTTGCTTTATGATGAAGATATTATTCCTAACATCGTTTGCATTGAAGTTTGATCCATTTTTTAGTATAAGAGGTGAGTCAATCGAAAATTCGACGAAGAATGCCCACTCACTATTTCCCCCGACGACCTGTATGCTTTTCGACACGAATATTCGTTAATTTTCTTGTACGCAAACTCTTCCTGTAGGTCTTGCTGTTGATCGAGAGAACGGATGGATCTGCCACTTAAGCTACACACACAAAGTCGCTGTGGCATGGGAAGGCCGAAATCGGGTCCCCCGATCTCGTCTCATGGAAGAATACAGTGGCAAACGAGCCCTTACTCCAAAGGAACGTAGAACTAGGCTCAAACCACTTAATGATCTCTTTAGTATGGCAGAATGCTGCCTTATGGCAGATACTGTCCAATTCTTCTTAGATAGAGATATCCCTTTTTGTCCTCGAAGTGCAGTGAACGATGTTTTAAGCAGCATTACTGGCACACATGTAAGTGGAGAATTTCATAGGCAAGTCGCGAGGGAGCCAGAGAAATACTTCGAGCCAAAACCGCACCTGAAGGGTGTCTTGGAACGGATGCGGGAAGGTGGCAAACGATTGATTTTTGTGAGGTAAGGCACTATTTGTTAACATTGTAGTCTTGGCATTGCGATTACGTTAGCGGCCCTTCTCTAATGGTTCTCTCATGGCTCCGTTCTCTCGCCTCAGCAATTCTCCGTTTTGGTACGTTGACGCTGGGATGAATTATGTTGTTGGTCCTGACTGGCGGGAACAATGGGACGTTGTGATCGTGTCAGCAGGAAAACCAGCATTTTATACTGAAGATAATAGACCATTCCGTGAGGTTAGCGTCGAAACAGGCAAAGTCAAGTTTCAACAGGTGAGATGAATCAAAATTTGTAACTGTTAATTAGACCCAATCAAATGAAGACAATTTTCATTACATCAGGAGTCTCACATTGCTGAATACTTTGACAGGTTTCGATCTTGGCGAAAGGGCGCGTCTACACATCCGGTTGCCTCAAAGAACTTACAAAATGTATCAATTGGTCCCACCCCCTCTCAACCACCGCAAAGGATGACCCTCCTGCATACGATGACATCTTTTCACCATTAGCATCCCCTAATGTGATGTACATAGGTGATTCTCTTTTCGCAGATCTAGTTGATGCAAAACGAGAGTTTGGATGGTGAGTCGAGCAGATTAATGTTGAATCATTTCCTTTCATTGAAACTTCCTAAACCATCTTGTTTTTCTTTAGGACTACTGCAGCAGGTAATTGATACGTGATATATTTGATTGATACGATTTTTTTCTTCTTCGTGTAGGATTCAATTGCATTTTTGGTTTTTTCCTAATCTTGGCTTTCTTTGTCTACCACTCGTCAAACAACAATTCAAACTGTAACTTAACTGTAGTGACTCCAGAAGTTGGATATGAAATCGAATTACAAAGGAAAACTGAATTCAAGATTGCTGAGCGAGCTATCGAAATGTTACTGAATTCTTTGCGACTTTACCAGCGTAGCTTGGGTACTGGGTTGCGTTCAAAAGAAGATTTAGAGGTAATGGATAAAATGGAGAGGATGGTGTCTAGATGGAGAGATGAGCAAACAAGATTGTTAGGAAACCCCTTCGGGTCTGTTTTCAGGGCAAGGTATCAACCATCCTTATTTGCTCATTCTCTTCGAAGGTATTGTGATCTTTACATGTCAAATGTTGCAAGCCTTCGTCACTACAGCTCGCAACATCGTTTTTATCCAGAATCTCCGAAGTTACTGTTTCACGAAATTCGTGGGAGCAACCCCGAGTGCTGTGATTTCGACGACGAGTTTGTACTAGACATATGAAGATACGTCGTCGGCTTGCACTGAAGTATCTCCTCTGTGGACTAAATTGCATCGTTGACATTAAGCATAGACATCCTAATATCGTATTATTTGTACTTTAACTTTTTCCAGCCAGACGCGTTTTTCCTTCGATTCATTACATGCTTCCATTTGAAGATAGAGCACGAAACACACATCAGGGCCCTCGAAGCCACATAATTTATTAACGAACCTCCCGAAGGGAATTTCTCGCAACTTCTTCACCTGCCACACAAGGGGTGTACCCTTCACACCCCCTTAAAATAATTTCATCGAGGCATGCGAAGTATGCCGAAAACTCAGCATCACAGATTTTACAGTTGAGTTTCTTACACTCACTGACCCCTGAGCAGTGGCCAGGGTCCGTTACAGAGGCACAGAACTGGTGAGGTTGTGACGGAACGGGACACTGTGCGTAAATCAAGGACACATATGTGAGGAAACGAACGCATCTTTTCATCTTTCTGAACATCTCCATTGACATACATAACAACAGAGTTGCATATTTCTTGATGAGCAACTTACAGAAGCACACTTTGCAACCGAGGTCAGTAGAGACTTCGAATCTTTTTCGGTTGCTCCTGCAGCCTGGCCCAGGGCACACTTGTTTACAGCCACAGTTTCAGCATAACAAGGTGCATTTTCTGAATCTTGTTCTGCCTGTTCTATCTCGAGGAGACCAGTGCTAAGTACACATCACGTATCGAGAAAAACGAGCAAAAATCCCTGTCAGTGATTATGATCAAGCATCATAACAAGCCCTCCCCAACATTTTTCCAATTATTTATCCGACGTCGCCGCAAACAAAGTTAGATTCAAATTAATTAGTACTCACATCACTTGTGAGGTCATGAAGACATTATTGCTTCCGGGACATACTTCGCTGCCACATTTTGCAGACAAGAAATTGTTGATGCATTGAAAAAACTTCGACGTTTGAACGGAGCATTCTGCGTTGCATTTTGATTCAATGCACCCATCAACATTAGAGCAGTAAGTAGATGTTGCCAAGTCACCACAACTTATTCCATCTGAGTTTGGGGAGTCAACTGCGGGGCACTGAAAGGATAGAAAAAGTCGTTAAGATCGCTTTTCTTGTCCATAACTCCATGAGTGACTCCAAGACTCACTGTCAGACAATCAAACGCCTGATTGATTTCATCAAGTGTCATCGCTGCTGCCGGCGCTGGAATGCCAAGGATGCATGCAGTTGCTTCGAAAACTTCGACCTGACAAGGAGTGTCATCGTCGCCGATGCCTGAGTTGACTGCGGCTAGGATATGGGCAATGTTCAAGAGGTTCATGAAGTATGAAAGGAATCGAGGGAGCACCTCTCGAACTGTAGAGCCTTGTGTTAGGCGGAACAATATGACACTAGCAATGCTATACATACACTGTTTGTTCGTCACTTCACTGAAGGTTAGATCATTATGTTCATCAAGAAGTCCTTATGTCATTAGGCTCGCATAAGGAGGCTAGAATAGGCTATTATCCTTTGCACGGAAGTAAAATTCTGTCAGAATTTTTTTTCCATCAACATCTTGACGCGATCTGTCAAAAAAAAATCGTCGACCATGACATTCCATCGACCCCCAAAAAAACGGATTAAGACTGTAATAACTCAGTCAGTTTTCGGTCAATATCATATCTGAGGGCATCGTCGTGTAGCCCCCATCACCGCGCATCCAGTGATACTAACCATATTGGTTAGTGCATCATACCTAAGCAGTTATTGTCTTCCCCTTGTTGAAAAAGTTGTTTGACACGCCCATCTATGTCAACCGACCTCCTACCCTCTCCGCCTCTTCCCATGTCACCATGAGTGATGCAAATAGTAGCCACTTTGGCAACTCATCCAGCCCATCACAGGATGATAAGTCGTCCCTATCAGATGGGTAGGAATTTATCCTCAGAACAAAAATCTCACATTCTTGCCCCACGCACCTTCTCGCAACAACGTCACAAGCCCAGAATCATCATGAACACTCAACACAACGTGACTTTTTGTACCAGCTTTTTGTGCATCACAACATGCTCATCACATGAGTCCTCGGAGCGCAGGCAGCCTTTGTTGACGTCGGTTGATCAACTTCATTTGTATGCTTTTCATCTTTTTGACAGGACTAAGGATTTTAATCTCACCTCAAAAGTCTTCAAATGGGTCTGGGCCATCATATTCCGGTCGCAGCAGCTCTTCCGCGTCTTCCGGATATTCTTCAAAATTTGATGTGTCAGTAGTCCCCGATAATTCTGGCTTGATCGGTGCTGCTAGCTTTTTGCCGCGAGTGCATCGAAATCCATGTAAGGCAATTATTTTGCTAACATTTTTATACATTTTCGACCTACCGGAAAGTTGATCCGAGATCGCGAAACCCTGGTGCTCACGGACGAAGGAAGTGAAGGCATGCCTATTTACATTCTTCGGGGCAGCCCAGAAGGAAACAAGTGGATGCAAGAACACGGAGTAGTGGTTGAAAGCCCTGCGGCTGCCCCTTTGGATGAAGTTGCGCATGCCGCCTCTGTTGGCGATATGGACATCCTGTCATACTACGCAACTGCTAATAAGGACCTGCTTCACAAAGAGGATGTCAATGGTTGGAAGCCCATTCACGAAGCTGCAAGAGGCGGACACCAAAATGCGATTGAACTCTTGATAAAATACGGAGCACGTGTCAATGATAGGGCAGGAAGATATGGCCCGAGCGTACTGAGCCTTGTTGTTCAAAACCATGGCCGCGATCACCCATTGGTAAACTATTTAACAAATTTGGGAGCGTTGGAGATTGGTGAGGAACTGTAATTCACTGATTCAGCAATGCTAATATCATCTATATAAGGGATTAAAAAAGATTTGTTAAACATTACTAAGGACCGTTCAGTCTCAATTTTTGTTGATGTCACATTGCAAAGTTTTTCTCTGTTTTTCTTGCGTGTTTTATTACAAGCACACCATAGGTCAATGACTTCACATTTGAAACTAACATGGTAGTGGTGCGGAGATTACGAACAGCTTCAGCTAAATAAATGATAATTTTCGTGTCTTGATACTAGTTCTTGGATCGAACAAAATGAAAGTTGTAAGAAGAAACAAAGCTTTGTAAAGACTTGTTTCTTTCCTCTTCGTCACTTACATGGTGAAACAACGATTCGCTGCAGGGAAACCGACTTTGGTTTTGGTAAGTGAACTGAGGATTGTGGTTTTGTGATTTTTAGTTACCTGATCGCATTAATCTCTCAACTTCTCGACCAAAATGTACGTTGTAAACAGCAAAAATGGTAGCATTCAAAACATATACTATTTAAGGGACTCCTGAATATATTGCGCCAGAGGTTTTGCTCAGCAAGGGGCATGGCAAGGGCGTTGACTGGTGGACTCTTGGAATACTGATTTATGAAGTGTTAGTTGGCGAGCCACCGTTTCTGGACGACGACCCATTGGGGATCTATCAACAAATATTGACAGGGAAAATAAGTTTTAGTCGAAGCTATGACAAGAACGCCAAATCATAAACAAAGAAGTTGCTCACACCAGACTTGACAAAGAGATACGGGTGTTTGAAAAATGGCGCATTGGACATCAAAATGAGTAAATGGCTCGCTGACATGGATTTCGATGCACTCGTCCGATGCACTCGCGGCAAAAAGCTAGCAGCACCGATCAAGCCAGAATTATCGGGGACTACTGACACATCAAATTTTGAAGAATATCCGGAAGACGCGGAAGAGCTGCTGCGACCGGAATATGATGGCCCAGACCCATTTGAAGACTTTTGAGGTGAGATTAAAATCCTTAGTCCTGTCAAAAAAGATGAAAAGCATACAAATGAAGTTGATCAACCGACGTCAACAAAGGCTGCCTGCGCTCCGAGGACTCATGTGATGAGCATGTTGTGATGCACAAAAAGCTGGTACAAAAAGTCACGTTGTGTTGAGTGTTCATGATGATTCTGGGCTTGTGAGGTTGTTGCGAGAAGTTGCGTGGGGCCAAGAATGTGAGATTTTTGTTCTGAGGATAAATTCCTACCCATCTGATAGGGACGACTTATCATCCTGTGATGGGCTGGATGAGTTGCCAAAGTGGCTACTATTTGCATCACTCATGGTGACATGGGAAGAGGCGGAGAGGGTAGGAGGTCGGTTGACATAGATGGGCGTGTCAAGCAACTTTTCAACAAGGGGAAGACAATAACTGCTTAGGTATGATGCACTAACCAATATGGTTAGTATCACTGGATGCTTGGGTGATGGGGGCTACACGACGATGCCCTCAGATATGATATTGACCGAAAACTGACTGAGTTATTACAGTCTTAATCCGTTTTTTGGGGGTCGATGGAATGTCATGGTCGACGATTTTTTTTGACAGATCGCGTCAAGATGTTGATGGAAAAAAATTCTGACAGAATTTTACTCCGTGCAAAGGATAATAGAATACAGGGAAGGTTACGGATAAATTCCGGCATCTGCGACGTTTTTAAGGTATTATCCTTTGCACGGAAGTAAAATTCTGTCAGAATTTTTTTCCATCAACATCTTGACGCGATCTGTCAAAAAAAAATCGTCGACCATGACATTCCATCGACCCCCAAAAAACGGATTAAGACTGTAATAACTCAGTCAGTTTTCGGTCAATATCATATCTGAGGGCATCGTCGTAGCCCCCATCACCGCAAGATTCAGTGATACTAACCATATTGGTTAGTGCATCATACCTAAGCAGTTATTGTCTTCCCCTTGTTGAAAAAGTTGCTTGACACGCCCATCTATGTCAACCGACCTCCTACCCTCTCCGCCTCTTCCCATGTCACCATGAGTGATGCAAATAGTAGCCACTTTGGCAACTCATCCAGCCCATCACAGGATGATAAGTCGTCCCTATCAGATGGGTAGGAATTTATCCTCAGAACAAAAATCTCACATTCTTGGCCCCACGCAACTTCTCGCAACAACCTCACAAGCCCAGAATCATCATGAACACTCAACACAACGTGACTTTTTGTACCAGCTTTTGTGCATCACAACATGCTCATCACATGAGTCCTCGGAGCGCAGGCAGCCTTTGTTGACGCCGGTTGATCAACTTCATTTGTATGCTTTTCATCTTTTTGACAGGACTAAGGATTTTAATCTCACCTCAAAAGTCTTCAAATGGGTCTGGGCCATCATATTCCGGTCGCAGCAGCTCTTCCGCGTCTTCCGGATATTCTTCAAAATTTGATGTGTCAGTAGTCCCCGATAATTCTGGCTTGATCGGTGCTGCTAGCTTTTTGCCGCAAGTGCATCGGACGAGTGCATCGAAATCCATGTCAGCGAGCCATTTACTCATTTTGATGTCCAATGCGCCATTTTTCAAACACCCGTATCTCTTTGTCAAGTCTGGTGTGAGCAACTTCTTTGTTTATGATTTGGCGTTCTTGTCATAGCTTCGACTAAAACTTATTTTCCCTGTCAATATTTGTTGATAGATCCCCAATGGGTCGTCGTCCAGAAACGGTGGCTCGCCAACTAACACTTCATAAATCAGTATTCCAAGAGTCCACCAGTCAACGCCCTTGCCATGCCCCTTGCTGAGCAAAACCTCTGGCGCAATATATTCAGGAGTCCCTTAAATAGTATATGTTTTGAATGCTACCATTTTTGCTGTTTACAACGCACATTTTGGTCGAGAAGTTGAGAGATTAATGCGATCAGGTAACTAAAAATCACAAAACCACAATCCTCAGTTCACTTACCAAAACCAAAGTCGGTTTCCCTGCAGCGAATCGTTGTTTCACCATGTAAGTGACGAAGAGGAAAGAAACAAGTCTTTACAAAGCTTTGTTTCTTCTTACAACTTTCATTTTGTTCGATCCAAGAACTAGTATCAAGACACGAAAATTATCATTTATTTAGCTGAAGCTGTTCGTAATCTCCGCACCACTACCATGTTAGTTTCAAATGTGAAGTCATTGACCTATGGTGTGCTTGTAATAAAACACGCAAGAAAAACAGAGAAAAACTTTGCAATGTGACATCAACAAAAATTGAGACTGAACGGTCCTTAGTAATGTTTAACAAATCTTTTTTAATCCCTTATATAGATGATATTAGCATTGCTGAATCAGTGAATTACAGTTCCTCACCAATCTCCAACGCTCCCAAATTTGTTAAATAGTTTACCAATGGGTGATCGCGCCATGGTTTTGAACAACAAGGCTCAGTACGCCGGGCCATATCTTCCTGCCCTATCATTGACACGTGCTCCGTATTTTATCAAGAGTTCAATCGCATTTTGGTGTCCGCCTCTTGCAGCTTCGTGAATGGGCTTCCAACCATTGACATCCTCTTTGTGAAGCAGGTCCTTATTAGCAGTTGCGTAGTATGACAGGATGTCCATATCGCCAACAGAGGCGGCATGCGCAACTTCATCCAAAGGGGCAGCCGCAGGGCTTTCAACCACTACTCCGTGTTCTTGCATCCACTTGTTTCCTTCTGGGCTGCCCCAAGAATGTAAATAGGCATGCCTTCACTTCCTTCGTCCGTGAGCACCAGGGTTTCGCGATCTCGGATCAACTTTCCGGTAGGTCGAAAATGTATAAAAATGTTAGCAAAATAATTGCCTTACATGGATTTCGATGCACTTGCGGCAAAAGCTAGCAGCACCGATCAAGCCAGAATTATCGGGGACTACTGACACATCAAATTTTGAAGAATATCCGGAAGACGCGGAAGAGCTGCTGCGACCGGAATATGATGGCCCAGACCCATTTGAAGACTTTTGAGGTGAGATTAAAATCCTTAGTCCTGTCAAAAAAGATGAAAAGCATACAAATGAAGTTGATCAATCGACGCCAACAAAGGCTGCCTGCGCTCCGAGGACTCATGTGATGAGCATGTTGTGATGCACAAAAAGCTGGTACAAAAAGTCACGTTGTGTTGAGTGTTCATGATGATTCTGGGCTTGTGAGGTTGTTGCGAGAAGTTGCGTGGGGCCAAGAATGTGAGATTTTTGTTCTGAGGATAAATTCCTACCCATCTGATAGGGACGACTTATCATCCTGTGATGGGCTGGATGAGTTGCCAAAGTGGCTACTATTTGCATCACTCATGGTGACATGGGAAGAGGCGGAGAGGGTAGGAGGTCGGTTGACATAGATGGGCGTGTCAAACAACTTTTCAACAAGGGAAGACAATAACTGCTTAGGTATGATGCACTAACCAATATGGTTAGTATCACTGGATCTTGCGGGTGATGGGGGCTACACGACGATGCCCTCAGATATGATATTGACCGAAAACTGACTGAGTTATTACAGTCTTGATCCGTTTTTTGGGGTCGATGGAATGTCATGGTCGACGATTTTTTTGACAGATCGCGTCAAGATGTTGATGGAAAAAAATTCTGACAGAATTTTACTTCCGTGCAAAGGATAATACCTTAAAAACGTCGCAGATGCCGGAATTTATCCGTAACCTTCCCTGTATTCTATTATCCTTTGCACGGAAGTAAAATTCTGTCAGAATTTTTTTCCATCAACATCTTGACGCGATCTGTCAAAAAAAATCGTCGACCATGACATTCCATCGACCCCCAAAAAACGGATTAAGACTGTAATAACTCAGTCAGTTTTCGGTCAATATCATATCTGAGGGCATCGTCGTGTAGCCCCCATCACCGCAAGATTCAGTGATACTAACCATATTGGTTAGTGCATCATACCTAAGCAGTTATTGTCTTCCCCTTGTTGAAAAAGTTGCTTGACACGCCCATCTATGTCAACCGACCTCCTACCCTCTCCGCCTCTTCCCATGTCACCATGAGTGATGCAAATAGTAGCCACTTTGGCAACTCATCCAGCCCATCACAGGATGATAAGTCGTCCCTATCAGATGGGTAGGAATTTATCCTCAGAACAAAAATCTCACATTCTTGGCCCCACGCAACTTCTCGCAACAACCTCACAAGCCCAGAATCATCATGAACACTCAACACAACGTGACTTTTTGTACCAGCTTTTGTGCATCACAACATGCTCATCACATGAGTCCTCGGAGCGCAGGCAGCCTTTGTTGACGCCGGTTGATCAACTTCATTTGTATGCTTTTCATCTTTTTGACAGGACTAAGGATTTTAATCTCACCTCAAAAGTCTTCAAATGGGTCTGGGCCATCATATTCGGTCGCAGCAGCTCTTCCGCGCCTTCCGGATATTCTTCAAAATTTGATGTGTCAGTAGTCCCCGATAATTCTGGCTTGATCGGTGCTGCTAGCTTTTTGCCGCGAGTGCATCGGACGAGTGCATCGAAATCCATGTCAGCGAGCCATTTACTCATTTTGATGTCCAATGCGCCATTTTTCAAACACCCGTATCTCTTTGTCAAGTCTGGTGTGAGCAACTTCTTTGTTTATGATTTGGCGTTCTTGTCATAGCTTCGACTAAAACTTATTTTCCCTGTCAATATTTGTTGATAGATCCCCAATGGGTTGTCGTCCAGAAACGGTGGCTCGCCAACTAACACTTCATAAATCAGTATTCCAAGAGTCCACCAGTCAACGCCCTTGCCATGCCCCTTGCTGAGCAAAACCTCTGGCGCAATATATTCAGGAGTCCCTTAAATAGTATATGTTTTGAATGCTACCATTTTTGCTGTTTACAACGTACATTTTGGTCGAGAAGTTGAGAGATTAATGCGATCAGGTAACTAAAAATCACAAAACCACAATCCTCAGTTCACTTACCAAAACCAAAGTCGGTTTCCCTGCAGCGAATCGTTGTTTCACCATGTAAGTGACGAAGAGGAAAGAAACAAGTCTTTACAAAGCTTTGTTTCTTCTTACAACTTTCATTTTGTTCGATCCAAGAACTAGTATCAAGACACGAAAATTATCATTTATTTAGCTGAAGCTGTTCGTAATCTCCGCACCACTACCATGTTAGTTTCAAATGTGAAGTCATTGACCTATGGTGTGCTTGTAATAAAACACGCAAGAAAAACAGAGAAAAAACTTTGCAATGTGACATCAACAAAAATTGAGACTGAACGGTCCTTAGTAATGTTTAACAAATCTTTTTTAATCCCTTATATAGATGATATTAGCATTGCTGAATCAGTGAATTACAGTTCCTCACCAATCTCCAACGCTCCCAAATTTGTTAAATAGTTTACCAATGGGTGATCGCGGCCATGGTTTTGAACAACAAGGCTCAGTACGCCGGGCCATATCTTCCTGCCCTATCATTGACACGTGCTCCGTATTTTATCAAGAGTTCAATCGCATTTTGGTGTCCGCCTCTTGCAGCTTCGTGAATGGGCTTCCAACCATTGACATCCTCTTTGTGAAGCAGGTCCTTATTAGCAGTTGCGTAGTATGACAGGATGTCCATATCGCCAACAGAGGCGGCATGCGCAACTTCATCCAAAGGGGCAGCCGCAGGGCTTTCAACCACTACTCCGTGTTCTTGCATCCACTTGTTTCCTTCTGGGCTGCCCCGAAGAATGTAAATAGGCATGCCTTCACTTCCTTCATCCGTGAGCACCAGGGTTTCGCGATCTCGGATCAACTTTCCGGTAGGTCGAAAATGTATAAAAATGTTAGCAAAATAATTGCCTTACATGGATTTCGATGCACTCGCGGCAAAAAGCTAGCAGCACCGATCAAGCCAGAATTATCGGGGACTACTGACACATCAAATTTTGAAGAATATCCGGAAGACGCGGAAGAGCTGCTGCGACCGGAATATGATGGCCCAGACCCATTTGAAGACTTTTGAGGTGAGATTAAAATCCTTAGTCCTGTCAAAAAGATGAAAAGCATACAAATGAAGTTGATCAACCGACGTCAACAAAGGCTGCCTGCGCTCCGAGGACTCATGTGATGAGCATGTTGTGATGCACAAAAAGCTGGTACAAAAAGTCACGTTGTGTTGAGTGTTCATGATGATTCTGGGCTTGTGACGTTGTTGCGAGAAGTTGCGTGGGGCAAGAATGTGAGATTTTTGTTCTGAGGATAAATTCCTACCCATCTGATAGGGACGACTTATCATCCTGTGATGGGCTGGATGAGTTGCCAAAGTGGCTACTATTTGCATCACTCATGGTGACATGGGAAGAGGCGGAGAGGGTAGGAGGTCGGTTGACATAGATGGGCGTGTCAAACAACTTTTCAACAAGGGGAAGACAATAACTGCTTAGGTATGATGCACTAACCAATATGGTTAGTATCACTGGATGCGCGGTGATGGGGGCTACACGACGATGCCCTCAGATATGATATTGACCGAAAACTGACTGAGTTATTACAGTCTTAATCCGTTTTTTGGGGGTCGATGGAATGTCATGGTCGACGATTTTTTTTGACAGATCGCGTCAAGATGTTGATGGAAAAAAATTCTGACAGAATTTTACTTCCGTGCAAAGGATAATACCTTAAAAACGTCGCAGATGCCGGAATTTATCCGTAACCTTCCCTGTATTCTATTATCCTTTGCACGGAAGTAAAATTCTGTCAGAATTTTTTTCCATCAACATCTTGACGCGATCTGTCAAAAAAAAAATCGTCGACCATGACATTCCATCGACCCCCAAAAAACGGATTAAGACTGTAATAACTCAGTCAGTTTTCGGTCAATATCATATCTGAGGGCATCGTCGTGTAGCCCCCATCACCGCAAGATCCAGTGATACTAACCATATTGGTTAGTGCATCATACCTAAGCAGTTATTGTCTTCCCCTTGTTGAAAAGTTGCTTGACACGCCCATCTATGTCAACCGACCTCCTACCCTCTCCGCCTCTTCCCATGTCACCATGAGTGATGCAAATAGTAGCCACTTTGGCAACTCATCCAGCCCATCACAGGATGATAAGTCGTCCCTATCAGATGGGTAGGAATTTATCCTCAGAACAAAAATCTCACATTCTTGGCCCCACGCAACTTCTCGCAACAACCTCACAAGCCCAGAATCATCATGAACACTCAACACAACGTGACTTTTTGTACCAGCTTTTGTGCATCACAACATGCTCATCACATGAGTCCTCGGAGCGCAGGCAGCCTTTGTTGACGTCGGTTGATCAACTTCATTTGTATGCTTTTCATCTTTTTTGACAGGACTAAGGATTTTAATCTCACCTCAAAAGTCTTCAAATGGGTCTGGGCCATCATATTCCGGTCGCAGCAGCTCTTCCGCGTCTTCCGGATATTCTTCAAAATTTGATGTGTCAGTAGTCCCCGATAATTCTGGCTTGATCGGTGCTGCTAGCTTTTGCCGCGAGTGCATCGGACGAGTGCATCGAAATCCATGTCAGCGAGCCATTTACTCATTTTGATGTCCAATGCGCCATTTTTCAAACACCCGTATCTCTTTGTCAAGTCTGGTGTGAGCAACTTCTTTGTTTATGATTTGGCGTTCTTGTCATAGCTTCGACTAAAACTTATTTTCCCTGTCAATATTTGTTGATAGATCCCCAATGGGTCGTCGTCCAGAAACGGTGGCTCGCCAACTAACACTTCATAAATCAGTATTCCAAGAGTCCACCAGTCAACGCCTTGCCATGCCCCTTGCTGAGCAAAACCTCTGGCGCAATATATTCAGGAGTCCCTTAAATAGTATATGTTTTGAATGCTACCATTTTTGCTGTTTACAACGTACATTTTGGTCGAGAAGTTGAGAGATTAATGCGATCAGGTAACTAAAAATCACAAAACCACAATCCTCAGTTCACTTACCAAAACCAAAGTCGGTTTCCCTGCAGCGAATCGTTGTTTCACCATGTAAGTGACGAAGAGGAAAGAAACAAGTCTTTACAAAGCTTTGTTTCTTCTTACAACTTTCATTTTGTTCGATCCAAGAACTAGTATCAAGACACGAAAATTATCATTTATTTAGCTGAAGCTGTTCGTAATCTCCGCACCACTACCATGTTAGTTTCAAATGTGAAGTCATTGACCTATGGTGTGCTTGTAATAAAACACGCAAGAAAAACAGAGAAAAACTTTGCAATGTGACATCAACAAAAATTGAGACTGAACGGTCCTTAGTAATGTTTAACAAATCTTTTTTAATCCCTTATATAGATGATATTAGCATTGCTGAATCAGTGAATTACAGTTCCTCACCAATCTCCAACGCTCCCAAATTTGTTAAATAGTTTACCAATGGGTGATCGCGGCCATGGTTTTGAACAACAAGGCTCAGTACGCTCGGGCCATATCTTCCTGCCCTATCATTGACACGTGCTCCGTATTTTATCAAGAGTTCAATCGCATTTTGGTGTCCGCCTCTTGCAGCTTCGTGAATGGGCTTCCAACCATTGACATCCTCTTTGTGAAGCAGGTCCTTATTAGCAGTTGCGTAGTATGACAGGATGTCCATATCGCCAACAGAGGCGGCATGCGCAACTTCATCCAAAGGGGCAGCCGCAGGGCTTTCAACCACTACTCCGTGTTCTTGCATCCACTTGTTTCCTTCTGGGCTGCCCCGAAGAATGTAAATAGGCATGCCTTCACTTCCTTCGTCCGTGAGCACCAGGGTTTCGCGATCTCGGATCAACTTTCCGGTAGGTCGAAAATGTATAAAAATGTTAGCAAAATAATTGCCTTACATGGATTTCGATGCACTCGCGGCAAAAAGCTAGCAGCACCGATCAAGCCAGAATTATCGGGGACTACTGACACATCAAATTTTGAAGAATATCCGGAAGACGCGGAAGAGCTGCTGCGACCGGGAATATGATGGCCCAGACCCATTTGAAGACTTTTGAGGTGAGATTAAAATCCTTAGTCCTGTCAAAAAAGATGAAAAGCATACAAATGAAGTTGATCAACCGACGTCAACAAAGGCTGCCTGCGCTCCGAGGACTCATGTGATGAGCATGTTGTGATGCACAAAAAGCTGGTACAAAAAGTCACGTTGTGTTGAGTGTTCATGATGATTCTGGGCTTGTGACGTTGTTGCGAGAAGTTGCGTGGGGCAAGAATGTGAGATTTTTGTTCTGAGGATAAATTCCTACCCATCTGATAGGGACGACTTATCATCCTGTGATGGGCTGGATGAGTTGCCAAAGTGGCTACTATTTGCATCACTCATGGTGACATGGGAAGAGGCGGAGAGGGTAGGAGGTCGGTTGACATAGATGGGCGTGTCAAACAACTTTTTCAACAAGGGGAAGACAATAACTGCTTAGGTATGATGCACTAACCAATATGGTTAGTATCACTGGATGCGCGGTGATGGGGGCTACACGACGATGCCCTCAGATATGATATTGACCGAAAACTGACTGAGTTATTACAGTCTTAATCCGTTTTTTGGGGGTCGATGGAATGTCATGGTCGACGATTTTTTTTTGACAGATCGCGTCAAGATGTTGATGGAAAAAAATTCTGACAGAATTTTACTTCCGTGCAAAGGATAATATCTGGTATCTTGACCTTCCCCCCTCCTTCCCCCTCAAGACATCGTATGGTAGCTCGTCCCCTCTCCTCTCTTGACTTTCATATTGTACATATGATAGTTCCAGTGCCCGCGTCCATGAAGCGTTGATAAACACAATGAAAACTACCAGATCTATATTATTATCTGCTTTTTGCGCCATTTCCTGCGTTGCTTTTGCACCCACGCCCAACTATGGTCTTCCTCGCCTTCACCGAAGCACTTCCCTCTCTGTCTTTGGAAGCGGTCGAAAAGCCGATTGGCAAACTACTCTAACGCCCCTCCCGAGGGGAATTTCACCTTTCGAGAAATCTCTTTCGAAAAATCTTGACATTCAAGCAGAATTTCGACAACGTGCCAAAAGTGCAATCGACGCCGCGTCTGCTGCGAATTTGAAGTTGTTAGAGGTTGAGTTTCCACCCGTAAGCAACAAGATGCCCACATGAAAGGATCGATTGATTCATGTTAACTCATACGGTGTGGCCAAATATTTCTTGCATAATTTATTTGCCGAATTCAGCTTTTGGGTGGATCACAGTCGAAGTCTCAATTTGATGACTTTGATAACATTCAAGAGCTGGATAAAAATAAGGATTGGACGATGCTTCTCGCTCCCATGTTTTTAGGTGAGAAAACTTACGGCTCTTTGGAATACAATTGTTACTGATAAATATCATGTTAATTTGCTACGTCATTCGACTCATACCTCTTGCTCTTAACCAAAGGGGAACGAGCCTATCAAAAGGGGAAAACTTGGCTTATTTTCCCAGATCTCAAAGAGTGTGAATTAGCAAAGAAAGAGTGGGCTGGCAAGCGATACCAAGAGGCTACATTTACAACAATTGAAGCGGTGACAAACTTTCTTGGAAATTCTGATAAGAGGAGGCAAAATGAATCTAGCGCAGGAAGCGAAGGGGCTTCGTATGATGCTCCATGGGGCAGCAGGTGCGATTCTATGTTATTTGTACTGCATCGTTCCCAGTGATAGTTAAGCCTGAAATTCATTTTGTTTCGTTTTGCGTTTAGCCTTATCTCTGGTTTATCCAAAGTTCTAGGTGGGAATGACGGTGATGCAGGTCTACTGGGAGATCAATCGTCTTTAGATACATTGATCGAAGGCGAAAACTCGCCCGCTACGCTGTGGCTCGTCATTCAACCAGGCAATGGTGGACCAGTCGAGGATTGGGTAAACTGTGAAAAGATGCACAATATGCAACGCGACACGACTTTAGTCATAATCAATGGTGCATTGGACAAGGTTCGCGGAGGCTTTTATCCTGCGATTTTCTTTCCAAAGCTGGCGGCTACGGTTGACAGATTTTACAATAAGTTCGAGAGTGTGTTCTATTTGAAACCTTTTAGTGATAAGGGCGTGTACGGTTGGCTATACAGAGTATACCCCGAGCCATGGCAAGTGGTGTGGGAAAATGTTCAGCTTGGTAAGGATGGGAATGCTCAAGTGGAGTATGTTACAGTGGCCGTTCTTGATGAAAAACCGTCTTACGCAGGCGTCGTCAAGCTATTGGTCGACGCGAGCCAGAAAAAGTCATAAACCATTTTGAGACACTCGGAAGTAGTAAGTTGAAAGCGAAGGAAATTAAGCAATTCCTAACAAAGCTTCTCAAAAATATCTTTGATAAGTGACATGATTATCGCTTGATACAATGTCCACCTGATTAAAATCATTATCACTAGTAAAACTTTCTTCCATACTATCAGCTGCAACATCCCGCATGAAAATTTATATTGCTCCGTCCCAGAGCATTGGTACACATTGAAATGGTGATAGGCGTCAAGTTGCAATTTTTAGTCCGTCACCAATCAACACTAATTAACATTTCTTTCTCTTTCACTTCCCGTTCATTGTTTTATCCCCACAATTATTTGCGGCCACTACAAACTCGTCATCTTCTCTTTCGCATCTATCCCCCTCTCTTTCAACTCATCCAACTCTGCTCGATCGACGCCTCCGACGAGAGGCGATGATGAGTTGCTTATGGGAGAAGTATCGACAAGGTTGACAAGGACTTTGTCGTGTGCTCCTTTGAGTAGTATGGGGGACTTGTATGTGACTATTCCTCCTGTGTTTGATTCATTTAACATGATGGAGAGGTATTGGTCAGAACTATAAGAGAAGCCAGAACCTAAGACGACAATCCTACGTCAGCGAGCCCAACTGAAGCCAAGGTCAAGAACTCACGCTTCTTTGCAGCCTTCAGCGTAGCAGCCAGCCCCTCATAGTGCTGCTGTACGTCCTCATCATCAAACAATTCACCAAACGGAACGCTCGGTTTGTCCGGATCGCCCACACGCCAAATATCTTTGACAAGTTGGCGTATTTCGTTGTTTAGTCTTTGCTTTCATGACCAGTTAAAATTGCAGGTGAAGGATGCAAGCAGATTTAAATTTTAAGTATGGAACTATCACTGAGATTTGCTTTCGTTGCAATGAGAAGTCGGCTTGCTTACCTCTACGTCGTTAACTCGTGAGGCCGAATCGGCGCGAATGGGGGATCCTTCTTCAAGGGACATGATGGCCGCCATTGTGCCGAAAGGTGGGATAAATAATTATTTTCTCCTGAATGGGACGCAGTGGTGTGTCAGTGAGTTTGCGAGGGAGGCGGGAGGTCTATCGTCGGGAGGCTCGCTGGGGATGATGGGAGATGATGGGGGAGGCTTGAGGGGAGTCTGTGTGCTTCAAGGAACCCCGCCAGGCGCGATAGTCCTTCTGCATTACATTGAAATACCTTTAATGACATGTTACAACACATCAAGAAATATATGAATAATTGAAAACATTGCAAGGTACGGTACAGATTCGGAGCCAAGAACGAGATAGCCACAATGTCGTATGGTAGTTGTGCATAGAGAATGGTATTGTACAGTATTGTACAATACAGTATTTTACAATTCACACCTCCATTAGAGTGTCCATGTTTTCCAAATTTGCGAGCAACCAACTTTCAAATTTGTTAGTTGTCGGAGTAGAAGTCACGAACAAAGATCGAACTAACAAATTTCTTTTCTCGTGTGTCCATGTTTACAGACCAAATTTGTCAGCGACCAACTCTTGTGGCGATGGACAGACCACAAAAGCTTTACCTGCCTAAATTAACCTCCAGAATCGAAAGAAAATGCTTTACGATAGGAATTCACTACTCTCTACGACTTGCGAGCAACCATCAAATTTGTTAAGTTGCTAACAAATTTGATCAAATTTGTTAGTCGACCGTTTTTTATATTTGTTAGTTCACTTCGCCGGACCGGAGATATTCTCTAGGGAGAGATAAAATGACTAACAAATTTAAAGTTGGTCGCTCGCAAATTTAATAAACATGGACACTCTATTACATAATGTACGTGGTATTTATTACCAGTTTCGTATTGTACCATACCGTCCATACAGTTCGAGAAGTTGAGCAATGTGGTGGTAGGACGACTCTACTACATAGTATGAGAGGGTGAGGTACAATAGGTACAATATAATACCCAATACTCAATAACATACCACCCTAACCTCATCACCCCCACTACCGTATTGTACCTCCTTGCCGCCTTGTTCTCTCTTGGTTTCCATCATTTCCAGCAATACAGCACGGAACAGCCGGGCAACCTACGACAACGTATCATCTGTAGTGTTGCGAATATATCATACCACAGACTTCGTTGGAACTCTCCTTCCTTCTCGCACACTCGCGTAATACTGCAACACTCGTCATTGCCTCAGCCACCTACTTCGGCCCCAATCGCCATCCCGCCCCACCAAAACCACAATTCACCATGTCTGAAACTATTATGAAGCAAATCGCGGAAATCGAAGCCGAAATGGCCCGTACCCAAAAAAACAAAGCGACCAACTACCATTTGGGCACTCTAAAGGCCAAACTAGCCAAACTCCGAAGCGAATTGATCAATGGCCCGGGTGGAAAGTCGGCGGGGAGTAAAGATGCAGGGAGGGGGTTTGATGTCACCAAAAGCGGGGATACCAGGATTGGGCTCGTGGGGTTTCCCTCCGTGGGGAAGAGTACCTTGTTGACTACGCTGACCGGAACTAGGAGCGAGGCGGTGAGTTTGGATTATCATCCATGGATTAGTCAGGGTGTGGGATGTTTCTCATGGGCGTGGACTGTTGTCATCTTTGGATCAGGCGGCTTACGAGTTTACCACGTTGACTTGTATTCCTGGAACAATGAAATGTAAGTCACAGAATATGATGAATTGGGCATATTACAATCGCACTTATTGCTCATTACTTGTTCTCTATGCATGTTTTCTTTATTCTGTTCACGCCACACGGTCACACGGCCACACTACAACCCTCAATCATAATTCCCTACGTACCACAACAATAACAATCAACCCCAGACAAAGGAGCCAGAATTCAAGTTTTAGATCTCCCTGGAATCATCGAAGGAGCCGCCGAAGGTAAAGGCCGTGGTCGGCAAGTCATCTCCACCGCTCGCACATGCAACCTCATCCTCATCGTACTCGACGCCGCCAAGCCCCTAACGCACAAAAAAATTATCGAGGCAGAGTTGTTCTCGTTCGGTATTCGAATCAACCAGTCGTATCCCAATGTCAAGATTGTCAAAAAGGAGAACGGGGGAATCGGATACCAAGAGATGGTACCGCAGACCAAGGGGATGAATTCGGAGGTTTGTCGTATGGTGTTGAAAGAGTACAAAATATCCTGCGCGGAAGTAATACTGCGTGAGGATATAACCGTTGATCAATTTATTGATGTTATTGAGGGGAATAGAGCCTATATTCCTGTGTTGTATGTGTTCAACAAAATTGATGCTTTGACGATTGAAGAATTGGATATTCTGGATCAAATGCCCAATTACGTACCCATTTCATCTCAGCATCAGTGGAACCTTGAGGAATTGATGGAAAGCATTTGGGATAAATGCAATATGTTGAGGATTTATACCAAACCGAAAGGTCAGATACCCGATTATGATGAGCCAGTAATATTGCATAGTGAGGGGAACCCAACTGTGGAAGAGTTTTGTAATAGAATTCACAGGAGTTTGATTGATCAGTAAGTAAACATCGTTTTGATGTGTTTTTTCATTGCGGTCTAACACATGTCTCTCATGTTCTACCAAAATCGCGTTGAAAATGGTAGATTCTCGCATGCATGGGTAAGGACAGATTACTCAACCGTCTCGTTTAGTCATTTTCTCGTCGTCGATCCGCGTACTCATGTACAAATACCTTTTCTCAGGTATGGGGAAGAAGTGCAAAGCACCAACCTCAACGTTGTGGGAAAGAACATCGACTGATGGACGAAGATGTGGTTCAGATTGTTAAGAAAGCGGGCTAATCTAAGACTAAGGAGCGATCTGTGTCATCAATGCGAAAACTTGTTGGAGCGAAGCCTTCTTAAAAATAAATCCATTTTCGCACGATGGTATGTAGTAAGCACTTAAAACAGGTGTAAGAATCAGTACGATGACATCATTAGTTCTTCTTTTTGGCTACACAGCTTAATATCTCCCAAAGCCTTCGGAACACAAATTAATCATGCCAAGGGCCATCGACATTGGTATGCCAAAATGACGCTTAGCTGAAGGTAAATTGCCAAGAAACTTAACGATAACAACACTTCCCTTTGAGATTTGCATCGCACATGCTTGCCAACTCATAGCATTACATCATCCTACTCCGCTTGTCATCCTTGGATGAATTCCTGGAATCCTTTGGGTCCTTGGTGTCTTTAGCGGACTTTGAACCAGGTTTGCTAGATGGCGACGTTGGTTTCTTGGAAGACTTCGCTTTCGTAGACTTTGACTGGGATGAGTTAATATCAGAGGAACGACACGGATGCCTAAACAAAGGATAAGTTTCAAACTAAAACTGCTTACCGATGTAGATTGCTTTTTAGTCGGCTGAGAAGTCGGCTGAAGTGAGGCCGCAACGAAGTTGCCTTGGACACGAAATGATGCGGTGCTTGCGGCCAGGTCACTGTTTGCATTGGCAATATTGCTGTTAAGGTTCGCCAAAACTTCTTGCTCAACCAATGGTGTATTGGATACAATTTCGAACAGTACTGCAGAAGTCTTGTATTCACTTTCTTGTAGGAAACGCAGACGCCTCGAGGAAGAGATATTACAGGTTTCGCAGGAAGATGTCGCCGAGTCCACAACAGTAACAACACATTGCATTGGACTGCACGGGACATACGTCTTGATGACTTCCTCAAACGTACTGTTTGTGTTGACGGCCGAGAAATTACCGCAACCAGGGAAGCAAAGATCTACCGAAAATAGGAGAGTGGTCTACAATGACGAAAAAACACAATAATATTAGATATCATAGTAACACATGATCCGTAATGAATTCCTCTGTTGCAAAAACAAGCTGGAAAGCTAGATTCTTACCGAGGTTCTCGTTGGTTGATTTGAAGGCGCCTAGAAGACAGAGAACCGAACAAGGACAAAACAGGTCTAACGTATGAACAAATACGCCTCGTTCGATAAAAAATTGTTCAAAAGAGACACTCACTGCCGTAACTGGTTTCGAAGTTGGCGTGTTTGTGACAGGCTTTTTTGTAGGAGACTTGTCAGGCGAAAGGTGAGGCCACACACCATCATACCTTACAGATCTTTAACCAATTCTAATTACTCACAGTGGTGGGTGTCTTCGTAGGATTGTTCGTAGGTTTGGTGGTAGGACTATTAGTGGGCAGTGGTGTAACCGGATTGTTCGTAGGGTTCTGGATAGTAACACATAAATTATTGAATTGGATCTCGTTGATAAACAGTGTAAGGAGACACCCAGGCAAATGCATCGGCACTTGTAATGCGCACCTGAGTGGGGTTATTAGTAGGAGCTGCAGTGGTTGGTTTCTTCGTCGGGGCTGCAGTGGGTACCTTTGCAAAAAAATCAAATGAAAGAACAAGTTAAACATGGAGTGACCCGCACAACTGCAATTACAAGTTTGGCAGTTGTAAAAGCAAACCCAAAGATCTTACCTCAGTGGGAGCACTCTTAGACGGAGACTAGTTTTCATTTTTCGCATATGCAAATCAAAAGCAAACGAAATAAAGACTGAGTTGAGGAAATAAAATTGGAGGATACGCATGATAAATACACTGAATAGAGTAGTGATGAATGAACAATAAGGCATGACATTAGGTAATTACCTTCGTTGGTGCATTGGGCGCTGGCGTAGCGGAAGGTACAGCTTTATAGCGACATTTTCAAAAATGAGCATACTACTTGTGAGGGTGGAAAGTATGTCTCAAATCATGTATCGGTCCTTGACTTACGCGAGGCATTATTAATGCATATTTGATATGCGTTGCTTTGGCAAAGAAAAATAGGAATGTTTCTCTGAGACTCATGTCTGTCTGTCAAATGATATGAAACAGGAAGCAGCTAGTAGCTTTCTCTCGTACCATACATTATCTCCAATCGGAGCGGTGCTTCTCTCACACGCCTGTCGTGCGTTGCTGCAAAAAGAAAAAAGGTGCCCGACTAAGATTGATACAAAGCACCGAGTAAGGATTTTTGAAGGTATTGGTATTCTCACCAGCTGTTCACTCCAATTTCGGCTAAAGAATAAACGATTTATCAGCATTATATGACGTTTCGCGAAATGAGAACATTTTGTCTTAAGGCGACTTACCTCCGTTGTAATAGCAAGCATACTCCCCGTTGCTGAATGCAAATCATGACACCATAATGTTGTAAGAAGCTGCAGTAAATATAAAATCAACGTTGAACGTAATGAATCACATTGCCTCCAATCTCACCAACTTTCATGTTTGATATAGCCTTGTATTGTCATATGAAGGAGTCTAAGGGTCAAAGTAATCTTCGCTAGTAATCGCTCATTGAGAATTTCCTCTTTCTTACCAGTACTGGTTTTACACGCTAGTTTTGCATTGCTGTCCAGAAGCGATTACGGCACAACGTGAAGTTAGTGGAACACTGCATAGCGAGAACAACGACAAGTGTCGTTTCCCTTTAAGGACAGCTTACCAGCTGTTGTAGGAGACGGTGCCTAGAGCAATATGCGACGAACGGAACGCATAATGAACAACTAAAGAAGAAGTTGCATTAACACAGATGCCCGATACATCTCGGGTATTTACCATAATTTTTGTAGCAGGCGTAAAACTCGTTACAGCTGTTATCTCCGATCTTATAATTGCCTTCTCGGCGTATCACAGGGGATTGGCATTAGCAAGGTGAGATGCCATGACGTAATACTATTTCACAAACAACTGAGGCTTACCAGTATACTCGCATGAACCTCGTCCAATGCAAGACTTGTACCCAACATTGAAAATTCCCAAATCGGCGACTGTTGAAACCATATTCAATGAAACTGTTATTATTGATGAACTGCGCAACAAGATTCGAATGCAGCATCTATAGTCAACTCACCTGTTTGGTAGCATGCGGCATATTCAAAACAGCTTTTGTCTCCAACGTCGCCTAATGCATAGAAGAAAGATGATATTGAGAACACAACGCCGAAAACGAGGCAACGAACAACGTAACTTCTGACTTGCGCACCTTTTAGATACCCACATGAGAATCCATAATAAGTAACACCCTTAATTGAATCTCCTGTGCAGCTGCCGTCTCCAATTGTCGCTGAGTTTTCGAGCCAAACATTAACGTTCAATGAGACGCCGCCGCTTAGATCAACAATCGTTAAGAATGGATGTATTCTTACCATCTTGAGCTTTGTAGCACGCTTTGTATCCAATGCAGCTGCCATCACCAATAGTACTGGAAGCTGTTGTCGAAATGTGAAGAGTAAAAGTTTAAGACTTGGGACCAAAGGACAACGAGTAGTGCTCGTCACAATCAGCAATGTCTTCACTTACCCGAAACGCCGTAACATGCTTTATAACCGCAACAACTTCCAACTCCGATATTATTTGGATCCAAACTTCCGGTACACGCATCGGTTCCCGTACATTTGACGGTACAAGTCGTATTGAACAACTTACAGTGCGCCATAGCAGCAGGCGCACAACGTCCACCTAGGGAGGAGAGCGAATCTTGAATGCAAACGTATTCAGGGTCACTGCATCCAAGAATACCAGTATCGGCTCCACTTCCCTTAAGATAATAAGAGTTTGAGAAGGAGCACTCTTCCCCGCGGGAAGAAGCGTTGCTGTAGTCCAACTGCTTCGATTCACTCTCACTCTCGTATGCCTTATCAACGACTGTGGCAACAGCTGAGCTGGATGCAAAGCGGAAGAGAGACTGGGAGGCAGCAAAAGCTGCGGCGAGGGAGAGAGTAGAGTCAGCGAGACGCATTTTTACCGAGTTGGGCTCTGCGTTTAAAGAAAGGTAAGGAAGGATAAATGAATTGGTTGACATGGGAGTTGAAGACGCGGCGACACGAAGGCGATCGAGCATCGAGGACGACGAAGAGAAGCGGGGATTGTGAAGAAGCGGGATCAGCAACGAATCGCAGCGAGACGATGGTGAAAAGGTGGAAATATCATGAGGTCGGCAAGAGTGCATATACTTCATTCACGAGTCCGTAATTTCTCGAGCTAGCAAAGGCTCAAACAAAGTTACATGTCCTAAGACAGAGGCACGCAAGAAGGAAACCATGTTGTGTATGCTAGAACAGATATCGAAGGAGTTGAAGAAAGCGTGGACGTTGCGAAAAGAACCTCTGCGAAAGAGTTCTAAAATGTTGGGATCGATGGATGATGTAGACCATTGTCAACCACGATTAAGCCATAATCGATGCCCCATAAGTATAAGAAATAAATCAACAGCCAACGCCGAAAAATCGTCCAAGGCAACCCATGAGACGTCATCGATTCCACATCGATGCGTATCGCGGCAGCAACGACTACAACGAGGGCAACATGCTACAATGACACACACAAGCCGAAGCACCACCGAACCTCATCTGAATACCAAAATTGCCAATAAAGTGGACTCCGAATGTCTCACCTGAGTAGACAACTGAACTAAAGTAAGTTGGTTAGAAATAGGTTAGGAATAGCGCTTGAAACTTCGCCCCGTTCACAACGACTCGTCTTATTGGTGCTCGGTCTTCTTTGAAGTCTATGGAACATACTTCCAAACCGTCATCGAATCACATCCGACATGAAGGACGGTCCAATACACAGTATGGTACGGTATCTAGTGTGTGTGTTCCCATTTTGTACTCAACCCAGTCCAGGAATACAAATCTTTTCCGTTCGCTTGATGTGTTAGTCCAAACAGTGAATGACAAAATGACTCATTGGGAAACGTCTTGAAACGATCCGTCATCTCCTAAAAAAAATCGCAATTATTTGAACATTTCATAGCGATTTGTAAACCTTTTTTAAAGCATCGATGTACTTACTATCTTATTTTGGTTTAACACATGCACGATCGATCTGGAACCTGAGATATGAAATCATTTAAGCCGATGTTAGTGAACAGAAAAGCACTCACTTAAAAAAAGCAAGTTCAACCAATATTCCCCCATCTAGGATTCATAAATCATCATGAGTATACTCGTTTTATTGGAAACTCTACCGTATAAATCGGTTTATAAGTCATTCACATTATACGTCGAGTGGGAGTAGAATCAGTGACATTTGTTCTTTTCTGCTCCAATAGCACCCGGACAGCACTAGAACATAAAAAAATAGATTCTCCTCACCGTCAGCAACACACCCATAGAAAAAAAAACTTAGTATTTAAAGGTATTTGTACTAGGCTACACAAGGTCATTTTTTTGTGAAAACAGCTGTAGCTCCGCACAATTCCTTCTAGTGGAGGAGTTATGCCAGATGGTAGCTGAACACACCACACATCACCGGGAACATCAAGTCAACTGCCTTAAAATCGAGGTAAACCATGACGTTTCAGGTTATGTTGGTTGGTTTTTTGCCCAACGACAATGGGCGATGTTGCGCACTCCATTCGTTTGGATGTGGCAACACGTTGGTGCTTGAAACGGGTTCTCACGGGGTTGGGATGCCAATTCGGCTTCGCCTTCTGCAGAAAACCCATCTTGCAGGTTACGCAATTCTTCCCGACGGGTCGGATGGTTGTCGTGTTTGTTTTGCTGCCCGAGAATTCGCAGTTGGAGTAGGCGGACAGAGGTTAGATGGCGCTGTAGCTGTGATTAGGGAAATTGTTCTCCCTGATGACAGTAGCAGCAGCAAGCGTGCCCTCTTCCACCGCAATTGCAGTTACGCAATCGCAGATGTGTCTCTCTGAACTGTGTGACAGAAGGAGGGGTAATTGGATAAGTTGGACAGGGAGTGAAACAACTGGGAATAGAATGTAGTGGAAACAAATAATTTATTTGAAATGTAATTGTTTAATACATCACAAATTGCCCCAATTATCATGATTAATCCAACATATAAAACCACACGTAGCCCTTCTTTAGCCAAGCGTTTTTTCCGACTTCTTCGGGAATGCTGTTGTAAGATGCAACAAGCCATTCCGCGACCTGTTTAGGGGTAGGCTCTTTTGCTTTCCCGTCCACAATCCCACCATCCATCATCCATTTCTCCCACTTCTCTCTCATCTTTGTCTTCTTCAGTGGCTCGTTGATGCCAACATCTACTGGCTGACACAAATACGTGCAGCCGGCCGGGATGTGGATTACTTCCACACCCAGGGACTGGATTCGGTTAACAACAGAACCCTTCATATGGACGCGGTACGCGTCCAAAACGAGAATGGGAGGGGGACCGTCAGCATCTTTCTCATTCTTGAAAGGAATGAGAACTGGTCGATCCAGGTGTACATCTGGACTTCGTCCATCCATGCCTTCGGTTGGCATGCGTACTGTCCGCCAGAAGGATATGTGCTGAATTCACTCTTCGCGATGCGCCCTTGGCTTGCTCCCTTGAAGATCATAAAGGGGGGCAGCATCTTGCCACTCGCCGTGACTGTCACGGCAACAGTTACGCGCTTTGTGTCGCCTGCCATGCAAACTTGGATAGTTTTGGAACCCTTTTCTTCAAGTGTTGTCCTTGCGTGGAAGGAGTAAGAAATGGGAGTTTGGTCCATATTGATGACATGGTCCATGTTCCTCCCAGCCAGCCTTCCTTTCATCATCGCGATGAAGTCAGAAGACTCCACTTGAGTTTCCTTGAAATATTTTTGCGCTGTGTGAGTAGCTACGCGTCGGGTCAAACCCATACTCTTGGTGAAATGGCGCACAATTTGTTCCCTGGATGCAATAGTTTTTTCATGAAACGACGGTAGGATGTGTGCGGTTTCTCTGAGCACCATTTGATTGGTGCATTGAATGCCTTGATTGCGCAGTTTTTTAATGAACGCGCTCAGTTGTTCCTTCACAGGTTCCAGACAAAAGCCATGTTATTTTATCAAATTACTAGCAGCCGCTGCAAGATTTTTTAGCAGTCGATGCTAGTTATCAATTGAGGCGGCCGCGGTCTAGGTTGAGGTCATTTGTGAAGGTCACGAACGAAACATGATTTTGGTTGGAGTAGTACTTAAGCGATTGTATTATCATTCTAATTAAGTAAGGTGGTCACAGTGATGTCAATGTAAAAGTTTTCACGATTATGAAAGTTTTATTCGTGAATAAATTATGCATGTTCTGTTACGAATAAATTTGTATCGTTGGTGGAGTAGTACCTTATATCCATGTTTTCAGAGGCCGTGCAGTTTTGAATGATGCAATCTTGAATTTATTTATATTGTTGGGCAATAGAATACTATTGTGCGCTCAAAAAGAAGTAAGCTTGGATTTGTGTGATACTCAAGTCATGAAGTTATTGCTGAATGGGTCATAGTTATCGTGATTGTGAAACTTCCTGGAGTTAGAGCATGTAGTAATGTTTCTTAGGCCGTGCAGTTTGTCATATGCAATCGTGAATGCTGTTTCCTGCTTGGGCAATAGAGTAGTCTTTTGAGCCTAAGTAGAATCATGATATGACGTGTTTTATTTCTGAAACATTGTGTCAGCTTGTTTGCCATCGTATATGTAAACCCTCTTGAAGTTTTTAACTTTTTTGTGTGCAGAACAACAACCACCTCTGTCAAATTTCTGATTGGTGAGTGTGCTTTATATTGCTGTGGCGTTGTTTTATTGCCATTGTTTCAGCGGTACATTGTCGTTGTGGCACCTCTGTCATTGTTGTGGGCGTCTCTTGTTGTACTATTTTTGGCTGTTGTCCTGGCGGTGAGTCTTGATGTCGTTGTGGCCGTGGTTCGTTTCTGCCCAGTGTGTTAGTGGTTGCGTCCTCTGCCGGTCTTGAACAATGGCTATGGTGTGTAGCCGTAATGATTGTTGCGTTGTATTCTAGTTTCAAGTTCAGCCATTTTTGAAGGGCGGTGTGATAACTCTCATTATGATTTCCGTCGTTTCATCAGAATCTGGCTTACCACACAGAAACCATTGCACTACTGTTGATCCATTGACAGACAATAGAGAGGTAAGCTTTTTGCAATCATGTGTGTTAAAGGTGAATTTTTGAAGCAATATACTCATGTAAAGAATTCTCATTTGTTGAATTCTTTCTAATAATTGAAGGGCAAGGTGAGCAGAAGAATACTTGTTTCATCGCCTGGCTTCTACCCGTATATGTGTGAGGAGACACAACAATTGTCATTTTGGTTGTAGTGTTTGAAGCGCCCAGATGGAAATATTCACAGGTACCGCCTACCTTTGTATTCGGAAGTTTATAATAGTTTGGGAGGAGACTCAAGGAAAACAGAGCCAAAGAAATTGCCTTTTGATCTTGCGAGGGTGCTGGCTGCCGTGGCATGGAGTGTTTTTAAGCCCGACAAACTTAAGTCAATTGTGCCCTTCGTGCTGAAATGGGATTCAAAACAACTGAAATTTGATTATGTTGCCCCCTGGATATTTCAAACGAAGTATTCGGATATGCCTGATGTCTTATTAAAATTTGGAATGGCACTTGTGATGGTTGATGGCAAGCTTTGTCTTGCTGTTTTTTGCATTCATTTTAATGATGAGGAATTTTCCATGCAACCACAGCTGTCAATTATTATTCCACCGTCCCTCAAAAACAGTAAATTACCAGAGAAGGAGCTCAAGTTGTTTTTTGAGAAACTGTTTGCTGTTGGGAAGGGTCAACACAAATTCTCTGAAACAATTGTTCAGAAGTTATTTCCTGCTGATGATACTCCAAAACTTCAAAAGACAGAGATTGCATCTGGTGTATATGGGAAAGACCTCATTCTCAATTTTACCAAAGACAAACGTTCGAATGTGGGAAATGAATTTTCAGATTCCTTGTTTTGGTTTATCACTCTATGTTATTCTGGGAAGGCAAAAGACAATATATTTTCCAAGATGAAGGCTCACTTAACGTCATGTGTGCAGAACAATGATCCAGCTGGTTACAGGAAATCAATTGTTAATGCGATATGGGAAGCTGTGGTTTTTTTGTTAGATTCGAAATGCCTCCATCTTGAGAATGACATCAATGGCAAACTTCTTGGTGCGTCTGAAACTAATGCTGATTTTGTTGAAGAAATGAAGAAGTATGTGAAAGCTGGGCAGAAGAGGCATAGAGATGTTTCACCAATTTCTGGTAAATATACCTATGACTGTTTTAATGAAAATTTTCTCATAATTAACTTATCCTTTGTTTTTTGTCAGCAGAGCCAAAGGCAAAGAGGAAATCTGATCAAGAGACTTCTGGGGGAAATATGCCGAAGAAAGCAAAACAGAGCTATCAGCAGTCAAGTAAGTCCAAAAAGCAATCTTGACCAGGAATGAATTGAATGCCCTCACCATCTGATATGTTGAAAAGGTGTCTTTGCTTTGTCTAAGAAGTGTTGTGAAGATAAAGGACTTGAGCTTGATGGTGAGAGGGACCATTTTTAATGTTCTAAAATTAAACCATCCAATTTTGACACATCTGTTTTCTATGTTCGTAGTGCTTCAGACTTGCTTGTTTATTGGGATGTATTATCCCAGATCAGACAAGAAACTCAACCATCATTTTGCTAGGGATCTGAGACGCATTCACATATGTCATAAGAAGTATCCAAGTGTCTTCATTCTTACAGCAGCTTCTGGGACAGATGAGCCTCTTTATCCTGAAGTAGAGCTTTGTAAGCAAGACAGGCATAGTATTTATTCGTTGAGTTCTTGTGGGAAAAATTTACTTATGGTCCTCCACCAACGTCAACACTTCAATGAGACATCATTATACCAAAGTAAGTTAATGCGTATAGAAGCTTTTACATGTTATGGTTTTTCTCACAGGCAGAATTTCAGGTTTGTCTTGACCCCTATAAAGTCAATGAACACTGCAAGTTTAAGTATCCTGAGCTAAAGGCGCTCATAGTTGAGAATTTTGTTTCAATGGTGAAATCTCAAAAATTCCAGTTGGGTGAATTGGATGATTACATGGTCGTGGATGGTGCAATTCACAACAGCAATGGAAAATCGTTAGCTGTTTATGCCAATTTGTGGAATTCAGCTAGCATATATCTGCCATAGAACAAAACTGTAGCTGTGACTCTCACTTGGAATCTGACTGTCCTCTCCAAGTATTTTGCAATTTTTCCCTTGATTGGATCTACAATGAGAAACAACAGTCTTTACAATCTTTCTTTGTCATTGTGTCAGGAGGAAGGCGATTTTGATCTCAAATTTGATAGATTGACGTTAACAAAAGTGAGGAACGAGGCATCTGGAAATGAGCTGGCAGACAGATCTGGTGTTCACGGGGATAATTTGTGGTTGCTGCACACCGTATATGGATTGGGCAATATTGATTACATCTGCCTGAAAGTTCTGGGCTGCCACCATCCTCATTATGATGACGAGCATGAAAAAGCATTTGGATTGAATGTTGGGGGTTATTTTCTTCCATGTGTGTAATGATGTAGATGAAAGTGGGTTTCAGTTCGAGCCAGAAAGTGACACACCTGACACTGAGTCATCATCAGATGATGATTTTCTTCCCAACAGAAAGGTGGTTGCAAAAATGGTTCAAGTGGTTGATCGTGAGTAATTCAGGTTGTTCCTATTATACGTTGCATGTTTTTGGAATGATAAAATTTCTGTTTTTGGAAATGCAGGTAAAGCTGAAACACATGAAAGTGCAAATGAAAGTACCAAAATATGATGATGGTGATTATGATGTGGATGACGGCAATGCTGACAGTTTAGAAAGCAGGGAAAGTGATGAATCAGAAGTGTCAGGTGATATAGAAAGCAGCAATTCACATGATAGTGATGGAAGGAACAAATTGGAAGATATTAAAAGCATTTTTTCAGGTGAAATTTTTCATAATTCCAATGGAAGCTTTTCTGATTCCGATTTGCAGAGTACTGGTCCTATTTCCAATCCTTCTGAAAGATTGAATGAAGCATTTGAAGAGGAATTTGAAATAATGGAGAGTGACACTTCAGAGTCTGGTTTGTAATTTAATGGCTTAAAATGAATATGACTTTTGTGGATTCAGTTTAATTAATACTTGCTTTTGTAGTTTGCATGTTGTGCTCAAAAACAGTATTTTCAATATATGGATCATACAAAACTCAATGCAGAGGAATTATCTTTGCATACTTATTTGTGTGCTCTCAGAAATAGTGATAGATTTAGATTGCTTGATGTGAGGAAGGAATCATTGATGTGTAGGAGGATCACTGAAAAGATTGAGAAGCTTCAAACAACATTTTTAAAGATGCCAGATGAATTTAGAAATCAATGGGTTACGACTGAAGATATGCGTCATTTCAATTTGAGAAATGAGGAAATGAAGGGAGAATGCAGTGCAGATACTTTTGGTATAATTTTGGAAGGTCGCTTCAATGGGTGTTGTCATTGTAACAATTGTCATGTGGGACTTTGGAGTTGCAACATTGGTATAACGAACCCTGTGGATAGGGATATTTTGGAACAAGTTTTTGAAGACATAGATGAGACTATAATTCCCATGGAGTCAGATGACAAAGAAAGCTTAGTGATGAGAATTTCACACAGCAAATATCTAGATGATATTGTGATTTACAATCCTTGCTACTCAATTCTTAATGAGTCCTTGACGTCACATCAGCCAAAAAGAAGATCTGGAGGAGTGATGAAACAATCAGTACATGTCTACAGCGGTGGTAATGGAGAAGGAGAAGGCAGAAGAATTGTGACACTTCCAAATTACACATCATATGGTCGTCATCAAGACAATTGGCATGGAAGGCCACTGAAGCTTTCCACATTTCTTGCTAGTCTTATTTGTTGGAGAGCATGTTGGAACCATCTCACAGAAATTTCTAGAAAATGTCCACCCACACATTGTCAATTGTTACTTTTTATGGAGCATTGAAGTCAAAGATGGGTTACTACAGAGACAACTCCAATGTTCAATTTATCAAAAATATTGTTTCTGGAAAATCTGTTACTTTGAATGGCCATCCTTCTGGCGGAGGTGAGAATTCTCAGATTGTTGGGTCAAATGTGTTGGTACTGACAATGGGCAGCAAACCTATGAAATTTGCATTCAGGTTTCCATCTTTGGGAAATGTTCAAGGTAATAAGAGCACATACATTACTTCTCCCAGGCATCATTTCACGTGTGGAAAATTGACAATATCAGTTCTAGATCCCATTGATGACATCATGATGACACATGGAGCAAGCTTTGTTTACAGCACAAGGGCAAACAAGAATCAATGGTACAGAGTAGGTTACTGCTTCAGGTGGCTTCAATCTTTCAGAGATTTTTATGAGGACACTTGTACATTGCGGTTAGACTCATCAGGTGTTCACAGAAAGAGGTGTGGGAAAAATCAGACCGTGATATCTATAGTTAGGAAACAAATTTACAATGACGAACTATTTTTTTCTATTATGTCTTATCTACTTGTCATTAAATAATTTTAATCCTATATTCAATCAGAAAGTGAAGATTGGGGATTGCATCACACACAAACTCAACTAAACTTTACTTGAGCCATTTTTATGGTTTTTTGATGATGCTGAATTTTCCAAATATGATAAAATACGGCATTGGATGAACTGAAATTTTTAAATTGTAAAAACTGATTTCGCTTTGCAAAACCAGTCCAAGCAGCAATAAAATGAAGCATTGATCAACATAGAAACAAATATAGACCACTCCAACGCAGAAACATGGTCATTCAGCTGTTGTCTGTCAATCCATGAGAGAAAGTGTTCTACTTTTTTCTGGAGGTCAAAATTTTTGAGCAAACAAGTGAGGTCATGTTCATGATATGTCGATCGGCCTTGTTCTTCTGTTCTTATGAAAAATGTAGTGCACATGTAACATGATTCTGTAATAGAAAAATTATGACTAATGAAACAATTTTCAATAGAAAATGATTATTATGCTATCGGTCAGTAATACCATGGAATGGAGAGAAAATTTACTTTACATCATTAAATATGAGTTATTTGTCTGTTCAAATTATTCTGCACGAGGATGTTTCATTGAAATTTTCATTGAACTCTTATTATAGGTACTGAAAATGTATACCTTCAAACAACTGTCTGTTCAAGTTTTTTCACAGTTTACTATAAGACGTTGTAATTTTCAAAAATTGATGTGTAAAGGTATTGATATAATTTAGTATGTAAGAATCTATCAAACAAAAGATACCTTTTTGTCCCATGCTCACTAAATTTTTTCTAAATTTCCAAGAAATCAGAAGGCATGTTTCTCATGGTCACAAAAAATGAGAAAAGAGGGTTCTTACTTCTTTTTTTGTGAATTTTTGAATTTTTGGAGAAGACATTGTAGCACAAGATGTTGGTTAGATTCTTGATTACCAACACTTCCAAATCAGTTCTCAATATTTTTGCACAAGTGAATGCTCATAATTTTTGTTTTGAATAATCTATTGCTCCATTCACCAACAAGAGATACCATGGCAAATACAGGAAGCAAAACCACTGCACCTTCTACACCTCCAAAGGGGAAATCTCCAGCGAAAGCAGCGAGTTCTCCCAGAAAGTCTGCTATTGACCGCAGTCCATTGAAAACAGCCAAGTCATCTAAAGACCAGATTGTCAGATACAAGGAAGTTGGAATTGAAGGAGTCTGTCTGGCGTTTTGCTACAAGCCAGATGGGATGAATCCTTCTTATATTGCTCCTATCATTTGCTATTTGGATGATTCTGAAGGTGAAAAAGCTGCAGCCCATATCATGTTCCTTGTCCAATTGCGTGATCCAACTGGGACAAACATTCCTCTGCAAACACCCTCAGCAACTGGGAAGTTGTACTCCACTGATGTGATTGTCATGTCTATTGATGACCCAAAGTATATCTACTTTTCAGCTATTGGTGATGTGGTCAATGTGCTCAATGACGCCACTCGTAACTCCATAGTAAGACCTCAATGGCAGTATCAAGTCCCTACATTTGTCAACAGAGGCAGGGCAACACCTCCAACAGTTGTTCCATTGAGCACCTACCTACTAAATGAAGACTGCATCAGTTTCATCAAGAGATTCTGGGAAAACTGTGACAGCATGGAGGCATTGAACAATAACGAGCACAGAGATCTCATTCTCAAAGAGGTTTTTGGATCTGCAGATGAAGGATGGCAAGCATTGGAGAACATCTCTGATGAGGCGTATGAACTTTTGTGAGGTGTTTTTCTTTCGATTCATTGAAACAAGAAATATCATAATTTGTATGATGAGTACCAAGGAACATTATTGATTGTATTGATTGTGATTTGAAATGTGTCATAGAAGATTCGGATAGGAACATGCATGGAGGCTGTTTTTGTGAGGAAAAGTGGTAGTGTATAATGTCACATCATTCTAAATAAGTTATTATGTTTTTGCTTTATTGGGAACTTTTGCTAACATTCTATGTTGAAATGTAATCAATGCTGGTGGCAGTTTAAATGCATCTGGTTTGAACAAAAGAGGTTTGTTCAGAAATAAACGGTAAACGAACCTACTGGCCAATGACACGTTCATTAATGGCATTGCAGTCTTCTTTCGTAAACAATCCATCCCACATTCGTTTTAGGATTCTTCCATACTCAGGGTCATCTTTGAATCTGTGGCTGTTGTTAAGAATGATTGCAACATTTATTGAGTTATCCCACAGTGATGAATTGGAATACAAGAGCTGACTCTCTCTAGCTTTCACTGGTGGTATTTGTCGGAAATCGCCACAGAATATTATTGAATATCCTCCAAATATCATATTTGGAGACAATCCCTTCCCACCGGAACATAACCTACGACGGATCATATTTAGACGGGAATTCAGCTTTTCCATCTGGTCACATGTTGAAAATGAGATTTCGTCTATAATCAGCATTCGAACTTGTTCCCAGTTATGAAGCATCTCAGGAGATATATTTTTTGACTTTGAATTCAAGTAAGCTGCACTGTGTAAGGTAACACCTCCAAACAAAGCAGCAGCACATCCGGAGCTCCTGTATATTTTGTCCTCTTTTTTGTCTTAGCTCAAAATCTGAAATGCAATCAGCTTCATTACAATCCACCGTAGGAATGACAACTTCCTTCCCTTCATTAGCATACATTTGAACTCTGAAATTACACTCATCATCCGGTGTAACAGTAAAAAATTGCTGTGAGGACCAAAGTAGTCACTGAGTGCATAAACCTTCTTTCTAGCTTCCTTGGCAGCTTCTGCTGTGTGCCCAAGAATTTTGCATGATGTTGTGACAGATTTCAAAATGACGCTGCTGGTGTGTTTATATCAAGAGGTTCATTTGTTTGTTCCCTTCTGTTGAGCTCTTTTGCAGCTTTGTGAACATCACCCACAGACAGCTTTGAAATCTGTTCTCCCAGCGCCTGTCCTTGATAGTTCGATCTGCATTTTATTAGTCCTGTAGTATATGATGCATTTCTACACATCAGATGATAACAAACCAAAATGAAATCTGGCCTCATGAACTGGTTCAAGAGAAGTCTCATGTAGTGCTTCAGACATGCTTCATTGGAAACTTCCACCTTTCTCTTTTTACCCAAATTCAGCCATCCCAAACCAAATGGAAATTGAATGGGAAAGGCATCTTCTAAATTGATTTCATGTCCTCTCAAGTAGGTACCACCATACATCAGCATTGTTGGTGCAGTTGACTCAAGCGTAGCTTGGACAAAATCCTCAGTGCTATCAAACACTGAATTGTCTGCATTTGGATTCTGTGACTCACTTGAAAAGTAATATGTCTTGCCTTGAATCTGACATTCTAATTCTGGAGCAACCGGTTCAGAAGTATTGTTCTCGTTGTCATCATCTTGCAGTATAATCACAGGCTTTTGTAGATGCTTTGCTGCAATGGTAATGTTTCATTCGTTTCTCACAAATTCTGTTTGCATTGGCTTCATAGTGACTCTTCCTTTTATTGCAAATATGAACATTGTTCATTTCATAATGAGCCTTTCTCTTCTCACAAATGGACTTTGCATGAATATCATATTGATTCTTTCTTTTCTTGAGTATGGAATCAGCATTTCTTTTGTAGTACATCTTTTTATGGGAGCAAATGGAATCTGCATTCATTTTATACCTTGCCCTGTTAGTGTCTTTTGTTGCATTTCTGTTGCTCTTGTGGCAAACATTATTTTTCTGACTGCCCCGAAGCTTCTCTTCTTTTGGCTTTTGCCTGTATCTTTCATTTCTTCTTTTCTTGTCATTTTTCATTTTCACAATCTTCGCTTCCATACTAAGCTGTTTTGCACATTTGTAGATACCTAGACAGAGACATACAGTATAAGCAATTTATAAATGGCTTGGAAAGCAAATATGTCATATGTGCTCACAATCAGTGAATTTCACAAGTGTTGCTTCTAAAAAGATGTGATGTGACATTTTAAACAACGATAACAAAAAATGGATGACTTTTAAATTTCAAGTGTGAAGGTGTCAAATTTGTTACTTTATGAGAATTCAAAAATTGTGATGAATGATGAACTTTTTGGTGATGCATGAACGTAGAATATCTAAGTGGTGTGTTAGCATGTAAATAATTATTTTTGCTGATGCGTTGGTGTAGAAGTGTATTTTGGTTATGCATAAATAATGCATTAAGGTTTCGGTTGAACACATCATGTTTGACGATGCGTCGTTGAAACCATTTTTTGGTGACGACTTACACGTTGTGTTTCTTGGTGGTGCGTTAATGTGGAATTTTTTCTGGTGACGCTTAAATAATGCGTCGTTGAAACCATTTTTTGGTGACGAGTTACACGTTGTGTTTCTTGGTGGTGCTTTATTGTAGAATTTTTTCTGGTGATGCTTAAATAATGCGTTAACGTTTAACACGTAATACATTTTTGACGATGCATCGAAGTAACACATTTACGTTGAAACCATTTTTTGGTGATGAGTTACACGTTGTAACGTAACTAGTGTGTTTATGTTGAAACCATTTTTTGGTGATGAGTTACATGTTATAACTAGCATGCATTTTGACGATGCATTGAAGTGGTGTGTTTACGTTGAAACCATTTTTTGGTGATGAGTTACATGTTGTGACTAGTGTCAAAAACTAGTGCGTTTACGTTAAAACCATTTTTTTGGTGATGAGTTACATGTTATAACTAGCATGCACTTTGACAATGCATTGAAGTGGTGTGTTTACGTTGAAACCATTTTTTGGTGATGAGTTACATGTTGTAACTAGCGTCAAAAACTAGTGTATTTACGTTGAAACCATTTTTTTGTGATGAGTTACATGTTGTAACTAGGGTGCATTTTGACGATGCATTTTGAAACCATTTTTTGGTGATGAGTTACACATTGTAACAAGTGTCCACAAGAATTTTTGGCCATGCGTTATGTTAAATTTAGATATTTTTTAAGGTAACGTCTGACTAAAACAATGTGACTACCCATGCATGTCAAACCCAAAATGAGCATTTTTACAGTTAATGTCGATGTAAAAAATTAGATGATACCAATAATGGCCAAAAGTGAAAAAGGTGTCTCATGTGGAGAAGAAGAAGAACAATTCTGCTCAGTGATAAACTAAGATTTTTAAAATATCTTGATAGGTAGACCTTCTATGTTTCATTATCACTAATACTATTATTGATTTGTAAATTTAGAACTTAAAGGTTAATGGACGTGAGGTGGCATGCATGAAACAGGAAAGTTAGTGTGTATGATACTTGTGATCAATTTCTTACAACAGATTATTATTGTATGGTATGGTATTGTACTCAGACTGTCCAAAATAGGCAATAAATATGATTGACAGACTGTGGATTATTCTGTACGAACAGATAAATTAGGATGTCCCCCATTTTTCCTGTCACACCCATCCTACTTAATAGATTGCCGAAACAGAGAGCCTTACACCATAAAAACTATAAATCTTATCAATTGCCTCATGCACAGAGAACCCTGCGTGCATCAACTCTGCTACCTTATCCCAAAACACTTTCCTCTTGGAGGAAGTCACCTTCACCTCCCCCCTCTCTCGTGGAGTAAAATCCTTAGCCGGTTTGTTACCATACAATCCAAATGCATATTCCCTCCACAAATCATGAAGCATCCTTAGACATTTGGATATATTGGCCGCAAGTCTCGATTGGTCGTCAGATGGAATTGCCTCTTCATCCTCAATCAGATTTCTTTGCGTATTCTGGGAAGAGGATGACCAGGGCGGTTGACAAAGCGTAAAAAAATCAATTCAATCTTGTCAGCTGACCTCTGACAATGGATAGTTGTCTCACATGCTCAGCTCGAGTGTTAGCTGCAAAACTTGGGAGAAAGAAGACGTACCTATTGACACCGCATGCCCAATCGAACTCTGACATCACTATTTCCATCTCTATCCTCTCTATCCACTTCAGTATCATCATGACCACCTGCAATGATTTCGTCAATAATAACTTCTGCATCATGTCCATCCACAGCAAGAGGTGCCTTCCTCACAGGGTTGCTACCATTTTCCAATGAATTGCAGAGGCCCAGGTCCTTGTAGGCTGACATCACACAAGAACGGATGCAATTTGGAACCAATTCATCACCAGATGCATCAAAAATTCTCCACAACATTGCACGTCCCAACACAAGGCATACAGTGCATTCAAATACGCGTCCAACAATGCTTGGAGTCACGTGAGCAAGAATCCACTGATCCGTGATCCCGGACAACTGCTCCAACATATATGCACACACTCCTCCCTTGCATAATGCAGCAGCAACTTTAGCATCAACGAAAGGTATCGTTGTGCTAGCATAAGTTTCATGTTGGCGGCCTGAGTTCTTCCAATGCCCACAATAATCCGTATGATCCTGTAAAAGTAATATAATTTAGTAAGAAGAAGATTTGAATACATCCATACACAACAATGCCAGAATACTGGGATTAATAGCACTAACCTTAGATCACGCCGCTCCACGTGCAATTGTGACTGCAAACATCTCTTGAGTACCCAACCTCCGACCACTCGAAATAGTCAACATATTCAAAATGTTGGAGAGCATGGGCGACATCTGCTCCTTGATTCGGATAGGATCATCAAGACCTTGGCAACCGAAGATGAATTCGTTAGCTTCTGGATTTGTCTGGCAATGGTATTCAATCCAAAGACCTAGCGACATCATACTTGGGGTCCATGGCACCAAATAGGACTTAATCAGGAGCATCCCTTTCATCTGTGACATATTTTGACCAACACAATCTTGCAGTCACTCCATATTGTTTGTACGAAGAGTATGTCTTCAGATCCACCTCTCAAAATTTGGAGGTATCATCAACTCGTCCGATCAATGAAAATTGGAGAGCAAAGAAGGCACTGGCACAAAGACTTATCTCCACATTGTCAAGATCCCAAATTGCTTCTATGAGAGCTTCATACTCACTAGGAAGCACGGCATCCCTTCCTTGTGGTGCATTACCATGACGTTGAGTCTGCATCCTCTTCATGTTCTTGATGAGGCGTGCCATGAGTGCTGACTTCGTAGGGTTGTCACATGAATGAACCTTGTCCCAAGTCATATTGCTGTTTGGCATGAAGTGGGAGATGGCTCGCTTCCATGTTTTCACTGTGTTGTCACAATATTTGAGAGGCGGTGTGACTGACTTGTCCACATGCGGGTCCCCATAGATACGCCACTTGCACCAGTGGTAGACATCTCCACCAGTGATGGATCGTACACGTTTGCAGTGTAGTTGCTTGGTTGTGAAGGTTGTGTGTTCGTTGAATACAAGATGGCCATTCTTCCAGTTCATGAGGTGGATGAGAGACGGGAGGTACTTCTCCCTTAGGGTGCATTCACGGCGGGGCTCTCTATGAGTTCGAGGAGTAAGAGATGAGGAAGATGAAACGGTGTTGGATGGTGGAGCAGCGGATTGGGATTGGGATTGTGCCTGTCCAGATGTAGGATGATGATGGTTTTGACGGGACGGGCCATGATGCAGGGGATTAGTTTTCAAACCTATGACTGATTGTTGCGTGTGTCATGTGCCAGTGAGAGAATAAGAGAGTAAAGAGTTGTTGTTGAGGGTACAATGAAATTGAATGCAGGTGTCGGCGAGGATTAGTGCAATTGCAATTGATGTGAGTAGGATTGATGAGCGTAATGAATGAATGTCATTGTGATCGATTGATTGCGATCAAGAATCCACTGATCCGTGATCCCGGACAACTGCTTCAACATATATGCACACACTCCTCCCTTGCATAATGCAGCAGCAACTTTAGCATCAACGAAAGGTATTGTTGTGCTAGCATAAGTTTCATGTTGGCGGCCTGAGTTCTTCCAATGCCCACAATAATCCGTATGATCCTGTAAAAGTAATATAATTTAGTAAGAAGAAGATTTGAATACATCCATACACAACAATGCCAGAATACTGGGATTAATAGCACTAACCTTAGATCACGCCGCTCCACGTGCAATTGTGACTGCAAACATCTCTTGAGTACCCAACCTCCGACCACTCGAAATAGTCAACATATTCAAAATGTTGGAGAGCATGGGCGACATCTGCTCCTTGATTCAGATAGGATCATCAAGACCTCAGCAACCGCAGATGAATTTGTTAGCTTCTGGATTTGTCTGGCAATGGTATTCAATCCAAAGACCTAGCGACATCATACTTGGGGTCCATGGCACCAAATAGGACTTAATCAGGAGCATCCCTTTCATCTGTGACATTTTTTGACCAACACAATCTTGCAGTCACTCCATATTGTTTGTACGAAGAGTATGTCTTCAGATCCACCTCTCAAAATTTGGAGGTATCATCAACTCGTCCGATCAATGAAAATTGGAGAGCAAAGAAGGCATTGGCACAAAGACTTATCTCCACATTGTCAAGATCCCAAATTGCTTCTATGAGAGCTTCATACTCACTAGGAAGCACGGCATCCCTTCCTTGTGGTGCATTACCATGACGTTGAGTCTGCATCCTCTTCATGTTCTTGATGAGGCGTGCCATGAGTGCTGACTTCGTAGGGTTGTCACATGAATGAACCTTGTCCCAAGTCATATTGCTGTTTGGCATGAAGTGGGAGATGGCTCGCTTCCGTGTTTTCACTGTGTTGTCACAATATTTGAGAGGCGGTGTGACTGATTTGTCCACATGCAGGTCCCCATAGATACGCCACTTGCACCAGTGGTAGACATCTCCACCAGTGATGGATCGTACACGTTTGCAGTGTAGTTGCTTGGTTGTGAAGGTTGTGTGTTCGTTGAATACAAGATGGCCATTCTTCCAGTTCATGAGGTGGATGAGAGACGGGAGGTACTTCTCCCTTAGGGTGCATTCACGGCGGGGCTCTCTATGAGTTCGAGGAGTAAGAGATGAGGAAGATGAAACGGTGTTGGATGGTGGAGCAGCAGATTGGGATTGGGATTGTGCCTGTCCAGATGTAGGATGATGATGGTTTTGACGCGGACGGGCCATGATGCAGGGGATTAGTTTTCAAACCTATGACTGATTGTTGCGTGTGTCATGTGCCAGTGAGAGAATAAGAGAGTAAAGAGTTGTTGTTGAGGGTACAATGAAATTGAATGCAGGTGTCGACGAGGATTAGTGCAATTGCAATTGATGTGAGTAGGATTGATGAGCGTAATGAATGAATGTCATTGTGATCGATTGATTGCGATCAAGAATCCACTGATCCGTGATCCCGGACAACTGCTTCAACATATATGCACACACTCCTCCCTTGCATAATGCAGCAGCAACTTTAGCATCAACGAAAGGTATCGTTGTGCTAGCATAAGTTTCATGTTGGCGGCCTGAGTTCTTCCAATGCCCACAATAATCCGTATGATCCTGTAAAAGTAATATAATTTAGTAAGAAGAAGATTTGAATACATCCATACACAACAATGCCAGAATACTGGGATTAATAGCACTAACCTTAGATCACGCCGCTCCACGTGCAATTGTGACTGCAAACATCTCTTGAGTACCCAACCTCCGACCACTCGAAATAGTCAACATATTCAAAATGTTGGAGAGCATGGGCGACATCTGCTCCTTGATTCAGATAGGATCATCAAGACCTCAGCAACCGCAGATGAATTTGTTAGCTTCTGGATTTGTCTGGCAATGGTTCAATCCAAAGACCTAGCGACATCATACTTGGGGTCCATGGCACCAAATAGGACTTAATCAGGAGCATCCCTTTCATCTGTGACATTTTTTGACCAACACAATCTTGCAGTCACTCCATATTGTTTGTACGAAGAGTATGTCTTCAGATCCACCTCTCAAAATTTGGAGGTATCATCAACTCGTCCGATCAATGAAAATTGGAGAGCAAAGAAGGCACTGGCACAAAGACTAATCTCCACATTGTCAAGATCCCAAATTGCTTCTATGAGAGCTTCATACTCACTAGGAAGCACGGCATCCCTTCCTTGTGGTGCATTACCATGACGTTGAGTCTGCATCCTCTTCATGTTCTTGATGAGGCGTGCCATGAGTGCTGACTTCGTAGGGTTGTCACATGAATGAACCTTGTCCCAAGTCATATTGCTGTTTGGCATGAAGTGGGAGATGGCTCGCTTCCGTGTTTTCACTGTGTTGTCACAATATTTGAGAGGCGGTGTGACTGATTTGTCCACATGCGGGTCCCCATAGATACGCCACTTGCACCAGTGGTAGACATCTCCACCAGTGATGGATCGTACACGTTTGCAGTGTAGTTGCTTGGGTGAAGGTTGTGTGTTCGTTGAATACAAGATGGCCATTCTTCCAGTTCATGAGGTGGATGAGAGACGGGAGGTACTTCTCCCTTAGGGTGCATTCACGGCGGGGCTCTCTATGAGTTCGAGGAGTAAGAGATGAGGAGGATGAAACGGTGTTGGATGGTGGAGCAGCGGATTGGGATTGGGATTGTGCCTGTCCAGATGAAGGATGATGATGGTTTTGACGCGGACGGGCCATGATGCAGGGGATTAGTTTTCAAACCTATGACTGATTGTTGCGTGTGTCATGTGCCAGTGAGAGAATAAGAGAGTAAAGAGTTGTTGTTGAGGGTACAATGAAATTGAATGCAGGTGTCGACGAGGATTAGTGCAATTGCAATTGATGTGAGTAGGATTGATGAGCGTAATGAATGAATGTCATTGTGATCGATTGATTGCGATCAAGGATTGTGATTTGCAATCATGTGATTGTAATTGATTGCCATTGCGTTCAATGTGAGTGTGCTGGGCGATCAGTGCGATGATTGACGAGCCTGAGCATGGTGAATGATGCAATGGTGGACAATTGATGGGTGCGGAGGAGAGCGATCAATGGTGTGCATGGTGATGATTGCTCTAGATTGCTCTTAGAGCTCTTTGGTATGGTACGATACCGTACAATAGAGCTATGATGTTCATTTTTTAACACGCAAAAACCATGGGGTTACTCGAATGTTGAAAGTCCCCCATCAAAATATCATGCAAAAGAAACTGTGATGTCTTCACAAAAAAGTCATGTGTATGTAAAATCTCTAGTGATTCAAAATAATAATCACTTGGTTTCTTTTCACTCTCCAGGACAGATGGCATCCTGGTTAATATTCTGTGGGTAAATTGTTGGTAGAAATTGTTTTCATAAGAGAATCTGCGGGAAACAGTTAGTTTGTTTTTCCTCCCTGTGATATCATTGTATTTAGGGTGGAATACTTTTGCCAAAATTAATGACATGAAATTTGACATGGTTTCAGATTTTTGGCCATAAATATTAACTTCAGTTTCTAAACAAAATTAACATTTTGATGTTGTCTGGATGAATGTTGGACCAACTCCTCTCAAGAGTAAAATAAGACAAGATGGAACTCAGAATGGTGTGACAGAAGCCCATAAGTATTTCATGTTCCGGAAGAAATTAATCTCTATGGTAGCCTAGAGAGATCAAACAAACATATCAAACACTGGAAATAGTATATATTTCCTGACAGAGCTGAGATACAGTGCGACTGTTAGAATGGCCACAACACTGGAAGAAGAGGGAAATTTATGTTGTAAAATAACGGATGTATTTCTTTGTTGCAATCATTTTGGTGTCCATGATTAAATCACTTCAAAATCTCACAACATTCAGTCGTTGAGAAAGGTGTCCATTCTTGCTTTCTTACCTCATCGCTAACTGCATTTGTTGCTAATTTACACTTATGCAGAACTGCAAAAATGCTTCAATTTATTACTTCAACCGGCAAGTCTTGGCAGACTTAGGCAGACTTTTGCAGACATGCTGTAGTCTGCTGAAGTATGCCAAAGTCTGCCAAAAACTCTAGTGATCCGCGGAGTATACTTTTGCAATCAGATTTGTTATTATGTACATAGGATTTGAAGATGGATATGGTATTACTTTTAAGAGGCCCCAGTACAGCCCACTCACATCACAAATAAGAAATAAATAATTTAATTTCTATGGAATTGTGAATTAAACTGACTTCATCGGACGTACTTCTTTGGACTTCGCAAGCGTCTGCCAAAGTCTGCCTGATTTTTTTTGAGAAATTTAAGAGAAATTTAAGAGAAATTGGTCTGAGCTGCATCTATCATATTGGTGTACATCACCACAAAAGATTGCTTATTTCATTAGGCCTATGGAACAAATCTTATGACGAGAAGCCCAAGACATTTTTGTACATCTGTTGAGATCCTCATACATCATCCATTAGCAATAACTACGTCCTCTGCTTTGAAAAACATATTTACCTATTTTTCATGGGATAAAAATTGATGTTTTGCTGGTCAAAAATTGAAAATATTTTATTTGCTTGTTCAAGTTTGCAAGAGCTCATGATTTATCACCATCAGATAGTTGTAATTAACCTTTTCCACTGCAACAACATCAACTTCCCTCCTAGAAACTATGGAACGAGCAAATCAAATATAACATTACAGGAAATCCTGCTCACTATTTTGTAGTAGTTTGTGGTAGGCGTTCTCCGCATTACCACAAAACGCTACCATTGCCCTAATTTTTTTGGTAAATATTGGATTCAAGAATGTGGTGGGAATTGTGCTAAACAAATTGCGTTTGCATTGTGGAGTTCAACTTGTGGTAGGATTTCCTGTGCAATTTGTATTAAGACAATTAATTTGGCCGTTATTACCACAAAATTTTGTTGTACGAATTGTGGTAGAGCCATTTGACAAAGTAAAGTAAGGAGAAAATTTGAGTTCGGCCAACAAGTGTGTAATGATTTTGGTTTAACAGAAAAGTGATGTTGTTGTTGTCTAGCAGTTGTTATTAAGTATACCAAGCAAACATCTTTTTGAATGATCAAAGTCATGGAGATCACCTGGGCAATGGTGAACAATTTAATGTGATCATGCAAGAAAGTAAAGAATATGAAACTTACATAGGCTACACTCATGCATTTCACAACAACATTATTCATGTAATCAATCCTGAATGGTTCATAAGATTCAAGAACAAAATCAAGTGGAACTCACAGCTTACCACAAGAAATGCTTGATCATTTACTTGAAGGCACCAAAGAAGTCATTAGGAAATTGGACACTCCATGGAATCCATGCAAGAGTCCAGCTACAAATTTGTGCACAACGATAAGTAAGCAGAGAAACTTACCATATGTGGTATTCCTTCAGAACCAGATGGTTGCTTTGCCCTCATGAAAGCAGCAATCAAATGTCCAAGAGTGATGAAGCCTCCCATCCACAAATGGAATGACGCACAGAAATTATGGAGACCAAACTTGCATGCGCTTCTGTCTGCTCATGGTTAGAGAATTCCTGAGAGCTAGTATCAATAACAAGGGGCCAACAACAATGGGTTCATTGTGAAGAGCGTTGTTAGTTCAACAAAAAATCTGCCAATTTGGTCATGCATCCTGGTGGTATGGCCAATGCCATCACACAACAATGCGACAACAAGCTGGACCTATCTCATCAAACTCCACAAGGAAATGCTAACTTTGTTCCACACCTCTTAGAAAGAGATTTTTGTACTTGAGACTCAAATCGCAGTAAGCATTGTATCCAGTCCTGCTGTGTACCTGTTTTTTCAATTCTGGGGTATGTTTCAGTTTAACATTAGAGGGCAAGACCGAGACGTTCCATTTAAGACAGTAGAAATCAATCATGAAGCAGAGATTATAAGAAAATGTTAAGAGATCACAATCTTTCTTAGAGATGGTTCTCGGTCGAGAATTCAAGATCGAGACATGAGAATTTCTCATTCAAGATCATGTCTCATCTCAAACACATATATCTGAGATCCGAGATGAGATTTTCTACGTACACGTACAACTCATGTTCATATATAAACACATATCTATCAGCGTGCATATCTGACAAGTGTCAGAAGTGTGTCCGTGCTCTTTGCAATCTCGAATGGAATCTAGTATCATGCCTCTGAGATCATGATTGAGATTCTTGAATGAGATCTCAATCTTGGAGGGTCAAATCTTGATCTTTTCTCAATCTCCCAAAATATGCGCGAGACAAGAACGAGAGCCATCTATGGAACATTGCCAGAAAATGACGGATTGATAGATTTTTCATGGCAAACAGGAAAATGTGGGCAATCATTGTGATGGGTCAGGGTAAGAGCCACAAAAATGCCCTTCTAAATATGATAAAAAATGATCATTATCCCAATGAGAAAGAGTGAGAGTTTATCAAAATGGTTGAACATGCCAACAAGCCTTTTTGTGTCATAATTGAGATTGATGTCTTTGCACAAGGGATTTCTTTAATTACATGGTTGGAGAGAAAGACAAGTTCATGCCAATTTCGTGGAAGAACAATGACGCTTTGTATGCGAGTGTAATAATAGAAAAGTTGAAGTTCACTTGTCCTAATTGTGACAGGCTGTGCAACAAACTATCTGAGATCCTAAGACTCACCAGAAAGAGGTGGACCTGACAAATGTTGAGGGGGATGCTATGGTCCAAGGAAACCAGAGGAACTGTTGCAAGGTGTACGGGTGTCATGCCAAGGAATGCAAAAAGTGCAAAGAGACATTGATTGTCATGATGGTAGAACATGCAAAAGCAATACTGATGGTCTAGCTTGTAAATACCAATTTTGGTTACCGTCAAAAAACAGTAACAAGTAACAAGCCAGAATTCCTGCAGTGATTACTGTAGGTTCTGGTAATATTACAGTAAATTTTGTCAAAATGAGCCTTATTTTGGGACATCATGGTGTCACACTCCTTAAGTATCCTACAAAGTACTCAAATAATTTCTCACAGTGATCTTGCCACAACATTAATCACCTTACTGTCAAAATTACCAAACATGCCAATGGTCATTTTTTGTCTGTTTTCTCCCTGCCTTTTTTAGGGGTATGGGTTTTTATAGCCCTAATGTTGACCTGTTTTAGTGTCACAAAACGTGATGGTATTTTATATTTATGGTCAAGTATGGTCAGTTTTCTGGAAATGGCCAGAAGATAAATAGCGTACATGAATAATTTTCATGGAAGCTAGTGGCAACAAACGTAAGAAAGCTACTGTTTTGAAACGGATCTTACAAATATAATGACATAATTTATTAATGTCTGTATATATAGCAACTGGTTATATAAATCCTGATCACTAGAAATGAGTAAAAGTAAAAATAGGAAAGCACATTTTTTTTAACAAATTAAACAAAATTGTTTAACATATTTTTGAGTAGTGTCTGTATATCATTTAAACACACCTTTCTTCCATGCACAGGATTGCCATGACACCCAGCCTGCAGGTTGAAGAAGTTGTTATATACATAATCATCATAGCATGCACATATTGTCAGCAAGTTATATGATATAAACACAGTTTTTGCTCCCTTTTAAGATGCAACCATGGCCACCACTACAAAGGAGGAGAATGCATTGTTGAACAACTGGTCTTTTGTCCTAGACCACATACAAGGAGAAGACAAGGATGAACATGGTAACTCAAGAAGGGCACAACATCGTGCTTCGAGAAGCATGGCATGTTGGCACTAACCTTTCATGCCAACTTCGACAGTGGCATCATGTACAGCAAGTGCTTCCAGTTCAGTGCCAAAAAGTGAGACAAGCAACACTTCCCAACAACAAAAGGAATTAAAAAAGTGGGCTGACTTGGACAAGAAGTGGGGCCACCTTAAAAGAGGGAACATGGATCTATTTACTGGCAAGGCCATCATTAGGATCGCTCAGCACAACGACCTCTCAGCATATGTGAACCTTTCATGCCAACTTTGACAGTGGCATTGTGGGCAGCAAGTGCTTCCAGTTCATCAAGCCTGGGTCCATTGCACTTCATTGCAAAAAGTGAGGCAAGCAACACTCCCCAACAAAAAAGGAAAGAAATTAAAAAGTGGGCTGACTTGGACAAGAAGTTGGCCAACCTTAAAAGAGGGAACACAGATCTATATACTGACAAGACCATCATCAGGATTGCTCAGCGCAACTGCCTCTCGACATATGTGGTGTTTCACCATTCTATGTCAGGAAAACATCTTCGACGCTCAAGCTCAAGACAATCTGCCACAGTGGATGGATTCACCCATGTGTGCGTGCTGAACACCTGACACAGGCACTTAAAGAAAGAGCACATGAAAGGGAGCTACATGAAAGCTCCAAAGGTCAATAACATTGAGGAGAGTCAAGAAAACTGTCATGAGAGCAACACGAGCAGCAAAAATAGCAAAGAGAAGGAGGGAGAGTTTGAGGAGGAGGGCAATGTGGAGATTGTGGACATTGGAAAAACAGGAACAATAACATTGCGACCAATGTAAGAAAGGAGATGGAAGAGGAAAAGACAGATACAGGGAAAGAGGAGGACAGTAACACAGCCATGGAAGAGGCAGACGACCACGATGAGTTTACTGAAGACGTGGGAGTTGGCATTGTGAAGGACACGAAAGAAGCCAAGATGGGGGACGGACGGAACCTGGATGATTTTGTGAACATAGAGCAGATACTGATCTCGTTCTCTTTCCACTCCAACATGACTCTCAAAGTGAAAGGACCGCGAACGGTACATTCCCGTGCTTCAACCACGGACACGAAGCATGTCACTCTTGCCATGACGGTCATGGCAAGTGGGAAGATGCTGACACTCTTTGTCATCTTCAAGGGTACGCCCCCAGGACGGATTGCAAATCGCAAATTAGGGACATACCGGGAAGTGGGAAGATACACATGCTAAGACAAGGCATGGATGGATGAGTCAAAGATGAATGAGTGGATCAACACCATCCTACAGCCGTGGATGGCAAATTGAGATGAAAACAACCCATCGCTTGAGCCACACATTCTAATTTTGGATGCCTACCGCATCCATCAGATGGGTACTGTAGTGAATTGGATCCAATCCATGGGGATTGAGGTGGTGCACATCCCGACGGGCTGCATGTATTTGTGCCAGCCCATTGACGTGGGTATCAACAAGCCCATCAAAAGTCATCTTCGTCAAAAGTGGGAAGACTGGATGACGGAAGGCGAAGGAATGGTTGACGGGGTTGCAAAGGAAACCTCCCGTAAATTGGTGGCAGAGTGGATCATTGAAGTCTACAGCAACATTCCTGAGGAGGCTGGGCAAAACGCGTGGAAGCGTAGGGGATACATATGGGTTAAATTAATAAATATAGCTACTAATTAGAAATGGGAGACAAAACTGTTGAACTGTAATAAAAGGCACATTAACTTAATGTTTAACTTAACATGAATTGAAACTTTTTTCAATTACAAAACGTCAACAGTTTCTGCATAAGAGTAACCGTGGTTATACAACGCAAGCACACTACTGTTTTCAGAATACGAAAGAAAAACTTCCATGATCCGGAGCAAAGAACCATCAAGCTGACAAGCCATGCCACCAATGGCATACTCACGTGCCGTAAAACATACTTAGCAACCATCCGTGCCATTGTCATGCCCTGTGTAGACCGCGAGGTGCATTTGCTCTACTAGGCGCAAGCGCACCAACCTCCCCACACCATTACCTGGTCCCTCGGATCAACGCATTACCACATCCAAAAGGATGTGCATCACAGCTGCGTCCATGATTGTCTGGGAGGAAGCCAACAAGAATGATTTTCACCATTTTTTGTTGTGTTGTGTGTGGTGGGTACGGTGATGTGATATATGTGATATGTTGTGATGTGATTTTATCGGATGTAAGTTATAAGGACCTGTGAATATTGGCGTGTTGCTGTTGAGTAGGAGAATTGATCTATGACAGTTCTAGAATGTCCCAAGTCAATTTAATGGGTAAAAAACACAAATGTCATGAGAAGCGGGGAAATGGATCTTATAAACTGTGGGCTCTTATGAACCGAGATATGCGGTAGGAGTGGTTTTGCATGAGTAATAGCCCTAGCGGTCAATTTAGGAAATAAAATGACCGTGCGTGGATCAGTCTTTTATTGCGCAATATAGTAACAAAGCGACCATTCACAATAAATTGATCTAGGTCAATTTAGGTAACAAAGTGACCGCACACAGATCAGCCTTTGATTGCATGATACACGAACAAAACAACCGTTTGCTAATTTATCTCAGGCGTTACCATTTAAACCCACTTAAGAAATATTGCCCATCAGCAAGCCATGTTCGATTCTGTCTAAGGGCTTAAGGACTATAGAGGATATGTGGCAGCCTTTGTGATTTTGAAATAGTGAAGAAAATGACCGCCATGCCAGTCTAGCCCGCTCAAAAAAGATTGCCCCAGCAACGAACCATGGTGGATTCCATAAAAAGGCTATAGAATTGGATAATATTGGAACTGGAACCAGTGCCAATATGGGGTTTCAAGGCTCTGTCCCAGTTCCAGTACTGGACGCCCAGTGCTGGAACTGGGTGAGACAGACTTACTTTTCTGGTCCCAGTTTCAGCACGGGGCGTCCTGTATTGGCACGGTGCCAACATGGGGACATCAGCGTCCCAGTTCCAGCACGGGGCCAGTGTCAATTTGGGGGCTAACATATATATCACATTATTACGTTTGTAATAATGTTATGTGTGATATGCAATATTGTGTAAAATAGGAAAATTTAGTTCGACGGTAGTGAAATTGTAGTTATTTTGCGTATACACACATGAAGACATAGATTTGATTGAGGTGGTCTATATATTATGTACTGATAACATATGTTGAGATATCAACTGTCTTGTTTATTGAATTGCGACACATGTTCAATTATGCTACGTATACACCAAATAGATGCACGGAGTGCTATTTACAGTCACATGTAAAAATACATAAATATATTCCAAAGTGATGTACAAAATGACCGTTACATCAAAAACACAATGACAACATGAATTGGTCATTGCTGTAGCAGGCCTGGGGTTGGGGGTTGTCATTTTTGTTATGTTTTGAAGTACACAACAACCATGTTGCTAGCAAGCAGAACTGATGGAGATTGGCGGGACACATTTTATTGGAATCTGCATCATTAGCTTTGGACTCCTCATGATATTGTGTTGTTTGCTAACCACCAATGTGTCTCCTTGTCATGACATCATTCTTACAGGGACATTTTTTACTGGACGCAAAGGACAGATGACAGAGCTGACAAGGAAAATGCTGGACATCTGATATCCCAGCAAAATACCATAACGCTAAGGTGCAGCATGAGGAAGTAGTGAGTGGATGTCATTTTGCTATCAAGAGACCTGTCAAAAGAAGAGGTAGGTTGTAAATTCTGGAGGAATTCCAGCAGAATTCTGCATTACTCCGGAATATATGCTAATTTTGACAGTAACGTGATTACTGTGATCACAAGATTACTGAGAAAGACTAACTTAAGTACTTTGCTCAATATTTAAGGACTGTGATGCCATGACGTCACAAAATAAGGCTCATTTTGACAAAATTTACTGTAATATTTCCGGAATTGACCGGAATTACTCCAGTAATTCCGATCCATTACTGGTTACTGTGTTTTTGGGACAGCAACCAAAATAGGAATTTACAACCTAGAACAAGAGTAAGCAAAGATAGAAAATGATGAGATTCCAAAAAAAACTTTTAAATGCAGGATGATGCAACTGCAACAGCAAAGCCATCTATCAAGATAACAAAAGATGGGACATGACGGTACAAATATGCAATGATTATGTTTATAATGCTGCTACTTTCTTAGCATAGAAACATGAGGATCAGTCAGCAACAGTGCCCAAACAAAACTCAATAGTGCCAGTCCAAGGACAGGAGGTGAGCCATTTTCCAGAGTGAATTTGTACGCATACCACAAAGTGTTATGTATATCATCCCGCCATGTACTGACAATGAACCAATGTTACAATGGAAGGACGACACACAAAAGCCTTGTGGTAATTGGTACCAATCTTCTCCGGTGAGATCATTCATCATTTTTTACTTACCTTTTCAAGGAACCTCTTGAGAAATGATAGAAAGCTAACTTGCAACTTGGTGCGTTTATATTGTTCTCATGTATGTCAATGGGTCAAATATATAACACCTGATTTGGGGTACTGGTTGCATGGCACTTAAGGAAGAATTAATGACAATTGTGCCATTAGTCCTGCCCGCCCAACATACCAAAGAAGAATTGGGTAGCAAGTCCAAGGAGGAGGAGGAGGAGGAGGAGGAATCCCTACCCTTGAGTTGCAACAAAGAACAAATGCCGTTGCATATGATGAGGATGATGACGGTCAGTCTGTTGTGCAGGGGCAGAATCAGGAACAAAAGTGTGAGTGTGAGGGCACAGCAGTTGCCAGCATGCTAACCAAGGTGGGTTACATAGTGAAAAATGTCCTTTCTTTTGTTTGTTGTGTACATAAATCATTTTTATACTTGTTATTATCACCAGTGGTGAAGTCTTTTGAAAAAGCTGGGTTGAAAGAAGAGGTGAACAATCATTGAGCTTATGAACAGACAACAGGATTTGATGTTGTAATTTTCACCCAGAACACTTTAGTCCAAGATGTAAAGTCATGTGAACAACAAGAGAACAGTCCACAGATGAAGACTGGATCAACAAGAGACGGCCCACTTGAATTTTCTCAGCAGAAAAAGGAGAGCTTATGCATCCATACAGTCGGATACAGGCTCCAAATTTATAGTTAATGAATTGCTACTATAGAGATGCAAGTTGTATTGCACCTATGGATGTAATGCAAAGGTGCATATGATAGAGGAGCTAGATGAGGCAGGATTGGATAAGTGCCTTGTCATTGGAGAGCACAGCAAACAGTGTAAAAGGACATATGGTATTCAACCAGCAATTTTTTTGTCAAACAACAATGGAACGGAAGCAACGATAAAAGACGTGACCAAGAAATTCAAGAACCATTTGGTTGAATTGGCCACAGACAAAATTTGGTTGGCTCCTGTGAGCATTTGGTGTATGGTATGGTGCGAGATAGTGAGCAAAGGCAATGAGGTGACACTGACATTTCCAAAGTCCAATGTGGTATGTACATTTCAATAATTTTGAGTATTTTACAATCATCAGGACTAATCAAATAACATTTCCATACAATGATGTCTTGAATGCTACCACTCAACTTACACCTGAAGGTATGAATATATTATAGTTATATTTGTTGGACCCCAAATGGGCACTTGCCCTGTGCTGGAACTGGGACCAATTTTTCTTCCCATGCTGGAACTGGGATGCCAATGTCCCCATACTGGCACTTGCTGTCCAAAATTGATATGGCGAGAATTTGGGGACAATTCATGGTTGAAGTAGAGATTTAGTGTACAATAAAAAATCTGATTTGCATCCTGATGTAAGTAAATAGGCCATCTGCCCCATTCTGCCAATCATTGTCATGTCATCCATCTTCATAATGGATCACATCTTCCAATTCAATCATCCCAAATGCAATCCAATGCAAACATATCTACTACAATTGCACACTTGTGGTTGCTAGTTTTGGTCATTGCCATAGATCCGGATTGCACACTCTCAATTGCGTGATCGTCATAGATTGCACTGACTATCATGTTGTAACATGATTGCATCTCTCTCACAGTACATTCTGTTGTATTTATTGTGATCGCATCTCTCTCATGATAGATCCTATCAGAGATTGATCATGGCCAAGGGTACCAATAAAAACTTCAAAAAGACATCAAGGGCTGATTCAGGTGGTGACAATGATTCATCCTACACTACTGCCCAAAGCAGGATATCAAGGGGAGACACTGCTTATGATGTAGATGAGGATGCATGGATGAGGAATTACCAGATGACAAGTTCTCCATCACTGAAGATGGTGCTCTATCAGCAAGGAAGGCAGAGTTCTACAAGGAGGCAGATAAATGGATTGCTGCTTTGTTTAAAGTTCAGAAGCATGCTCACATCATTTCTGGTGGGTTGTTCAGCAAGATCTACAACTTCATGCTGTCTATTCAGTATGCTTCTGACAAAGAGCGACGCAGAGAGCACTGAGAACAATCCTCAACAAAGTTGGGTACAAATGGATAAAGAAGTTTGACATCCACATCGTTGACACCAGGAATATACTGATCTTCAAGCAAGCGGAGGGTGAGGCATTGGATACTTGTCTGAAGGTGGTGAACTATAGCAAGATTTTTGATATTGTACAGCACATACATGAATTGGAAGCCGGGAATGATCACCCCAAGTCAAAGACTTTCTTCATGAGGGTAACAACCAAATATGGCAAGATCATCCCTTGTTGGGTTTTTGAGATATTTCCAATGTATTGTGCAGTTTGTATTAGGTCTAAGCCTTGAAAGAAAGCAAAAGTAGGTCATCAACCATTGTTGAAAAGAGGTATGAATGGTTGAGCCCAGATAGGCCTCATTGACTACCAGAGTATCCCAGATGGGTGGTACAACTATGTTTAAGACTACCAAGATCATGGCATCAAATTCTGCCAATTGTGTGGATTGACACAGAGGACACACAATGCTGTGGTCCTAGAGCTCATCCAAACATATTCTGGATTTTTGAACCACATGCCATCCTTCAAGCTGATAGTGGCAAGGAGTTAGCCATGGTGCATCTAAATCTTGCCATGTGCAGATTGATGAATAGACATGTCCATTTCTATTTATCAATTCAGGTCACACAAATACTTGACTAACTATGAGTTTGGCGGCCAATTCTGTTGTTCTACTTCCATTTAGTTCTACACCGGAGTCATTGCACAGATAAAGAAACTGCGGCTTGAAACAATTTTGGTGACAGGTAAGCCACATCACTCTGAGTCAAACAGTGGAATTGAAAGACCGCATAGAACCATATAGGAAAAGATTAAAAACTGGATGTATGAGAACAAATCAACACATCAGGTGCAGCCTCTTCCATTCATTCAGTGGTGATGAAATGCCCAGATACATAGAGGGTTGGTTGGATGGACACCCTACCATCTGAAGTTTGGTCAACAACCCCAAGTTGGTATATCAAATTTGCCCATTGCTCCCAATTTGTTATCAAAGTTTGCCACAGAAATGGATTTATGTATTGATGCTTAGGTATGCCACTGGATTTCCTTTGCCGCAGGCCACTCTTTCACTTGGTGCTGATGGTTCTATTGGCAGGGGTTCCACTGCCAGACCCCCAGATCATTCTGTGACTCAGGGTCAGCTGACTGTGAACAAGAACAACCGATGGAAAGGCAGTCAATGAAATCTTTGAGAGCATAGGACATTACCAACCATCTGGCCCAGGCTTTAATTCAGAAGGGTTCACTTCTGAAAAGATAGATGCCTTGATCAAAACACTGCTTCAATTGGCAACAGTGAAGTCTAAATCAGGAGGTTACTTTGGATGGAACTGAGTTAGGTTCCAGTGTGGCGGATTGATTCATACTGTGCCATCTCATATCACATTCACTGTAAACAATTTCCTGATGATGAAGGAATCATATGTCTCTAAGATGCATCCATCAGAGGAACTGTCAGTAGACATGAGGAAAAGACCTCCTGAGGAACTGTTGCCATAAGTGAAAGCACCTCCTGAGGGATTGTTGAATCATCTAATGATACAATTCTACCATTGATTCTCTCTGAAAAGTCAATGTATGTTGGTGATGTCTGTCATCCATGGTTGTCAATCCTCCTGAAAATTAAAGTGCTCACAGATGCCAACACTTTGGAAAAGGGAAGTATCCACAATTGCTTGTCAATTTTGGACAAAGAGTCATCAATGTCAGATCCATGGATATGGGTGCTTCTTAGAGAGGTCTAAAAGAGTATGTTGGAGTTGTCGGATGAGTTTGGCAAGAGTGTGTTGGATACAGTCCTGCAACATGGAGACAAAGGTTTTACAGATCAATGGGGCAAGTGGTATTGAGCACCAATTATGGAAGGCTACACAAGGCTGTGTTAACAGATGAGAAGCAACAGGCAACTGCAGAACAAAGAGATCATCAATTGATGGAGTCCCCAGGCCGCAAATATCTATGCAACACAGCACTTGAATCATTGTCACTGCATGGACGGATGATGAAGAAAAGAGTACAAACCAAAATGCAATCACATTTTGATGTTGGAACTATTGTTCAGGTTCTGTTGCATGATGTTGACACAACAAAGGCTGATGGCAAGACTTTAACTCTCATTGTTGTGGACATTGTTCAAAAAATGACAATACTTGTACAATGTATTGCTTGACATGCAAAGCAGGTGTTTTGGGCATGTTTTACCATCCAAGCTAGATGACATCAATTGCATCGAATAGTATAGTATTGGGTTTTAATTCTGTTTTAGATGAATGAACAGGATTGCCAAGGATCAAATAAAGGAAAGCTGCTGCATCTATGTCAATGGTTGGTGGACAAGGGAAGCGTCTTAGGTGTGGATGCAAGAGTAGTACATGTCCTACTGGGAGGTGTTCATGTTTTAAGGCCAGATTGAAATGCAATTCTAATTGTCATGGGAGCATTAGCAAGAATTGCATTAAGAAGGATTAGGAAAGTGTTGATAATTGCTTGAACTTTAAAAAATGTGTTTCCACAGGTAGTAGTGAGGCAATAATGTTGGCACCAGCTATGTTTCAAATTACTGATTAATTCCTGAGGATTACCTTTAGTGACTGATGTTTACTGTTTATTGGTACAGAAAATGGTTACTTCCAGAAACCATTTTTGCAGAGTAATCACTGAGGTTTTGTAAATTCTATGATCAGCAATCCAAAAAGAGTCATAGAAATGCTTCCAACAAGTTTCAGAAACAGTCTGTCCTTCATCCAGCTTATGCACTTGCATTTGACAGCTGTCAGCGAATTCTGACAGTGCCACCGCATGAAGCTGAAACCTACCTCACTTTGAAGCTCAGGTCAAGCTCTCGCAGAAAAGTTATCACCAGATGGCTAGCAGTGGCCATTGATGACAAAAATGAAGGTGAGAAGGAGATTGTTTCTGCATTTCTGACCAAGTGTAGGGAGAGTGTTCCACGCAGAGGATACAGACTCAAAAGTCTGCCATTAGTTTGGGGCATTTCTACTCAATCTTAGGTGTGTATGAAGGGTTTAAGGAAGGGTTGGGCTACCAGAATCAAGAAAGAGACTGGACATTCTATTAGATGATTATTGATTACCATGAGAAGTTTCCAGATCCTGATGTTATGATTGTCAAGATACCCGAGATGGAGAAAGGGGAACGGGGGGGAGGAGGGAAATGTTAGCAGGAATAGCTGAAAGCAAAGGCTGGAAATGGGTGATGTTGATGAAGTATTTGTTTAATCCATTCATGAGACCAAGTCTACTAATACCCTTAGTGTAGTTGATCAATATAGTTGAAAAATTTTGAAACTGCCTCAATAAGTCATTTAGAAACTTGACAGGCCTTTCAGTAATTTCAGTAAATGACTTGAATTACTATTTTTGTTACTGTTTCCGCACTATTCTGGCGGTCTGACAGTAAGTAACAAAACAGTATTTTGAAACTTAGGGCACCTGTACAATCAAAACAGTGCCAGAATAGGACACATGTTACACAGGCATGTACTGGCACCATAGTGCCAGAATGGGGCATCCCACACTGGTACCAAGGCCAGTATGGAGCCGGTGCCAATTTGGGGTTACAAGGCAATTGTCCAGTTCCAGCACAGGACAAGACACAATCATATTTTTGAGCCCAGTTCCACTACTGGGCACTGCATAGTGGCACGGTGTCAGTATGGGGACTTCAAAGTGCCAGTTCCAGCACGAGACAAAAAATCACTCCCAGTTCCATCACTGGACCAGTGCCAATATGGGGTCTAACATGTACACTTAAGTCTCTACCTCAACCATCAACCGAGAATTGTCCCCAAATCGTCACCAAATCACTTTTAGACAGAGAGTGCCAGTATGGGGATGGCGGCGTCCCAGTCCCAGCACGGGACGAAAAATTGGTCCCAGTTCCAGCACAGGGCCAGTACACATTTGGGGTCCAACATATATAACAATAGAATAGACACATCTTAACGCATCCCCTCCCACTATGATGCATAATGTTTGGAAAAATGGTATGTACATGAGGTTGTTATGAATTAAGAACAGAATTGATACTGTATCATTTCTAACAATGATGCAATGTGACATCTTTGTTGATCCACATAAATAGGGATGCAACTTGATTAGAAACACTCAGAGGGACATGTATGGAGATGAAGAAATTCAGGGCAATTGAATTAAAATATGGTGATGGATCCAAATCAGAAAGTTTTTTATGTTTTCTCTTTGTTGGTGTTATGAAGACGGACCAAAGAGAATTTTAGGTTCTGCAGTGCCTTCCCTGATCAAGCTGTTGCATTATAAAGAAGTTGTCCCTTTGCATTGATACAAAGTTTGATGAGGCACCACAAAGGGGTCATTATTTTCTCAGTAATGGATCATGCCAGCTCGTTGCACACACACATTTTTAGTGTCCAATGACCAAAAAGTCTGAAGAGGCATTTAATCTATTATGGGGACAATTTGTTTCCATTATTGGTGAGTCATATGTTTTGAACTGTCTTATCTACATAACAATGAATGACGATAGTAAATTTCTGCCTGCTTGTGAAATATATTGTAAGAGCAAAAGGAGTAGATGTAATGGGAGTTGTGTATGATTTTGAATGGGCACTTGTCAATTCCATTGAGAGATGGTTTATAAGTATAAATATCATCTGGGATGTTTTTCCAATGGTAGCAAGCAATGCATCATAACATGATTGGGTGAGGATTTAAGGAGGTGGCAGCAGTGCTTCTGTCAATGTTTGACTTTTTGACCGTGTTTGACAAAAATTACATTGGAAGGAGAGTAGAGTACATACTGGAAGAGGGTGTGAAAAAGCTCATTGATGAGTTCTTGGATAATGAGTTCTTGGATAACTAGTTCATATTGACATGGGTAAAAAAGAAATTGATTGATATGTTCAATTACAGCACTGGGGGGAGAGGAATGGAGATAAGGTATGTAAGAGATTTTACTCCATTATGAATATATGTAAACAATTTTATGTATACAACAAGCTAACAGATTTCATTTCATTGTTGACAGATCCCAATGGACAAACAATCTTATGGAAAGATACAACAGTTAATTCAATGGTTTCTTTGATTCGCCAAAGCCAGGACTCTTTGTTTTCTGTGAACAAGTTAGGGAGGAAGCTGCTCATTGGGAGAGGAGACATGAAGATGCCTTGAAGGGCAAATTTACACATAGGCAGAAATGCAATGATGTGCCCTGGCCTGATGTAGCAACCAACTTCATTGAATGATCACCAAAGAAAAACAGTGTGGATGAGAAATATAGGCTGGATGAGTTTGTTGTTCATGATGTTATATGAAATGAAAGTTGATATGTACAAGGATTAATATTATGAATATAATCATGTGTTTGACATCTCTTGACTACGATATCTGGACTGTGATCCCCTATTGTTACTGATCCCCTGTTTTGTGTTTGTATTGATCTTTTGGGATATGAAAAAGGTATGTCCATGACTTTATTGTGTATATAGCACAGGAATGGGACTGTGACAGAGGTGCAACTGTTGTAATAGTCACGGTGTCCCAACATCTTCCATGCACTGAGCTAACTGGCTAGACACATGATTAGGCCTAAGGAGGCTCAAGTCTGAGCCTTATGACACGATCAAGTGTCCACCAAAAACAGAAGATTAGCACTGTTGTCGAACTTATACTGTAGTCCTGGATTACACTGTCAGTTGGATTCTGGTTACATGACAAATCCTGATGATCATAGAAGTATATATTAGGTGGGAGAACATTTGTCAATGGTTCTCCCATACTGCTCAGTAGTGTCACTCAAAAGATTGTGATTTCACCTGTGAATGAAGCGGATATTGCAGCAGGAGTCATGATAGTGTGGGAATTGTTATACATTTACCATTTGTTCGAATCACTCAAGCAAAAGGTTGAACTTCCCATGGTACTTGAGATGGACACTACTGATGCTGTAGATATAATAGCAAACAGTTGAAATGTAGGTAGCAGAACACACCATGTTGATGTTCACGATGACTTCTTGCATGAGCTCAAATGCCAAGGACTGTTAGTGATGAGGCACATTCAAGGAGAAAGCACTGACAGCAACTTTCATGTCATGAACTTGAAGTCAGCTATATTCAATAGACATCTGCAGCGTTACATAGGAAGCAATGAGTATCTGCAGGAACAGGATCAAGCTTTGCGAGTGGGGAAACTGCTAGAAGGTGAAGAACTATATTGAGTCCTGCTATGCATGGAGGTTTTCCATTTGGGATATTCTTTTAGTCTAATATTAATATCAGAGTGCAGTATCAACAAAAAAGACATCAATAGAAATTGTTAAGAAATCACTAGTGTTCTAGCTAGAATGGCTATCAAAAGGCTCGACTTAACAATAAGACATCTTCCAGCAGTTATTGCCGTAACTCCTTGATAGACTCGGGCCAGCTGCTAAGACAGCTGCCTAGTTGCACACGCGTCGTATCGCCCTACCTGTAGCCAGCTAAGGACTACACTAGACAGACATAGCACGTAGGACCTCCATACCCTTACGTACAACGTTATCCTACTCAGTACAGACTGTCTTCTCACTTGCCTGTAAGACGACGAAATGAGCGGGAGCACCACACACACCGCCATCTTACAATGCACATCATTGCGTGGACACTCATGTCCTCACAAATCCTCTCCTTCGATTGCTCGACCGACCCAACCAATCGAAACGCTAGCTTCCTCCAGGCTAACTCCCTCCGAAAAAGTTTTCACCGTTTCCCTCCGCCTGCGCGTCCGCTCCGGCTTCTCCTCCACCATGTCCTCCGTCTTTTCCCGCGCCCAAGGTACGTATCCGGTCGCCATGGGTTTGATCTGCCAATGCAGTGGTTCCGACCATTGGGCGGCTCTCGTTCCTTCCTGCACGGACGTGGAACCTACCACGTCCTGGGTTCCTCTAGAACGCGCTCCGGCAGTTCACCCGCTCCTGCCATGGCAGCTCCTCGCTCGCACTCGCGATACCTCACACAGGTCCCCTGTCTCACTCCCCAGTTTCGACCACTTCGGTCTGACTTCCACGCCCACTCGGGTGCTCTCCCCACCCTCGCTCATCACGCTCCACAAGACCAGCAGCGCCGATGCGACCACGCTCGACTCCAGTTTCAAGAAGTCCCTCTCCAATGCCAAGCGCATCCTCGCGCTGGCGAACAACAACCTGTTCGCCGGGTTCTACGTGATCACGCCCCACAAGCGTATCCGCCCGGTCTTCCAGCCACAACGCTGCACACTAACCGACCCAGACGCCGGGATCGAACTCGAGTACCTCGTCGGCCACAGCAGCAACGACCCCAGGTTCCTCAAGGCAGAATACACCCTGGTAGAAGTCGCCGGCACGTACGTCTGCCTTGTCGACACCGCCTCCGCCCGGCGTCCCGGCCTGCTACCGCTCTGGCCCGCCTTCACGGCCGCCCGATATCACGGGTACTCACACCCTCGACCTCCAGGAAGGCGCCACCTACAAGGCGGTCCACCTCCCTCTCTCCCTGCCTATCCCCTATGGCGTCAATGACACCGCCAAAGGTACGGTCACCGAGTCCACCATGGACATCCTCGACACCACAGTCGCGGACGGTGCCTTCTGGGCACGATGCCTCCTCGCCCACGACACGGCTCGTTTCGACGAGCTTGTCCGCTGCACAGCCGACGGCATTGGTAAAGTCGCGAACCGGCTCATCCTCCCGCGCCTCCACTCCGGGCAGTCCTGGGGCCAGCCCTCGGGCTGCAAGCTCACTCCCGTCGGCGAAGACAAGGAAGACGAAGCAAAACCGGCCATCGACACCCTTTCCGCGCGACTCCTTGAGATCACCGACCTATCCACCCGCAGCGTCGCCCCGCCCGCCACGGTGGCCACCTTGCACGGCGACCTCGACGGCCTGGATCTCGCCGTCGTTGGCAATGCCACTCTGCCTGTCCCACGACACGGGTGCCACGGCACCCGAGTCCATCCAGAAGGACACACCTCTCAACGAGCGCCTACGCGACCGCGCGAAGCTCGCGAACCTCGGCTGGGATCGCATTGCCGAGTCTCTCCACCTCCCCACGCTCACCGAGAGCGGAGAGTGTCTCTACTGCAGCCCGGAGAGGGCAGGCATCAACGAGGCCATGGCGAACATGTTCGCCAACATTCCTGAAGCCCTCTCCCAGTCCACGGACTTCCTCCACCGCGAGGTAGACCTCCCTCGCCACGACCCTCTCGTGTATGCCCAGTACGCGTCGAGCTACTACGAGGTTTCCACGATGCAATCCATCGAGCTAACCGGCGAGAGCAAAAAGCGCTTCCGCTTCTTCTACCTCGTCCCGGACTCCAAGTCCCTCGCCGAGGAGCGCGAAGCCACTTCTTACAACCGCGAAGCTGAGGAACTCCTCGGCGAGGCCACGACAAACCTCAGCAAGGTCAACATGACCATCACCACGAGCACGGCCATTAACACCGTGTATCATCTTCGCGCATACCTCGCGAACATCTGCGCCGTCATCGAAGCCCAATTTGCTTGTGACCTGTCCCTCCAGGACATCCACACGCCCGCCATGTTCGTCGTCGCCCGGACCTTCGCGTTGCACCTATCGTCTGCCTCCATGCGCGCCTCTCTGAAAAAGAGCAACCGACCCCACAAGCCACTCGTCCTGTGGACTGTGCAGATGCTTGACCAGCTGAGCATCCTGCTCACGCATCCACTCCACCACACCAAGAACACTTATCTCCTCGCCAACGACAGGATCGCCGAGATCGCGACCGACAAGTTCGTCGAAGCCTTCGAGCTCCTAGACGATTGCGTCGGCACTCTGCGAAAATTCGAGTGCGGAACGGGCACTATCCCATCCTGTCCTCTCCTCCAGGCCGACGAGGCGAAGACCGCCAAGTCTAAGCTCGACAAGAGCGCGAAACGCGCCACCACCATCGACCATGCAGGAACGGGCCTCGTCACGCCAGACCCCAAGCGCCTTCGCACGGGAAAACCCGGGGACTCCTCGCCGTCCCCTGACGACCTCTCTGGCACTCTCGTGTACACGGGGTCAGACATGATGCCGACCGTCAGCGAGGCCACTCCCTCTCTCCGCCTCTGCGCAGCCCGTCATCGCGTCGGCCGCAGCTGTCCGCGCGGCGCCTCCTGCATGATGATCCATGAGCTTGACATCTCCAAGTGGCCAGACCCCACCTTCGCTAAGTGGTCCGCCCTTATCGACAAGACGCCGGCCCTCGACTGGAACCGTAAGGTGGTCGAACCCGCCAAGGTCTCCGCCCGCATCGCAAAACTTTCAGCGTCCACTCTCTCCAGCGCTACTGCTGGAAAATCTTCAAAATCGTAAGCCTAACTATAATAGCTAGTCTTTAACCTGCGCCCTACATCGACTTCATTAGGCTTTACCAATGACATTACCCACTCTATCTCTTCTGCCGCCAACAGATACCCTCGCGAGCGACCAGCGCCGACCCGGCCTTTAGCTCCTCGGGCTCCGATCCCCCAGTCCAAGCCAACACCCCAGGTCCCCACCAACCGCGGGCACCTCAGCGCTCCTACCGCCATCAGTGCACGACCCCGCATCTCGTCCACCACAGACATGCACCACCTCGAGGCATTCAACAAGAAATACCTCGGGCACCAGGACTACGATCCCACCGCCGCCTCCCTCGGTAAGTCGTTCTACGACCGCTACCTCTCGCTTTCTGCCGTCGGCAATGACACCAGCACCAATGATGCACAGTCACAACGACCCCCGGTGCCGAGGACGCTGCTCCGGTCGTCCTTCGGACGCCCTAGCACCAACCACTCCTTCAACCAAGCCGCTTGCTTCGAAACAACATATGTTCTCGTCCTCAAGTCCGGCTACTTCGAACCTACTGACATCCTCGCTCTCCACCAGTGTCACCCACTACTCTCCCATCTACTGTGCGCCTGCGTGCACCTACACAACCATGACTTTCTCTGGCTATCCGAGTACAACTTGGACTGGGCAACGCAGGAATCCCTCGACACCCGCAAGGCCTACGCTTTTCTCGCCTGCCTCCTCCACTACAATCTGAGCGTCGCCCACGTGATACGGTTCCTCGGAAACAACTACCGCGGGGCATACCGCCTTCTCGCCGAGATCGTCGCTTCCCTGCGCACCCACGGCATCGCCGAGACACTCATAGCAGACTACTCCAGCGTCATGACTGTGGGTTGCCCGAACCACTTCAGCGAGCACGACCAGCGACAGCGGCGCTACTCTACTGGCGTCGGGGAACCACCCCTCCATCCGGCGCCAAAACTTGACCAAGTCATGGCCACCATGAACAAGGAGGAACGTAACAACTTCGTTGTTCCGTCCCACACTGGCTTTGGCGGTTCGTACCCCACTGCTTCATCACCCCACAACACATCCTCGAGAAGCCGGAAAGAAGGATCGCCAGATCTTCGGCGCTTCCGCAAATCGACTGGGACTCGATCCCGATCAGCGCAATGGCGTCCACCCCTCACGGCTCGGAACTCAGCTGCGACTTTGGGGCGGTGCGCGAAGAGACATCCTGGTCGCGCGCATACAACCTCCGGCTAACGTACCCCAATGGCGACATCGTCGTTCACGCCAATGACGTCAAGTCCTGCTTCCGCCAAATCAAGCATCATCCCGGCGTGGCGGCGCTTCTCGTACATCCTCGCCGACTACCTGTTGTTCCAGATCGGGCTAGCGTTGGCGCCGACTTCAACCCGCCAATTGGGAGGCAGTGCAAGCGCCCAGTCAGCCCTCGCCCGAGCGGCTCTTCTTCGATACCTGCCTCGTGCACAAATACAGGGCAGTACTCGACAAGATCAAGTGGTGCCGATCATTGCACGGCGCGAAGCGCACGCGGTTCACACGAGCATCCCGCGACGCCCTCAACCAAGGCGTCTGCGACGCGTCAGGAACCCCCAGGCCAATGCCACACGGCGTCTATGTCGACGATGATGTCTACCTCAACGTCGCTGACAATCGCCGGTTCGAACAGGCCATCGCGTCCAGCATCGAGGCTATCTTCCTCCTGCTGGGCGACTCTGACGTCGCGCGCCGACAGGACCCCATTTCATGGGATAAGCTACACGAACTCCACGTGGCCCCGGTCAACAGGATTCTGGGGCTCACCCTAAACCTCCGGAAACTCACTGCCGGCACCCCGCCGGACTTTGTTTCCGCCACCATTTCCCTGCTACGAACGACTTGGGGTCCCCACCGCCGCTCCTTCAAAGCAAAGGAGGCTGAGGAGCTCACAGGGAAGCTCAATCACATCGCATTCAGTGCGCCTTGGTTAAAATTCCTCCTCGGGAACATATATGTTTCCATCGCAAGCGCTCTCCGCCTCAACAACTCTCACCTCGTCCGCACTAGTCAGCGGTTCCGCAACGCACTCCGCATCATCCGCACTGCCGCCGCCTCACCCTTGGGAGTCGCCAAGCCGGCATTCCACACCAGCGCGACGGCCCGCTCAGTACATGGCTGCCCACTCCTCCACCACATCGGTGCCAACCTCCGCAGGGACCTACGACTAATCGAGAGGGCCATTTCCTCTCCCGGGTGCCCTACCTCATGCCCCATCGCATACCTTATCCCACGCATCCCGCCGGGACCGCCGCAGCGACTCCAGCCTGTCGCTGCAGGCGGTACTGCCGAGCAAGGTTCTGGTGGTATTTCGGTGGCCCGCCAAAGTCGCGCCGCGTACCCTCAAGTACATCAGGACTTCGGGACAACCCAGCCCTGATCAGCATCAACTTCGCTCGGTATGCAGCACAACTCATCACAATGATGGGTTGCCACTTGCACCACCTCGAGACACGCGCCACTCGATGCGACCCACACCCTCTCTACCGCCTCGAGTGTGACAACACTGCCGGGGAATCGTTGCTCACGAAAGGCTGCACCTCCAGCACCACCGGCCGCGACCTCGCCCGGCTCCAGGCTGCCCTGCTCCTCGACCAAGGCGCCGGCTACCGCTTCGGGCAAGTCGACACCAAAACAAATGTCATTGCCGACGGCATCTCCATTATACCGTCGCGGCGTCTCTCATTCACGAATTCCCTCTCCTTCTCGCACAGGCCCCAGCTTGCTTGGCTGTCGGCGCTTCCTCCCCAATGCTGACCTCATCTCCTTGATTGTGGACGTCCTATTGCGGACTGATTGCTTGGATCCTCTCACTGCAAGCAAGCAGGTACTGATCGATCCCGGAAGATTCACTTCCTCTCTTGGTGCCACGACGTAGGCTTACCCGACCCCTGCACACCGGAGCTACCCCTTTAGGGCCGCAATTGGGTCCTCGCTTGCTACGCCGTCTCGCTCATCCGCGGCCGCACCATCACTGGCGTCGCGAGTCGGCATGCGATGCTGCTCGGATACATCAAGCAGGCCTGCACTCTGCACACCGACCGCAGGCTACCCTGCCCTCACCAGGTCGACATTAACTACGTAAAAATAATGACCAATGCGATTAAAAAGTATGAAGTAGTTCCTAAACGTAAGGAGATGATCTCCGATAGCATGTTTCACTACATTGCTAACCTCGCCTCCCGCGCCTCTGCGGACTCACTCGTCCGCGCAATTGCAGACTGGATTGCACTCGGCTGCTACACCGGCTTCCAAAAATCCGAGTGGTGCAATGACCACCACGCATCCTTCGACACCATCGATGATCCCAATTGGGGCGATCGCCAGCCCGCCCTGCCCGTCATCGCGGAGGATTTCAGTTTCTCCACATCCACAGGACGCCGCGTCCACGATGTCGCCGTCACACCCGACGCCGACATAACCTTCGCTACCCTCTGTTTCCACAAGCAAAAAAACAATGACAATGGCCAATCCCTCACCTACCGGCGCAGGACGGACTCCAGCTGGATGTGCCCGACACAAGCCAGTCTCGACATCGTCCGGCGTGCGCAACGCCTCGGCACTCCCTGCGGCTGGCCCGCCGCAGTCTACCTCGACCCAACCACAGGGACCCGGCGACAGATCACAGCTGCCCAGTTCGCCAGCTTCCTGCGACACGTCGCCCACAAAGTGTTCGACATCCCCGCCGGTCACAAGGATCTCCTCGCCTGGTCCTCCCACTCGATGCGCGTCACGGCGGCCAACCTCCTCCACCGAGCCCGGTTCTCCGACTCTTACATCAAAAACCGCCTCCGTTGGCGCAGCGACACATTCCTCATGTATCTCCGCAACACATTCTACACGGCCAACCAGCACACGAAGGCCATCACCCTCGGTCTCGATCCCCCCACACGGGAGCACGCCCAAACCCTTGAGCCGCACGAGGTACTCCTCTGCGCCAGCGCAGCCTAACGGGACCCACGCCAACGCCGGTCCACAGCTTCTTGACAAACTGCGCATACGTACTAGTCTTTAACAAATAATCTTTGTGTTATTCAAATCACTTTCCATAACACCAGTTAATGTTCAATACATACATTTTTACTATTGACTTAGCAAGTCTCTCTACTCTTTACCTGCAACACAAACTAATTCGCCGCCACCCTCCTCCTCTCCCCGCATCAGACCGAGTGCACAACCTCGCGAACATACCCGGTGCCGACAAGTCGTGGCTCGAAGTAGCGACCTCCCCTCGCCGGGCGCAACTGGCTCCCGCGGTACTTCGCCGCCTCGTATTCCTCCTCCGTCATCTCGGCGTCCCCGCTGTCCCATTCGATCTCCAGCTGCTCGTTGGCCGACTCGAAGTAGTTGTAGTCCGCTCCTGTTGATACGCATAACACACAATGTCAGCTAGTCCAACTGCGACGCCTTCAAGCACCCCGGGACTCACCGGGACGGAAATCCACCGTGTACCGCCCTCCGTACAGCCCGATGGCCCCGGGCGTGCGGTTCGGCCCGTACGCCACGCCGTCGACGAAGGCCCGGAACCGATCGTTTGGGTTCCCCTCGAAACTGCCCTTGGCAGGATGGCGCGCGAACAACTCCGCCAGGGTCTCGTCCACCCCCCACCAAAGCACCTGCGGCGAACAACCTGCGCATCAGCACCTTACATTTCATCGCCCCTCCTTCACGTCAGGACTCACCTTGGTCTCGTACCACCCACCCAGCTCCTCGGGAATGACGCACTTCACCCGCACGTGGAGCAACCCGAGTGCCGCCAGCACGCGGTCGGCCTCGTCCGGGGGCAACCCACGCGTCGACCAGTCGACTGCCTCCCCTCGGAGGACGCGTTCCAAGAACACGGCGCCGGCGGTCCCGGCCCCCAACCGCCCCGGCACGAAGTCCACGCCTGCCATCCGCTGCTCCACGTGCGAGGGTCGATCGCTCGCCGCCAACAACTCATGAAACGCTAGCGGCCACACTGGCCGGCCCCCGAGCACCTTCAGGTGCACCCCGGTCATTCCCATCCCGGGATCACCCAACCCCCATCCACTCGCGGTCGTGCTCAGGCTGCCGCCTGAACCAGCAGACATCTCTTCCGCGGACATCGTCTCTGATATTTTTGCCCTGCCCACGCGCGTCGCGGCTTCATCCCCCACGATACTTCTACTCCACCCGGTATGCACCAGATGCCTTCCAGTCCCATACCTCATGAAAAGATTTTTCTTTTTCTTTTTTTTTCCCCGCTCCTGCCCCGTCTGCTAGATGCCTTCACCTCTTCGCACTTTGTGTCACCTCGGTGGCACGCACGTCATGTCTCTACGACTACGACAACGGACTCTTCCTCGACATGCCCCACTCCACCGCGCCTCCACTCCAGGAGCGCATGGGTAGTCGCGACGAGCTTCAGCCAAGCGTCACAAGTACGCAAGGGGATGCATACTTGTCTAGTATTAGTCCATAAGCCCGTTACTTTAGGGACTTTGTTACATCCCTATACACTATGTCCCACTACCTACTACCTAGCGTTATCTCTCACCTACTAACGCAATCTAGCAGACAGCCGCATGCAGCCTAGGACCAAGGCGCCGCGTGGTTATTCTGCTTGCAGAATAACCCAGATAAGTAGCACAATTATTCATGTTGAGTTTTTGAATACTCAACAAAACTCATAAAAAGCCTTCATAACACATAAGCAATACAAGGAGCAATCCATTTCATACGAACCTTAGAATTCATAATATTGGTAATGTCAAACAATATCTCTATACCCCCTTCTAACATCATAGCCTTACATCCCCCTACCTCTCTTGTCATCCTTGGGTGAATTTTTAGAATCTTCATGTTCTTTGGCATCTTTAGAGGATTTTGAAACATATTTGCTGGATGGCTTTTTGGAAGACTTGTGGAATCTTATGATACTGAAAATCAAAGAAAGATATGCATTGCTTAAAGTCTTTTGATACTGAAAATAAGAGAAAGATATGCATCGCTTAACTACAAATAAGTTTCGAACTATGCATACCCATGGAAATTGACTCTTTGTTGGCTGAGAAGCTATAGCTGATGTGTGGCCATTATGAAGTTGCTTTGCACACTAAATGTTGTCATGCCTGCTGCCAAGTCATTATTGGCATTAGCTGTTGGTTCAATGATTTGCTGGATGCTACTTCCAAAATTACTACAGAAGACATGTAAACACTATTTTGCTGTATATAGTACTTTGGAAATCAGAGTACTTTCATTTGAATTTTTTGGAAATCCAGTCATGTGTAGAATTCTACACGCATGTGCCACAAGTTTGTATTTAGTCTTTTGAACTTTTAGTCCTTTGTACATGATGAAAATTACCTTTTGTAAAAAGTAGTTTCTGATAAAAACTACCAATGTTAGTACTTTCAAAGAAATCAAAACCAGGTGTCAACCCTGAGCGCAGGAAAATATTATGAAGCCACACCCTATACCCCCTGCAGAAGGCCATAAAAATCCGGACTGACAAGATGGCCCTAAAAGTTCAGGCCATGTACTAGACCCTAACAACAGCAGGGAAGGGTGGCATTGGGGAAGAATTAGTATGTGAAAAGTGACCTTAGGTCAACATTCAAAGGTAAGATATTATTTTTTTCAACTCCAGAGAGATTTCATTTCAAAGTGATAACTTTTGGTGGGAAGTTTGACAGGACACTATTTCCAAATTACTCCTTGCCAAAAAGGACTAGACTAGTTGCAGCCAATGCAACTAAATTTTTGTTTGCTAATTATTTTGGCGTTAAGGGAACAAACTGAAAATTACTTATCCACTAAAAGTTATTTTTGTGCCAGGCCAGTGAATGAGTTCTGTCAAATCACAGACTTCTTGTTGTACAACCTGTATGTACTTTGAGGTATGTTCGGGATTCTAATTATGTCTCCCTTGGTGTCCTTTTGATTTAGACAGTGTAATATATTGTACCATTCACACAAGCAATGTACAATTGTATTGGAGGTAGATCCAATAGGTAGCTCACATACGCTAGAAACACAACAACAAAGGCATGGCCTAATGTTTTTCCTATCTACAAACAAATACGAAGAAAAGTTAATTAATACTTACTAACTATTACCATACAACAGAAGTTATGGTGAGATGCAATATTATGTTACCTACTCTGTTGTGCAAATATCTTATCAGCTGAAAAATTAACGTAGTTCTCTTACCCCCTTTTTGGTTACCATCAGAGTATATGGTTTCAATAGTTATAGACACTGAACGTCATTGTGCAGGCACAGTCATTATATTTTTATACATCACCAGTTGCTAAAAGAAGAACTGGCTTAGAATTGAGGGGTTTGGGGGTATATGCCTCACTTAACTTTTTAGCACGTGGTACAATACATACAATTGCTAGCAGCCGCTGCAAGATACTTTAGCAGCTGCTCAAACCTGCAAACCCAAAAAATGCATTGTTTCAAAAGAAAAGGAAGCAAGTTTACCCTCGTGCACACAGCACTTGCTTAGCAGCTGTGGGAGCCACATACCCAAAAAGTCGCATCTTGAAAAGAAAGATAAGCAGTGGAAGCATGTTCATGCTGTGTGCTCACTTCGATCGACTCACAGTCAGACATTCCTTTTTTGGAAGCCTCCCAGTTTTTGTGTCAGAACTAGTCTCCAAAGACTTCACTGCAAATGAATTGTTAGTAAGGTTAGTTTTATTGTTAGTTATGCTGTAAGAAATGATTTTTTATTTACAGAATAGCAAACAGAGCTGAAATGGAGTGTTTTTTGGGCAGAGTCATACTTTCTTTCTTGTTTTTTACTAACAGTTAGCAAGATCCTCAGCATATTTTCCCAACGGTTTAACTGCTTACAATTTTATTAACATGAGGTTCTAAAACAATTTTTTTCATCTAAATAATATGAACACCTAGGCAGAATTTTTTCAGCTCTTTCCCATTTGTGTAGTTCCCAACCCTATGTAGTCTGGCCCTCAACAGGCATTCACGCACTTTGCACTTTGCACATTTCACAATGATAAAGAACAGTGAGAAATACCCATGACATTCTTGTTTTATTGCCAGTGCTTACATGCACAACTTTTTCAATTAAGTTGTTACATTTTGGATCTGCCCGCGATCAATCACACCATCTCCCACAGACAGGATATTGCCCTGCCGATGCCACCAATTGCTTGCATCTTTCAATACTATGTGGAGCTGCAAAAAGAACGGTGAGATTTTGATGAGAATTTATCTTTTGACACAGATTTTCACTCACCAATTTTTCAATTAAATTGCCGTTCTCATGTCTTTCTTCCAATCTGTGGTCCACAGACCGTCTTTTGCTCCGCTGTTGCTATCACCGGCTCACATTCATTTCAGAAAAGCGACAGCACAAAAAAACAGTGAGAAAACATCAAGTTTTGATGATGTTACAGTTTTTTTACTCCCAAATTTTCAATGAAATTGCTGCTTTTAATTCTTATGCACCATCTGTGAGATTGAAGCCCATAGACCATCTTTTGTGCCGCCATTGCCGCCACCCACTAACGATCATTTCAACAGAGCAGCAAAGCAAAAAGAACAGTGAGAAACGATCATGCTTTGATGATGGTGCAGTTTTTTTACTCACCATTTTTTCAATTGACTTGATGCTTTTCTTTCTTACATGCAATCTGTGACATTGAAGCACACAGACCGTCTTTTGCGCCACCGTTGCCGCCACCTACTCACGATCATTTCAACAGAGCGGCAAAGCAAAAAGAACGGCGAGAAAAGATCATGTTTTGACATTGTTACACTTTTTTTACTCACCAATTTTTCAATTAAATCACTGCAACGCAACAACATTGTCTCCTCTTGTGCCTCCCATGACACCGTCAACAAAGTGCCTCCAACATCACATCCAACACAATGCCTCCAACAAAGCGCCTCCCACAAACTCGCCTCCACAACCACAGCACCTCCAACAATCTATGTTTTCTTGGGTGGTTTGTTTATTGTGTTTGATTAGGGTTGGGAAAACATGTCTCACTATTTTGCTGATCCGCTTGGTCTCTCTCCTTAACTTCCAAGTGCCACTGTGATTGCTCCCATCTTCTGCAACATTGTATCCTCCCATCACTGCAAACGAAAAACACCGGTAACCTCCCCGTACACTCGAGTGTACAGGGAGGTTACCGGAGCCCCTGGAATGGTATCTTCCGGTAACCTCCCGGTACACTTCTGTAACCCTCCGGTAAACTAGTGCACGGGAGGGCTACCGGAGTCTACCGGGAGGTTACCGGAAATTTGAGACCAAGAGGAGCTTTTCGATTTTTTCTACGTACGATAAGAATTGGTACGCTATCACAGGAAAACAGACTTCTCAGTAAGTCTTAGAATCGATATCAATCTAATTAATGGCTATAACTGCATTACTTAGTAGCTAAAAAAATGTTTACCGGTGGCATACCGGAAGTGTACGGGAGGGTAACCGGAAGTGTACGGGAGGGTAACCGGAAGGTTACGGGAAGGCTACCGGAGAGTACCGGAGGGTTACCGGAGCATACGGGAGGCCTACCGGAACGTTACAGGAGGGTTACCGGGAGGGCTACCTACTGTTGAACTACAATAATAGAGAATGTGTAATTTATCTCGACCAATATAATTAAACATACTAGATTAACATATTTTAGGGGCCCGCCCAACACATTGCTCACCAAAAGGACACAGGTGATAAAATTTCAGCCCCAAGCTGCTCCAAGATGAAAAACGATACTGTGGACAATATTATCACCAAGGTAGAAGAAAATTAATTATTTAATTGAAACTAAGCTGAAATGAAAACAATTGAAATATAGTATGACTTCAATAACTCACCATAAAAATTTACGTGCCTCTGCAAACCGTTGTATTGTTGGCAACACGGCGGTGCATAGCGAAATCCCAAACTCAGTCTGTGGACTGAGTTTTGGAGATTTCAGATCTGGGCCTGTAACTATTTCATTGAAAAATAATTAACATGTGTTGAGTATAATAGGGTCAAAAATGATGAGTTAATCAAAACTCACCCCCAAAATATACTTGCTGCTGCCAAATATTGTTGGCAACACAGCGGTGCAAATGGGAATGCCTAACTCAGTATGTGGACTGAGTTTCGGCGATTTCGCCAGTACACCTGTAACTAATTAATTGAAAAAATGGACGTGTGGTGAGTATTATAGTGAGAAAAATGGTGAGTTCATGAAAACTCACCCCCAAAATACACCGGCCGTTGCCAATTGTTCTTGGCAACACAGCGGTGCAAATGGGAATGCCTAACTCAGTCTGTGGACTGAGTTTCGGCGATTTCGCCGGCATGCCTGCAACTAATTAATTGCGAAAAAATTGGCCGTGTGGTGAGTATAATATTGTAGAACAAGATGAAATCGTGATTACTCACCCACAAAATATACCCGCCGCTGCCAATTGTTGTTGGCAACACGGCGGTGCAAGGCGGGAGGGATAACTCAGTCTGTGGACTGAGTTTCGGCTGTTCCCATCATGGGCCGGTGAGGTATCAGTGATGTAATTGAAAAAAATACACATGTGTGATGTGAAAGCAGTGAGAGGGCTCACTGCTACAGTTGTGTCTGGGTCAAGCACCATTGTTGTTGTATGGTACCATACGTAGATATACTAAACTGTTTTATCATACGAATATGCCACACAAGAATTAGGTGATGTGATACAAAGGAATAAGTAACAAACACGTAGACACACTACGCCAATTTTCAGCCCCACTTATTATTCTTTTGTTGTGTTCTTATTTTTTGGTGCAGTCACTTCTGGTAGTACCATATTTTGAAAATATGAATAGGCCCAAAATGCACTCACCAAATGAAATCATAGATCAAGCCTAGAATTGAAACCAAAACTAGACCCAACAGGTGATCTTGCTGTTTACAACTCGTGATTCACTAAATGTGAGTCATGAAACAAACAACCACTCGGAAGATTTTTTTCTTCAAAGCTTAGCGTGATAAACAAAAATGCGGCTTAAGTAATGTATAAAAAACCGGTAACCCACCCGTACACTCTTGAAATTCCGGAAACCTCCCCATACACTCTGATGTTTTGCGAGTGTACGGGGAGGTTACCGGTTTTTTTCGTTTGCAGTGATCTCCTCAACACATTCCTCACCCCACCTCCAAAACTCTGCTCATTTTTGAAAGTTATTTGTCTTTATATCTTGTTGATTCTTGTTTGAACTAGGTACATTTTGATTCGAATTGATTGATTTGCACGAAAATGGGATCGTGGTGGCATCAACTGTGGTACCAATGCCCTTTGTGGACATCGACTCTCTTGATGAACCAAGATCCTTTTTTGCATTGAAATCTTTCATTTTCAAAATTTGTCTCCTTCTTCCTCCTCTCTTGGTTGTTGTTTGAACTGGACTGGGAAGAAACTGATTACTTTTTTATTTGAATTGATTGATTTGCATGAAACTGGGATCATGGTCGCATCAACTGCCCTTCATGGATGTTGACTCTCTTGATGAAACAAGATCCTGTCCTTTGCATTGAAATCTTTCATTTTCAAAATTTGTCTCCTCCTTCTTCCTCTCTTGATTGTTTGAGTGATAATGTTTTTGCATCGAAATCTTTCATTGTTCAAAAGTTAGTCACCTCCTTTTCCCAAGCTTGGTTACTCTCTTATGGTATTTTATATTTATGGTCGATTTTGGTCACTTTCTGCAAAATGGTCACCAAAAAATGGCCTATATAATATAGTTTATGGACGTTTGGAGAACACAAACAAGATTTTAAACGTTTCGAATCTTAAAATGTAACAATAATTTATATTGATGTCCGTATACATATAAACGGGTTATATAAATTGAAATTACTAGATATACAGTATATTGATTTTTAGGAAACTTACTATGTTTAAATAAATCGACGAAATTTGATAGTATTATTTTATATTAATGGCTGTATATCAAAGTCTGACATGTCAACATGTCTGCATATAAGCTAATGTTTGTCCGTTTATTTTTTATTAATGTATGTATATCATTTAATCACACATTTCTTGCCTGCTGCGTAACAACTATCCTGTAAGCATTCAAATTGTTATATACATAATCATGGGGTATGCTTATTTACATACGTACATGAATACTAAAAATATCATACTATACGGGTCTACACATATTAGGGAATGAAGGTTTTGATAAACAAAAATGCCCATTTTCGTGCACACATTTTAAATATCCGTTGGTTGCTCACTTATTTGTGCCACATCGCTAATTTTTTTGTATGGTAGGTGCCACCTTAATGGTACCATACCCACGCTGCATGCAGGCTGCTCCAGAATGGCTTTCCACCACCATGCAAATATCAGGCCAATTAGAATGACCGACAATGAACCATGAGCAAAATGATTGTTTTGGCACTATCGGATTGTGGTGATGCAATACCACCATGATGGCATCTTGAAGGGACAACTTTTTGGTAGAGTGGATCGTGAAATGTGCTTGCTGTGACTGTTTTTTTCACGTGCAGCACCATGAATGTTTTTACATGTGAGCAGTGGTCGCACCGGAACGAATCGGAACGACGCTGATGAAGATGGGCCTGAATGACTCCCAATATGGAGTTGTCACATTGGGGAAGTCGTTTTTTACGCAATCGTGCGAAACTTTATTACGCAACTGCACTGTCACGCTACTTTGTTTGTGCAAAATCGATTTGTTATGTACATAACTCGCGGCACAGGTACGTCTGTTTTATGTATATCAATTGTTTATGTACATAACGCGCATTATTTTTATTAACACAACTGCAACACTCCTTTGTTTGCGAAAAATCGATATGTACATCGATATGTTATGTACATAACCATGATTGATTGGAAAAAAGGTATGTTTATGACATTATTATGTATATAACAGCACATGTTCATGACATTATTATGTATATACCAACAAATCGCTTTTTTTCTGCCCGTCTGTTTGGTGGGCCACATGTGAAATGATCCCATACAGGTACATTTATGTCTTTCTTATGTACATACCAACATATGTTTATGTTGTGGTTATGTATATACCAACAATCACTTTTTGGCATCCCTTTCTGGCCACATGTGAAATGGTCACACCTAGGTGTGTTTATGTCCTTGTTATGTATATGCAACACATGTTTATGTCATTGTTATGGATATACCAATATATGTTTTTCAGACGCTTTTATGGCATCATGATTGATTGATCGAAAGTAAAGGTATGTTTATGACATTATTATGTATATAACAACACATGTTCATGACATTGTTATGTATATACCAACAAATTGCCTTTTGGAACTCTACCCTGTAGGGATGCAATTTGATAAGGAACACTCGACGGGACTTGTATGGGGACGACAAGTTTCGCGCTACTGAGATGAAGTATGGTAATGGGACAAAGACGGATAACTTCTTGATGTTCTCTGATTGACATGTTCAATTACAATTCAGGCGAAAAGGGAGATTGGTGACGGGATATGTAAGTATGACTGAATTTTTGGAGATCTCAGCAAAGCATGGTGATGATGTTTTTTGGATAGGACATGAAAATAGGTGTCGATGTTTGGGATGTGGACTGAGGTACTTTGTGTTTTTGCACAGAAGTCTGGTGACGATATAGGTTGAGATGTCAGTGCATCGTGGTTTTTGGAGAGGTGGCAACAATGTCGATATTTTTGGTGTGTTGCTCTGGTGGTTTTTGATTGCGCAGAAGTCTCATGTCGATATTTTTTTAGATCACGTTGAAGCAAGGAGTCGATGTTTTGAGATGGGGCAATAATGATGATGAGGATACTTTGGTAGTTGCGCCCTGGTGTTTTTTGATTGCACAGAAGTCTCATGACAATATTTTTGGAGATCACATTGAAGCAAGGAGACGATGTTTTGAGATGGAGTTTAATGACCTCTTCGATTCGCCAAGGCCAGGATTGTTTGTTTTCTGTGAAAGGGTTCGAGAGGAAGCATCGCGCTGGGTGAGGTTACACAAGGACACGTTGAAGGGGAATTTCAAGCACCGACAAAAAAGGAGCGAGGTGGCTTGGCCCAAAATACCCTCCGATTAACCCAATAGTTTTCAATGTGATTTTTGGACTCTAATTGTGACTCAAGCAGTACTATGTGGAAATTATGTTAGGAATAACAATTTTCCCTCAACCTCATAGTGTTAGAAAGGAAATAGTAGGAGTCAACACGACTTTTTGTGATGTTTTGTTAGGTAAAATGTTAGCAAAAATGGATCTTGTTTGTAAAATTGTTAGTAAACAGCTCGTTTTGGTAGGAGTCTTGGAATTGCTAACACCTTACTAACAGGTTGCAATTTAGACTAATTTAGACACAGTACAAAACCTACATGCAGCGCTGTTAGGAAGCCATTTTCTTTTTACTAACAGCTTACTAACAATTCGTTTGCAGTGTTGTAGACACAACAATTGTGGATTTAGTAACCAAAATAATAGAACGATTTACCAAATCGACCCTAAAAAGGAACTGGTCAGAAAAAAGTTCATGGTGGGGCAGTTATATGAAGCCCAGGGACTTTGTCGTACAAAACCTCATTATCTTTTGGTTTCATATGATGAAAGGGATCACAGGAATGCTGGCATTCAGACTTTAATATAGAATAATGGGTATCCTTTTTTGCTTCCAAAAAGATCAGTGATCATTTTCACCTTTACTGGCGAATCAATGTTTGTGTTTATCGTGTTAAAAAGCGGCTTTTCATGCCTATAGTCTCTGTGGTCTGTGGTACACAGTACAACCAAACCACCAGTGGTCCATAATTGTTTATTATTTCTATTTCACTAAGACTTCTTTCTGATTTTGTATGACGAACTCAGATTTTGTTTTGGAATAAAATGGATGCCATTTCTTGAAAATGGCAACACAGTTGAGGCACAAAAATAACACCAAGCTGGCAAAATGCTTCATTATGCAAAATGAGGTGACTTCATAAAACAAAGTCACTCTGTTCCACATAACTGCCCCCTTCTTTGGTAACTACCATATAAGCAGTATTATAGGTAACACCGGTTTGTAAGTAACACTGTGTGAGTCTCACTGGTTTTTTTTGTTTTTCAGGATTAAATCTGCTAAAACAGAACTAAAACTGTCAAGAATAGTTTCCCCTTCACACCAGCTACACATCCATATGCATTGCTACCCATGGCTCTGGATAGTTGCTGAGAAACCCCCGATATGATTGGAAGTCACAACAACTTTTGTGGAAAGTTGAAGGGATGGACAGCAAGGATGAGCAAGGCAGGAAAATTGCGGGAGGGGTACAATATTGCTACCTCCATGTATTAAGGGAAGTCTTTTTAGATACCTATAATTTTTCACTGTGTTGAAAACACTAGCAAGGGGACGGAATATGAGTTACACTTAAAAGTATCTTTCACCATTGGAGTTACTTATAATCCTGCTTATCAGTAGACCAAATTCTTACCATTACTGCACCAGCAAAGTTGGGGGTCTAGTGACCATTTCGGCAAAGTCAAGTCAAAAATTACGCACAGCCGCTGCAATATTTTTTGTAGAGAGCTAGAGAGAATGCAATTTGTAGAAACAGATTGAAAATAAAGTGGCTTGTCTAGGCTTAGTTGAAAATGGGTGCGTGCGTCTTGCGCTCTTTGCATTCACCATGCACGCGATCGCGCCCATTTTTGAAAGAATATATAGCATTAACAGTAAACAGAGATCAAAACATGATGACTAACCATGTAAGTCAATCAAAAAAATTAATTATTTACAGGTTACTTCCTATCATTATTGCGGAAGTACCTGTTATGTTAAAAAGTCAAAAACTTTCTCACTGGAGAAGGAGGAAGAGGAGGAAGAGAAGGAGAATAGGTCTCAGTTTCCAATATAACTAAGATTTTGAAAAATCTTGATAAGAACTCAACCTAAAAAAGTATTACCCCTGGCCGCAGCAAGTCTGAACAAAAAGGGAACTCTGTCTTGGAGGAAGCACAGACGTCCCAATGAAAAGATATAGCAGATTTTGTTAAGTGATGTTGCCTAATATTACGGGCAGCCACTGCAAGATTTTTTGTAGCAAGCTAAGGAGAATGCAATTCGTAGAAACAGATTGAAAATTAAGTGGCTTGTCTAGGCATAGTTGAAAATGGCCTGACGTGTGCGCTTTGCGTGCTTTGCACGCGCCACGCACGCGATCATGCCCATTTTTGAAACAAGATATAGTCTTAGAGGTAAACAGAGATCAAAACATGATGACTACCCAAGCCCCTAACGCGCAAAAAATTATCAAGGCAGAGTTTTTCTTGTTTGGTATTCGAATCAGCCAGTTGTATCCCAATGTCAAGATTGTTCAAAAGGAGAACGGGGGAATCGGATACCAAGAGATGGTTCTGCAGACCAAGGGGATGAATTTGGAGATCTGTTGTATGGTGTTGAAAGAGTACAAAATATCATGTGTGGAAGTAGTACTGTGTGCGGATATATTCCTCGACCAATTTATTGATGTTATTGAAGGGAAAAGAGCCCATATTCCTGTGTTGTATGTGTTCAACGAAATTGTTGTTTTGACGATTGAAGAATTCGATATTCTGGATCAAATGTCCAATTAGGCTGGGATTTTGTAGGCCCGATCAACCTACCTGATCGTATCAAAGTGAGTCCCGCCTATACTGAGAATTGGTGACCTGTTGGCCCCAATGAACGCCTAAAACCCAATCAAGCATACTTTTTGGATTGGTCGATCAGTCCTGTCATGAGTTGGACTGTCCAATCGGAGCTCTGATTGGTCGCAATTTCCCCTCAGCCCTCAATCCACCAATTGGTTTTCCTATTACAAATCACGCATAACTCCTGTAGAAGGATTGAAAGTGATGGGAAATACATGACTTTGCAAAGAATAAGTTGACATGGCAAGAAAAATGACATGTCAGGAAAAATGATCCACCTTTTCCCTTATCAGATTGCGATTGCCAGCATTTGCTCCAACAAAGCCAAGTCCAATACAAAATGGCACTTTACCAAAAATTCTGTCATGGATTACAAGCAGCCACACCGTGCTCCCACTGTATTTAGGACAGTGACGCCCTATTCCATATGTAACTGCAAAAAAGTAACATTGAATAAGAACATTAAGTCTTACCCCCAGTGATGTTGATATCTGAACATTGACAACAACCACAGCAACAAAATAAAAGGAGTGTTCTAGACAGCAAAAATGATCCAAATTCAAAAGAAAAGAAATGATTCAACAAAAACCAATCAAAATTAACTATGTAAAAAATTTGAGTAAAACAGAAAAAAGGAAACAAAGCAAGAGAAACAGGTTTTGAACTAGCATTCCTAGGAAGTTGCCCTATCAATGTGAACCAATCCAAAATCAAATACACTTTAATTTGCTATGCATGAAAGACGTAGTGTAAACTCACAATATCGAACACCCATTTAATTTCCATTAAGTGGTCATAATCCTGGCCACTGATCCAAATTACAAGATAAGACACAAAAATCTAGCATAATATTGATTTCACATTATTCCGGTCAGTGGACAGAATTATGAGAGACATGAGTGTATTTTCCAGAAATACCGGTTTTGATCCCGTAATTCTGGCCATCACAAGAAAAGGATAAACCCCCAAGCAATAACACTACTCCCAAAATATGTGCACTGATTGAATAATTACAAACTGCGTCACTGTTCACCGCAATAAATTCTCACTCAAAGAACTGCATTAATGAGCTGGCAAGACCTGCCACCATTATTGAAAAATGCACAATCAACCAGGCCTTTTACAAAAGCAAAAAGTAATACTGTATACCACTCAATCATGTAGCACATAGCCCAATGACAAACAACCCAAACTACACAATCAAAGACACCAATACTGCAAAAGTACAAATGAAACTCAGGGGATTTGGACAACAAAGACTAAACAAGCAAAACACTGTCACCCCCGACATCCCCAAGTTACACAACTCTGTACTGGAAAGTAGACAAAGTCGGTGGAGCAAACCCCAAACGAACACACTCAAAACTCCGACATCATCACTTATATTACAACCACTATACTTTACTACACTACAAAAGATTAATAACAAATTACCCACAAGTAGAAAGTACTTACAATCATGAATATGAGAGGTATATCATGCTAAATTCTCGTAATTTTTTTCACTGACCGGACTTGCAAGATTAACAGGTAACATTCCCCCAATTCCTGTTGGAACATAACCTACACAAATATTTTCTTGTTATCCAGGTCAGTCACCTGATTTACGAGTTAAACGGATGAAATTCCAGAATTACCCGTTTGTTCTCGTAATTCCAGTCAATGGTCAGGATTACGGAATAAATGGAATTATTTCATCAGCTTAGCTTCATTTATTGTAATTCTGGTGAATGACTGGAATCACGAGATAGAACGGATGATTTTGTTTGATTTGTTACCATGACATCATTTATGTCGTAATTCCAGGGAATGACCATATTCGCAAGATAATTTGGTGGATGTACTTGATGAGGTGTCACGACATAATTTTTTTATGTTATAAATTCGGTCAGTCGCCGGAATTGCCAGATAAATCAGTGTATTTCACTCAAAAATTGTAAAGGTATTTATTTACTTAAATATGAATAGTACATATCAAAATAATCATGTACCACCTAAACTTGCATGTCATCTAAGTACTGATTGATAAATTTCATATTGTCATACATCGTCTCATCTATACCCATTATTGGACCCCCTGCAAAATATCTGTAGCAAGCTACTGCTGTCTATATGATGGTGCAGTCATGCTTCAACAACACCAATGCACGATGACACCTAATATCTACACTAAGAACATGCCAAAATAGATGCCCTTAATCCAACCTATAATTGTGATGCAATGAATTTGCTTTATCCTCAAAACTGTTATCGTGCAACACAACTACGCATGCAAATCTACATATACTCATGCACCGAACAGTAACTTAGCATTATCGATGCTAAACTGCTCAAAGAACTACATTGAATGAAATCTCTACATATCTCTGAAAACCAATAACAATAATAAGGTGAAATGGGATTGCACCTGACATCTAGAGTAGAAAAAAATCACTATAAAATCAGACTCACTTATGACTCATACTTCAAGACACAGAAATAGAGCCATGACTCACCAATTCAAAACGGAGCTATGCCATGGTTTCACCAAATCAACTTTGTCTTATCTATGATGGCAACGGATGCTTCTTACTCCATGCTCTCACACCACCAGCACCCTAGCCTTAGCACAATTGAAAGCAACACTATAAGCAAATGCCCAAATGGCTGATTGAATCAAAAACAAACAAGAGTGATGTAGCTTGAATCCTCTGCATGACGATAGCAGAACCATCTAATAAAAATGTATGCATACAGCTGATATCCACCCAAAACAGAATTCAGTTCAGTATCAAAGCAGTCACACTCACACATCACCACGGCAACCAGACAAATAGAACACTACACCACCAAGGCAAACAAGTCTGATGTCATAGCTTCACCAAATCCGCTGCATCTTCTCAACAACACAATCACAAAATAAATACACCCCCCTGCTCACATCCATATGTTGTAGCCTACGTTCTAGTAACACAACAACAACAATAAAATCACACCAAAAAACATCACATGAAACATACCAAAATAGCTGCTTGAAAACTACACTCAAGTAGAACTACAAAGTTAATACTGCCATCCCAACACTGAAATATCCACCCACCAATAACACTACTTTGTCTACACAACAATGCCACCATAGTACTGACCCAACACCAACAGAAACAACATGATAACTGTGCTACACAATGACACACACCACTAACTCAAAAACGGGAGGTCACAAATCAGTGATAACTGTACTGTGCAGACAATGGCAAGAGTCCACAAACAGAAACAAAACGCAAACTAGTACATCTCATCAGTCTCAATGTTCCATCTTACACCTCTCTGCTCAAACAACATGGTCAGAAGCAAATAATTCCAACTCAAATTTGCGACACTATCTCTCAAATATCTGTAATATTTAAAAGATAAATATAGCAACACCAACCAAGAAACAACAAAATCTCAATTATGTTACCACCGTGCAAGCAAGCAATAAAACAAACAACCCAAAAATTCAACCATAAACCACTGATAATACAACCCTGACAATGACACAAGAAATCAACAACAAAAACAAAGTCTTCACACAAAGAAAGGCAGGAAATCGGTTGCAATATTCCATAGCAACCCCAATCCCCAATCTGCAGAATCAACATATCCACAAGAAAAGTATCAACCCCCAAGCAATAACACTACTCCCAAAATATGTGCACTGATTTAATAATTACAAACTGCGTCACTGTTCACCGCAATAAATTCTCACTCAAAGAACCACATCAATGAGCTGGAAAGACCTGCCACCATTATTGAAAAATGCTCAATCAACCAGCCTTTTACAAAAGCAAAAGGTAATACTGTATACCACTCAATCTTGCAGCACATAGCCCAATGACAAACGACCCAAACTACACAATCAAAGACACCAATACTGCAAAAGTACAAATGAAATTCAGGGGATTTGGATAACAAAGACTAAACAAGCAAAACACTGTGTCACCCCCGACATCCCCAAGTTACACAACTCTGTACTGGAAAGTAGACAAAGTCAGTGGAGCAAACTCCAAAAGAACACACTCAAAACTCCGACATCATCACTTATATTACAACCACTATTTTTTACTACAATACAAATACTGACAAAAATTAGTTACAAGTAGAAAGTACTCTCAATTATGAGTATGAGAGGTATAACATGCTAAATTCTCGTACTTCTGGTGACTGACCAGAATTGTGAGATTAACAGGTAATATTCCCCCTTATTTCTGTGGAAACATAACATTCACAAATATGTTCTCGTAATTCCGGTCAGTCATTGAAATTACGAGAAAAACAGATGAAATGCACATGAATGATTTCTTTTTATACAAGCCTTCAGAGTTGGAGTTCCGGTCAGTCACCAGAGTTCCAACTGAAATTGACAAATGATCTCGAAATTCAAGTGACGTTCTCGTAAATCCGGTCAATGATAAGGATTATGATGACTCACATGACATTTATGTTGGCAAGCCTACCTAATTGACAACCCTAACCTACCGCCTTCACTGTGCGCTAATCGAAGCTTATCTGTACTATTAACTCATGATCTAACTTGTGATTGCTAACTGTTGCAATACGAAATATGGCCCGCACGATTGGTTTGAACAGGCCAATGCAATTTAATAATGGTTTTTATTCTTGCGTGAATCATGATGTATGACCCCACAACTTACCTACCGTATATCTTTTATCACAAGACCCCACGGATTCTAAGCTCTTTTTTACCCAATGTTGTGACAATTATGTTTTTTGGAATGTTAATCATTCTCGGTCATTATAAAACCACTAGAATTAGACTCTCCTTGCCTACAGCATCATTCCCATATGCATAGCTCCCAGTAACTCCGGTTGGCTGTCAAGTTATGATGTTTTGCTGTGCAGCTCACATCACATCACAACGCAAGCTCACCCAGAACGTTCCCAAGAAAACATGAATCAAATTGTTTTATTTGGCTTCCTCCCTGATGATCACGGTCGGAAATACGAAGCGCACCCCTATGGATGTGGGAATGCCTTCATTGAGCGGAAGGGGAACAGAGTCGGTATGTTGATTCGATTGCGCCTTGTGGAGGTTACTCACCTTGCTGGTTACGCTGTCAACAATGATGGGACGGATGGTTGTTGTGTCTGTTTTGCTGCACGGGAATACGCCACAGGTCACAATGCGCAGCTTCTGGATGGTGCCTTGTTGTGTATCACGGAAGTGTTTCTTCCTGATACAGCTGACAGGAACCTGAGGGCCTTGTATTATTGCAACCGCAAATATGCATATGGCAAGATGATTGAACATTGAGATTGAAAAAATGAAGACATCAAATTTAGACATTAAATTAATTCAATCTTAATTAATTCAATCTTGTAATTGATTCAACAGAACTTTTTCATTTTACAGCTTGGAGATGCTTTTTCCTGCCTCCTATGATACTTAGTGACTACCTTTATTTTTTAAAAACATTTGAGATATTTGCCAACCATGGGATTCGTCGCCCAAAATGCAAATGCGCAGTGGACTCCAATTATTGAGTGCAGGAGTGTGACCTAAAGGGCTTCATTGCATCTGCAACATCTGTAGATGCGATACAACCCTTTAGGTCACACTCCTGCACTCAAAAATTGGAGAACGGAACTGTCAGATTGGAGTGAGGGGGGAGGGGAAGCTTGTGTGGGGAGCAATCGCGACGAGCGGGGGAGAGGCGGTTCTTTTTGATTTTTTATTCATGCGACATAAAATAAATAAGCTGTTTTACATAAGCCAAATTATGCGAATAATAGTGTGACGTAGATTCAGTAGTGATTTCTACGTTGTGCAGGACCAGAAATCTCCAAGCTGTAATGCATTTAGAACCACTCAAACCCAGCCTTCCTCCAGGAGTTTTTCCCAATTTCCTCAGGCATGTTGTTGTATATGTCAACCAGCTAATCAGTCACCATTTTTTGTGATGGCTTGCATGCCTTGTTGTTGATGATCCCTCCTCCTCCCATCATCCATTCTTCCCACTTCTCCTGCAGTCGATTTTTAATTTTTAACTGGTTTGTTAATCCCCACATCAATGGGCTGGCACAAGTATGTGAACCCAGCAGGAATGTGGATCACCTCAATGCCCATCCCTTGAATCCGGTTGACAACCAATCCCATCTGGTGCATGCAATACACATCCAGAATGAGGAGGGGCAGGGCGCCAGTGCTTTCATCCTGGCTGGCCATCCAAGGAACCAACACGACGTCGATCCACTTGTGCATTTTCCTTTCGACCATCCATGCCTTTTATTGACAGGCATATTTTTCTCCTTCAAGGTACTCACCAAATTCATGCCTAGCAATACGGCCATCCGGCTTTCCTTGGAAGATAAGGAAAGGTGGCAACATTTTTCCACTTGCCGTGACGGTCGCAGCAAGGGTGACAAATTTCATGTCTGTGGTAGACGCCCTCACGTGTACCGTCTTCTTCCCCTTGACCTCGAGAGTTCTGCTGGCATGGTACGAATAGGGGATCAGGATTTGATCCATGTTCAGGATATCCCCACGATTCCACCCTTGCACCTTCGCCTTCATCATGGCGATGAAGTCCGCGGCATCTCATAGTTTTGCGGAAGTGTCTTTGGGCTGTATGCGTGGTGGCACGCTGCGTGAGACCCACTGACTTCCTGAAGCAAGGGATGGCCAATTCCTTGGCCCGCACTGATTTCTCACGGAAATCGGGAAGGATTTGACTTGCCTCTCTACCAACCATCCAGTTGATAACTCGAATACCTCGCTCATGCATTTGGAAAATGAATTGCTTCAACTGTGGAGCAATTCCTGCAAGAATACTCTTTCGGCCGGGGTGCAACTTGCGTGCCATCGAATTCATCTTCTGGGAGACGTATGAATCGCCCGCATTCATACTGTCAACCTTCTGTAGAAGCTTGACCCAGCAACGGTAGTACAACACCGAAATATCCACTGTAATACAGGCTTTATGATGCAAAAACCCGCCGGCAACAAGCGCATCCACTTTTTGAATGGCGGACCGTTTGTCCTTGAACTCGTAGGACTTCCTTGACATGGATGGTAAGACAATGGAGACTAAAACTAATGAAATGGAGACTAAAAATAATGCTGAATTATTACACAGTTGATTGCAGTTATGATTAATATTATTTTAACGAAACAACATGATCAGTTCAAATGAAAGAACACTTAGTACTTGAAAATCAATTCGAATTTTGCAAAGGACCGTCTTTTGCAAAGTGAATGCAATCCCTTTGCAGTGCCCTTCTGCTTTTGTCATTGCTTTCCCTAATTCGAGCAATGAGACAACTCCTTGTTCTCAATTAAGAGAAGGTGATGGTGGCGGCGGCAAGGATGTTGATGATGAGTTGACAGGGAGGGAGGGAGAGCGAAGCGGATTGATGGGGGAATGGATGGATGGCGCACCAAAACAGCATGAAAAAACAGCCTGCTGTACAGTACAATGTAAATAGCGTGGATACCATTATTTTTTCTCCGTGTTAGGACCACTAACTAACGACAAATTATAGTATTTATTTTTATGTATCCTTTGACATTTTTAGGGTCTTGTGATCAGAGATATACGGTAATACAGCCCGATTTATTGTTCACTCAATTTACATCTTAACTTTCACGCGAATAACAATGACCCCAAATTGTAAACCAATACAGCCCGTTTCAATACTTATTGAAACTGGTCATTTTTGCACTTAGTTACCAAGAAGAAACTCAAAGGGCCTTTTAATTGAAGTTAAACCAACTCAAAATGAGTTACCTGTTAACAGAACCCCACCATGATTGATGGCTGTTTCTTTATCTGCAAATCAAGCTGAAGAGCGATCAACCCTCCTTTGGGGCAGAAGCTAATCATCTGACAGAGATATTCCTCCTCAAAGAGGCCAATTATATGCAATAATGTGCGTAAGCTCATTTTTGCTGTCCCTCTGATTGTAGAGAATTCGTCCTTACACCGCAATTGATGGTTGTTTCGTTATTTGCAAATCAAGCTGAAGAGCGATCAACCCTCCTTTGGGGCAAGAGCTATTCATCTGACAGAGATATTCCTCCTCAAAGAGGCCAATTATATGCAATCAAGTCCATAAGCTCATTTTTGCTCTCCCTCTGATTGTAGAGAATTCGTCCTCACACCGCAATTGATGGTTGATTTTGTTATCTGCAGATCAAACTGAAGAGCTATCAACCCGCCTTTGGGGCAAAAGCAAATTATCTGACAGAGATATTCCTCCTGAAAGAGGCCAATTATATGCAATCAAGTGCGTAAGCTCATTTTTGCTCTCCCCCTGATTGTAGAGAATTCGACCTCACACCATGATTGATGGTTGTTTCTTTATCTGCAAATCAAGCTGAAGAGCAATCAACCCTCCTTTAGAGGAAAAATATCACAGGGCAACAATTTCAACATGTTCCAAACAAGACTACTAGGGAGATTAATTCCATGAGCACAGCATCACCAGAGACATTACCCACCAAACGTAAATGACTGCCAACGCAACCAATCAGCCAGATTTCACCAATTCTCTGAGATACATCCACTGTGGCAAGAACGCTGGGCCTTACTGAAAAATCAGAATTTAATGTCACAACATCATCACCATCACTACACTCTCATAGAAAAGGTAATGTAGATTGTACAACTATCCAGCAATCTCAAGTAATTAATGCACCATCTCCATCATATTTTGGTGGGAAGACTTCAGTGCTAGAGACTCCTCAACTACTTCAGTCGTTTTGTGGGCCTGTGCAGTCACCATCAACCTTGGACATGTCATGGTTGGTAGATCTGCCATCACCTACGTCCATTGATTCCAAAATCCTGTCAGAGAATGCCCTACTTGAGCCCAAGAATTCACCCTGTAAACAGAGCACAATGGAGTCACAACTGACCTGAAGCTAGAATGTCCAGACTACTTGAAGCATGCAAAGAGAAAAATAGTCAGGCAATTGTCCACACAAATATCTGGTGTCAGTTACACATCTGATGCTCCAGACATGTTTCTTGAAAGTCTCCGACGGATTCAACAGAATTTTCCAGATGCAATTAAGAATTCCAGTATGGGAGGAAAGGATTCCGTCACATTCATCTCGTTACAGACAACTGAGATGGCCCGTCATTCAGTTGATGTTTCCAATTCTAAGCAAGTTGATACAAGTATGTCTTTGTCCAATACCTTATATTATCAAGGGAACTTATGGGTGACAACAACTTTGACTTGGGATGTCCACTTGCCAAAACAAGTATGATGCATTGTAACAAGTCATACAGGTTAGGGTTGAATGATTACTCTGCACATTTTGATAGTGATCATCAAAACTTTGAACAATTCAAGAGTCAAGTGTCGGGTGATTTATTTCAACTTTTGATGTTATATCCTGGTCATACAATGGATATGTCTGGAGCACTCTTTAATGGATGGTTACAGAGTTTTAAAGAAATGTGTGATCATGTCTTCAGAATCGATGAGATTCCATCAAGTGCCGTACATGGAATATTGAGACTGTACACTGTGCATTTCAAAAATAATGTAAGAAGCGTATCACGGATTTCAATGTGTGTGAATCCTCAAAAGGCTTCCCGATTTCGAAAAATGTGTGGTCAATTACTAGAGGACATTTCTTTTGATGAATTTCAGGACATTGTGACTGCAATTCAATCTGGATTCCCAAAGTGTAGGGGATAGCTTGCATGGTATCCTAATCAAAGGAGAGCACCTCATTTATTTCCTGCTTGTAACACATCACAAAGTAACCCATTGACAAAAAGAGATTTCACTCTTTATGCCAGGACACTAACGCTCAAGAAGGGTGTGGATCCCTTCTAAAAAAATGGACCAGTAAAAATGAAACATTTGAATCATTGCTTATTAATCTCATTCAGTTTGTTCAGCGGTTTGATAGTGCCATGAGACTCAAAAGAGCAGGTTTAAATCAATTTTATGTTAGAACAACAAGAGCAACAAGAGCAAATACAAAGAAACATGGCAAGAAAGAACCAAAGTCCAAGTATAAAGCTCCAGATACATACAGGGATGTCACGATGTCAAACAAAAGAGGTCGAAACAAAACAAGAAAAACCATCTCTGGCAAACATAAGGTCAAGACCTCCACAAGAAATGAAAATGAAACAGTAAGGAAGAGGGACAGGCATGCATTAAAGGCAACACATCAAAAATTTGTAAGAACCAAATCCGGTAGAATTAGCAAGAGACCAATCAGGGATGACTTTGTGCACTGGAGTTCTGATTTTCAACAGAAAGATTCTTTGGCGGACAGTGAATCGTCCACATCAGTCCTTTCATCTATTGTTGATGGCCTCAAACCAACAAGTTGTCTTCAAGATGCAGAAGGTGATGACGGGACATAATCTTGTAATGAAAAAAAATCATTTTCATCAATTCCTGAGAGCAGTGATGATGTCAGCAGCATGTCCAGAGCAGGTGATGGAAATTTTGAAGAGATTGATAGCAATATTTTAGAGGATGTCAAAAGAATGTTGCACAAGAACGATGCGAACCCTTTTGTTCAATCAAGTGTATTTTCGAAGTCATGTAAAGTTGTTGATGTAGATTTGGAATCATCACAAGATGAAAGGCATACCCCAAACGAGATCCTAACTCTCGAAACAAAAAAGAGCCACTTGAGCATCTTATCTCATGTTCCTCCTGTACAATTGAAAAAGAAGCACAATTCATGTTTTGCAAGTACTCTTGTGCAAAATATCATGTCATCTGGACCCATGCGATGTGTGATTATGAACTCTTCGTTGATCAAAGCTATTCACAGGAGTTTGATTGATCAGTAGGTAAAATCATTCTGATGTAATGTTTTCGTTGCGGTGTAACACGTGTCTCTCATATTCTACCAAAATCGCGTTGGAAATGGTAGATTCTTGCATGCATGGGTAATGACAGATTATTCAACAGTCTCGTTTGGTCATTTTCTTGTCGTCGATTCGCGCACTGATGCACAAATATCTTTTCTCCGGCATGGGGAAGAAGTGCAAAACACCAACCTTAACGTGGTGGGAAAGAGCATCGACTGATGGACAAAGCAGTGGTTTTAATTTTATTAAGGAAGCGGGCTAATCTAAGACCAAGGAGCGATCTGTTTCATCCATGCGAAAACTTGTTGGAGCGAAGCTTTCTGAAGAATGAATCAATTCGTATGTATGATGGTGTGTAGTAGGCACTTAGGACTTAAGGGAAATTTGCATGAAAATCAAGAACAGTAAAATTCTAGGATGTGAGTGTTAATAAAGAGATTTAGAGGTACTGGTAGTAATCAATTTGCGGGGCTGTATTAATATTGCGCATACCTTGAAGAGGCATATGCAGTTCCGTTGTGGGATTCATCTCAGCATAATTACTCTCGTTCTTTGTGCGATTCATTTCTCAAATAATTCTTGTAAAGAAAGGTAAAATGTACCTAAAAGAGTACCATGTACTGACATTGAGCGTACATTTGAAAGTACAAAGTTCCTCCGAAAGTACGAAGTTCCTCCGAAAGTACCAAAATGTACTTTCGGAGGAACTTTGTACCTAACTTTGATTTCTCGTAGGAAATATAATGATTCCTGTATAGACATGTACTTTCGGAGGTACTTTGTACTGTTTACCTTCGAAAGTACAACGTACCTTCGAAAGTACAACGTACCTCCGAAAGTACCTCCGAAAGTTCTTCCAAGAGTAAGAAGTGAATGAACCTTACGGCTTAATTATTTATAATTTCTAGAAAATACTATATCTAAAAATGAATACAAATTATTCAGTAAAAAAATGCAACAGTGCGTGATGTCCGCCATGGATTCGATTGATACAATAACTGTTTCACATTATCATTACGCATGCGCTTCGCACCGTACATCATAATATCCTTACCTTTGCATGAGTTCATGCTACATCCATCAATATACCGATTTCCCATAAGTCCTTAAAATAGGTGTAAGAAATAGTACAATACCATTATTAGTTCTTTCTTCGTGGCTACATAGCTTAATCTCCAAAAGCCAGCCTTCGGAACACACGTAAATCATGCCAAGGGCCATCTTGTCCTAACCATAGAATTCGTGACATTAGTAATGCCAATATGACGCTTAGCCAAAGGTAAATTGCCAAGAAACTTAACGATAACAACACTTCCCTTTGAGATTTGCACCGCACATGCTTGCCAACTCAGAGCATTGCATCATCCTACTCCGCTTGTCGTCCTAGGAGGAATTCCTGGAACCCTTTGGGTCCTTGGTGTCTTTAGAGGACTTTGAGTCAGGATTGGTGGATGGCGATGTTGGTTTCTTGGAAGACTTCGCTTTCATAGACTTTGACTGGGATAAGTTCAGAACAGTGGAAAGACGCAGATGACTAAACAAAGGATAAGTTTCGAACTAAAACTGCTTACCGATGTAGATTGCATTTTAGTCGGCTGAGAAGTCGGTTGAAGTTTGGCCGCAACGAAGTTGCCATGGACACGAAATGATGCAGTGCTTGCAGCCAGGTCACTGTTCGCATTGGCAATATTGCTGTTAAGGTTCGTCAAAACTTCTTGTTCAACCAAAGGTGTGTTGGATACAATTTCGAACATTACGGCAGAAGTCTTGTATTCACTTTCTTGTAAGAAACGTAGACGCCTCGAGGAAGAGATATTGCAGGTTTCGCAGGAAGATGTCGCCGAGTCCACAACAGTGACAGCGCATTGCATTAAACTGCATGGGACATACGTCTCGATGATTTCCTCAAACGTACTGTTTGTGTTGACAGCCGAGAAATTACCGCAACCAGGATAGCAAAGATCTACCGAAAACAGAAAAGTGGACTTGACCATTGAAAAGCATCAGATTAGATGAGTAATGAATTCCTCTGTTGTAAAAACAAGCTGGAAAGCTAGATTCTTACCGAGATTCTCGTGGGTTGGTTTGTAGGCGCCTAGAAGATACAGAACCGGACAAGGACAAAACAGGTCTAACGTATGAACGAAATTGGCCGTAAAAGTCGAAGCAAGTAACTCACTGCCGTAGCTGGTTTAGAAGTTGGCGTGTTTGTGACAGGCATTTTTGTAGGAGACTAGTCGGAAAGAAGGTGAGGCCACACACCATCATACCTTACTAATCCTTAACCAATTCTAATTACTCACATTGATGGGTAAGTCTGTAGGATTTTTCCCAGGTTTCATGGTAGGACTATTGGTAGGCAGTGGGGTAACAGGATTGTTCGTAGGTTTCTGAATAGCAAGGCATAAATTATTGCATTGTATCTTGTTAAAAAAGAAGTGTAAGCAGTGACCCAGGCGAAATGCATCGGCACTTGTCAATGCGCACCTGAGTGGGGTTATTTGTAGGATCTGCAGTGGTTGGTTTCTTCGTTGGGGCTACAGTGGGAGCCTGGAGAAAGTATTCAAATGAAAGAACAAGTTAAACATGGAGTGAACCGCGCAACTGCCATCTCTAGTTTGGCAGAGTTAGACGCAAACCCCAAGCTCTAGAGACGACTAGGAAAATGTGAAACCACAAACCATGATACCTAGCTAATCCTTCACTGATTCTAATTACTCACATTGGTAGGTTTCTTCGTAGGGTCGGTAGGCTTCTTGGTAGGACTAGTAGTAGGCCCTGTGGTAACAGGACTGATCGTAGGTTTCTGGATAATAGGCACGAAACATTGAATTTTATCAAGTTGTTAAACAGCACAAGGAATCAGGCAGTTAAATGTTACCTGAGTGGGATTATTTGTAGGAGCTGCTGTTGTGGGTTTGTGCGTTGGGGATGTCGTCGTTGCCTGTAGAAAGTATTCAAATCAAAGAAACCAGTCAAGAGCAAAAAGGGAACGAGCCACAAAACAACAATTTCAAGTTTGGCAGCAGAAGCAAATCCAACGCTCTTACCTTCGTCGGCGCACTCGTAGACGGAGACTAAATTCCATACAGTGCAGACAGGACATCAAAAGCACAGGAAAGAAGAACCAGTAGAGGATATTGATTTGGGGGCTACGCATCATTACATAGAATCAAGTACGGAATGAATATATTACCTTTGTTGGGGCCTTAGTCGTTGGGGGCGATGTAGGGGCAGCTAGGGCGCGACACGTTTCAAGCGTATCAGAATTGAGAGGAGAGAACATCCATTTGAAATCACTTATCGTTTCTCGAACTTACGTGAAGTATGCGCAAAGCATGATCTATATTCGTTGCTTCGGGTCAAAATGTAAGAATATCATTGGGGCTCGCTTATTCTTCCATATGAGAAACAAAAAACCGCAAGCAGCTTTCTCTCTTACCATACATTGTCTCCAATCGGAAAAGTGCTCCTCTCACACGCCCGTGGTGCGTTGCTGAATACAGAGAAAATGGGCGATTGTGAGGAGACTAGAAAAACCAAGTAATTAGATTATGAAAGGTATGACAGTCGCACCAGCTGTTTACTCCAATTTCCGCTATGGGAACCATGATTCAAGTCAATATTATGTGCGAAATGAGAACGTTTCTGTTTTGATGGCTACTTACCTCCATTGAAATAGCAAGAGTATTCAGAGTTGCTTTAATGCGCATGACGACACGCGAATGAGGTGTCTTACGTACGAAATTCATATTATTGAAAGCGTCGAGTAGTATCGCCACCAAATCATTCTCACCAACTGTCATGACTGATGTTGCCTAGTTCATTCATGGGAAAGAGCCAACAGTTCAGAATAACTACACGTATTATATAAGCGCAACTTCTAATTCCTTACTGTCATTGCCTTGGCAGGCTTTCTTTGTATTGCTGGTAAGACAAGATGACACAGATCTGGAAGTCAGCGAAGCACAAAAAAGATATAAGAAGAGATGTTCAGTGTCCCTTGGAGGAACCTCACCAGCTCCAATAGGACACATTACCTGCAGCAAGAAGCAACAATGGGAACGAACGTTCAAAAATTAATGAAGAAGTGCCTTGAATCATCACGCACGACAAAGCTGCTGAATTACCATAACTTTTGTAGCAGGAGTAATATCCACTACAGCTGTTGTCTCCAATATTATAATTCCCTTCGACGTAGCGCGGTAAATAGACGAGCATTACGAACTATTACGAACGAGAGATGTTATGACGATGCACTATTTGACAAAAGAACAAAGGCTTACCAGTAAACTCGCATGAACCTTGTCCGTGGCAGGAATTGTCTCCAATGTTAAAAACACCCCCATCAGTGGCTGTTTGGATCAACTCCATGAAAATATCAAATAAGTCATCATTCACACTGTAGCATGGTGTTGAACTAGACTACCTGAGTGAACTCACCGTACTGGTAGCATGCTGCGTATTCAAAACAGCTGCTGTCTCCAACAACGCCTTAAGCAAAAAGTCAATGTGACATTTAGATCGTTATTCAACGCGGAGACAACAAACCGGGAAACTCTGGACTCCGCCCACCTCTAAGATATCCACAGGAGAATCCATAATAAGTATCTCCTTTAATTGAATCTCCTCTGCAGCTTAAGTCTCCAATTGTCGCTGAATTTGTGTGTAGCAGCAGCAGTGGTGTGAGATGCTGAGATGGCAAGATCAACAATATGAAGGATTCATGGATGACTCGTGGATCCTCACCATCTTTAGCTTTGTAGCACGCTTTGTATCCGATGCAGCTACCTTCACCAATAACGGTGGATGCTGTCAAAATTAAATGCATGCAGAGGTTGAGACTTGAGACGAAAGATCAACCGGTAGTGTTCACTGCAACCTGAAATTTCCTCACTCACCTGAAACGCGGTAGCATGCTTTATAACCGCAACAACTTCCAACTCCGATATTACTTGGATTCAAACTTCCGGCACAGGCATAGAGACCCGTGCATGATGCAGTGCAGGCAGGAGTATTCTGCAACTCACGATGCGCTACAGCAGGAAGAGCACAACGACCACCAAGTGCGGAGAGCGAATCTTCAACACAAAATAATTTAGGATCGCTGCATCCAAGAATACCAGTATCGGCTCCACTTCCGTCAAGAAGGTAAGATTTCGAGAAGGAGCACTCTTCACCGAGGGAAGTTGAATTGCTGTAGTCCAACTGCTTCGATTCGCTCTCGTATGCCTTATCAACGACGATGGCAACAGCTGAGCTGGATGCAAAGCGGAAGAGAGACTGGGAGGCAGCAAAAGCTGCGGCAAGGGAGAGAGTAGAGTCAGCGAGACGCATTTTTACGGAGTTGGGTTCTGCGTTTCAGGAAAGATAAGGAAGGAGCAAGGAATTGGTGAAGTTTGGCATGGGAGTTGACGACCCTACGACACGAAGGCGATCGAACAGCAACGACGACAAAGGGGAATTGCCAAGAAGCCGAATCAGCAACGCAACGCGGCAAGACGATGGTCGAAAAGCGGAAATATCACGATGTCGGCGAGAGTGCGCATCAATTGATTAACGAGTCCGTAATTTCTCGAGCTCCCAAAGGCCCACACAAAAAACATGTCCTAAAACAGCGAACGCTAGGAGAGGAAACGATGTCGTGTATTCTAGAAAAGATATCGAAGGAGTTGAAGAGAGCGTCGACGTTGCGAAAAGAACCTCTTCCAAACAGTTTTGAAATGTGGTTATTGATCAGTCGATGCCTCATTGGTATAAGAAATAATGGCTAACGCCCGAAAAGAGTTCAACGCAACTCACGAGGCGTCATCGATTACAATGCGATGCGTATTGTGACGGCGACAATTACAATTACGACGATGGCAACTCGATAAAGCGAGAGACACAAGCCAAAGCACCGTCGTAGCTACTGAAATGGACTCCGAACATCTCACCTTAGTAGACAACTGAAATAAAGTAAGATGGTTAGGAAGAGTGCGTGATACTTCGCCTCGTTCAGGACGACTCGACTTCTTGGCGTCCTATCGTCTATCGAGTGTTTCGACGTGGAGTGGACGCCCTATGGAACAAAAACCCAAAGCTCATCCGGTCACGTCCAAAATGAAGTATAGTGTGTGTGTTCCCGTTTTTTACTCCACTCAACCCAGTACTGTATTGTACATACGGTATTGTATATTATAGAGTAAAGTAAAATAATCTTCTCCACTTTTATGATTGTTAGGCCTAACGCTTGAGGACAACATGGTTCATTGGGAATATTGTCCTGGAACCATCATTCATTTTGTAAGAAAAAGTCACGATTGTTAGAACACTTTACAGGGATTTGTAAACTTTTTTAAGCATCGATATATAAATATCGAATTTTGGTATAACACATGCACGATCGATTGGAAAAAGGGGAAATCGTTTAAACCGGTTTGGGCTTTTTACTTGGCATTACAATACGGAAGTCTCGCATTTCAGAGAACGGAAAAGCAAGTTCGACCAATATTCCCACCTATGATCCATAAAGCAATATCCAATGTCATGGGGATGAATGTTGTATTGTGTCTACTCCTTTCAAAGGCGAGATGGAGTTCAGAATGAGGGGCGGAAGCCCTCATTGCCGTAGAAATCCCTAGGCTAGTTCAAACAAAAATGATTGGATACCTAGATAGCATTACACATAATTCATTATATCTCATTTTTCTCCACTGGAGGTGCAGAATTCCTTGTAGTGTATTGAACCAACAAACCCTTGGTCATCCTCTGCAACTGTTTGCCCAAATACTTAATTTATTGGAATGCAACAAGTCTCTGAGCACAAGCAAGAAATCAAACAACATGAAGCTTTTATTGGCTGCACTGAGACGATGCCATTTACAACAAAATCACTGATCTCAGTGAAATACTGGAATTCACCCATGCGTTACCACAATAACAATGTTACCATCTCCAATGATAAGGTCATCACAGAATTATCAGGAAAATTGGCACAGTAACACAATGAATTCCACAACATTCCACTTCACACATAACCGTGAAGACATGTCATGTCTGCAATCAGTTTGTACAGCAAATCTTTACAAAAATAACAAGGCAAATTCACCAAACTTGACAATGACAATCTCACTATGAGTCTCTCAGATTCTGGAGTAACGAGTCATTTCAACAAAAGAAGTGAACATCTACCAACCATTGGTTCTTCTGACAGAGAGGCTGTCATCACTTCTGGGCAAACAACACAAACAAATGCTACAACCATGTTCCTATGACTTGATTCTGTGATAATCCTGATGAGCAGGCATTCTACCACTCTTACCAACCAACTTCCTACTTGGCATAGCTGACGATGAGTTTCCCACAATTTTTCATGCCAGTGTGCACAAAAGCCTCTATACACACTAAATTAACATTAAATTGAATGCCAGTGCAGTCCTCCAAGGGTGGCAGGATGACAATGGATTATGGCAAGTGCTCTTTGTAGACAGCAACAATGCCAACCATCAATCCACAATAAGCAGTGTCACAACGCATTGCATAGAAAATATGTCCTAATTATCATCTACAAAAACAGGTGCATGGTGTATGATTCCTAAAGGAGGTCCTTGTTTTCTCAACCAAAGAGCAATTTTGACATCAATCAAAACCCCTATCTCACAACCTTCCAGGCATCACATATGGTACAGTCTCCAAGTTCTCTTCTGAGTCACACAAACCTGAAAGGGACACATGACACAAGTAGGGGCTTGAGTTTAGTCAACCAAAAATGTTGGTTGACAAGGATACAGCTTTACAAACACAATCACAAACATATGAAATCTGGGTTTCCAGCACGAAGACATCTACCTCCATGTTTTTGATGTTACAAAGCATACAATGTGCTCAAATCAAATAGGATGATGTCAAATCACATCTTGACAAAGCAACAAATACACAATGGTGGCAATGAAAGTTGATGGCAACTATATAGAGAAGAGTGTATGTGAAGTGGAGACTTGATAGAGACATACCAAGCAAAACATTCGCCATTGAAAGAATAAAATGCTATCTATATGTTGATTAGTGTATCCTTGATAATGAAGGATCAAAAGGATTTCAAGAAGTCAATCCAACGTAACAGATATTACTTGGAATTCACAAGACCAGACAATCACCAAGGTAATGTTGCTACAAAGGGTCTTCCAAACCTTTAAACCAGGTTATTTCTTTATCAACATTAATGGGACAAAGCCATAATACAAACCTTATTGTCACTCAGCCTGTTACAGCAAGCAAACATTGCACCACATTTTGTCATATGTAAATCATCACAAATCACAGTCCCATAACTATGATGCCATGTCATTGGTCTTGATGAGATGTGCCCTACACTTCATGCCAAATCAATATGGCAACTACTCTGCCAATATTTGGTACATTCAAATACCTCTGTAGAGCACTATCAAGACCACATGCACAAAATATTCATTAAGGCAACGTTGCATCAGCCTCTCTGACACTGTATTCTTCAATCACAAACACCAGGAAAACCCACAGAAACCACAAAGTTTGCAATTATAAAGGAATTTCAGGACAAGATGCAAACACTCAAAGTTGTGAAGAACAATAAAGGACATCAAAGCATCCAGAATATCCAAAAAGTATTTACAATACTGCCACTGACAATCTTCCATTCACATTATTGATCCGTTGGGTCAAAGGGTGGCAGAAGCACATACTGTGCAGTTTGCTGACCACCCATAATGCAGATAATCATCATGACTCCATGGCATCAGACCTAGGCAGTCATACTTTCACCCAAGCACTGTTACTGTGACACCACTCCCAGCCATTCCTTCAAAACATCCTAAAACCACAGGTACTCAAAACAAAATATTAGGTTTCAAATCCACTCCACCTTCAACAGACTGAAGTGCTGCTGGAGTCATGAAGCATAGCAAGATGACATCATTGCTGCAAGGGTGTCCATCTGCAAGTGTGAACATGCACATGATTAATGATTATCAACATGGAAACAGGTGAAGCTCTTGAATACCATCATCTACTCTAATATCTGAGATTAAAGAAAGCTGTGAGCGTATTGGCCATAGAGAATAAACCAGTTCAGATAGTAAGCTCTCAAGGAATCAGTGTCCTGTCCATTCATATGGCCATTTTGTGTGAAAAGGAGGAACGATGTGTACACCAAAATGGATTTAGATAAACTGCATTGATACATGCTCAGTAAGACATAATGTATGCTATGTATTTCTCAGTACCACCAGCCAACTTGCTGATTGTCATATCTTGCCTCCCTCTCAGATGTGACCACATTTCTGTGTGAGCTGGGCCTTATGCCAAAGGCTGCTTTCTACCGGACAAAATGACGATGACAACGATGACAACGACGACGACAACGGCAACGATGACAACAGCAGCAGCAGCAGCAGCAAAATAATTATAATACTCCAATCCACCATTTCATCAATTACTTTTCTATTCAACCTACTATCTTTGATGATCATTGCAAGTCAATAAGTGGATGTGCTCAAGGCATGAACACAATTACATTATACAGAAATACCATAGGCAAATGATCACCCTCGGCAGCCTAAGAATCTTAGAGAATACATATACAGGATACATCTAACTTCCAGCACTTGAGGAAAGTCCAGTGCATCATTAACAAGAGTCTGATTACCAATACCATCTCTGGTTACCTAGAACTTCAACAGCTCTGAGAAGCCAGTGGAGCTGACATGAGCCAAGGATACCTACTGGTACTCCTGACCCTTCCTGGGCCCAAGAACAGGTCCCAGGGGTACAAAGACAAATAGGATTTCTACTAACTAAGGGTAGGATCCCACCAAGTAGAAGCAGGACTCATTAACAAGACTATTAAGTCCTGCAGGGCTTATTACTAGAGACCACTGAGTCCTGGGGGACTCATGGGCAGGATTAAATATACAGCCCATTCCAAATTCCACTGGATTCAGGTTGGCATGCAAGAATGCATGTACAGCCCAACCTAGGTGCATGTACACCCAGTTTGGCATGCATGAATCCAACAGGATGCATCAAAATCTAACATCCTCAAATTACATGCAAAATGCATGATAATCTAGAGAGGACTGCCATGAGGCAGTCCTCATTTTCAATCAGTTTTATAGCTCATAAAATTAAACTCCAAACAACTGGAACATCCTTTTTTTACTTCCTTATCTACAACTACTTTCGATTACTTCCGGCTTAGGTCACTATCGTACGATAGCCGAACTCGGTAAGTTGCTCGCATCTCAACCACACGAAGGCTCATCCCGACGACCCACAGGCGGTCAAACAAAAGCAAGGTCTACCACGCAGAGTACTACGTTCATTGCACGTCACCGTGCGAACGATTTTTTTCTTAGTCCACCAAGGAGTTCCTACAAGAAGCTCTTCATAGGCACTAGCCTAGGTGAAAAACTACGAGCCATGTCCTCCGTGAAAGCGATTCCCGAAGGGCTTAAGTGGGTAGAGTGCGAACGTGGCGTTGGAGGGAAGAACTCCCCCATACGTTACATTCCTGAGCAGGATCCCGTGCAGGATGCCCTCGCGAAGGACAAAAGACCACCTATTTTAAGCTGACTCTCCCCAACACGGGAAACGAGTTGAAGGTGGCAGTATGGGCGTCCGGGACTCCCGAGCAGTTTCTACTGCATGTAAGATCCGCGATTCACGCATGCAAGCAAATGGGGCTTGACACGGACTTCGCGGCAGCCGAGAAGGCTGTTGAAACAGCCAAGATCGAGGCTGAACTAGCCAAGCAGGATTACGTCACGGTACGTAATGCTGAAAAGAAGAAGAAGGGCAATAAACAAGAGGCGCCCGGTACGACTACCGAGGCTGCTTCACCTGCCCTAGTAGAAGCCAAGGCCACGTATGACAAGGTCTTGAAAGCTCTAGAAGATGCAAAGCTCGCCGTCGCAACGGCTGGAGCAAAGCCCTTCGAGCTTTATGGAAACCTCCTCTCCGACGAGGCACGTCAGCCTTGGGAGAAGATTATCAAGGCCCAAGTGACTAAAGCTCCTTGGGAAGACATCAAGGGAGTACCGCACACGGAGACTCCCACGAAGACTTGGAACTCGCTTTCACGAAAGCGCCACGCTTCACCTACTGCAGGTGTTCCGTCATGACGCGGGCGAGGCCCTCAAGTATTACATCACGAATACGCTAAAAAAGCCCAACAGGGTTTCGATTCGTCAGTTTTTGTCCGAGTTGAACAGCTCAACAGCTACCTCGAGACATTGCCCTGCCTGTATTACAGCCCGAAGGCTAATCAGGCGACCAAGAAGGTATTGCCTCTTGATGACGCTGACCTTGCGACTCATCTATTGCGCATGTGTCCAGCCAAGTGGCAAACCCAGTATGACCTCACGGAGAATACCACTCCGGTCAGTACTAGGGCCCTGCTATTGGTCCTAGAGAATATCGAGAACATTGCGGAGCTCGATAACAAGCCTGCCAGCACGACCAAGGCAAAAGGGGCTGATACAAAGCGGAAGATGGAGTCGATGGACTCCCGCATCCCCAAGAAGCCCAAGAAGGTGGGCTGGACCGAAAAGCACTGTGTGCTATGCAAGAAACATGGGGGGCCGCACAAAAGTCACAATACGCGTGACTGCCGCCGCTATAACAAGGACGGTAATCCTATCAAGAAAAATGGGGGCGCAGGTAAGCCCGGTTCAAAAGAAAGGAAACCGGAGGGCACTAACTTCGCCCAGATTGTCCGGGCGGAGTTGAAGAAAGCTCTCCAAAAAAGTCTAGTAAGCGCAAGAAACGCCGCGCTAATGACTCGAAAGTGACAGCGACCCGACGACAGTTCGTGAAGGTGCGGGTCGGATAGCACTGGGGAATTACGTAGATGTAAGAAACGTAAATTAAATACTGCAATTGACAGTTACACTACCCCCAGTCCGAGTAAAGCTATCCTGACTAATAAAAGTCAAAATCCAAAATCAATTAAATCAACTGTCACGAAAACCAAGATATCAAAAAATCTTGTTCCAAAACAAAAATCCCGAATTAAAGATTCGAAATAAAATGAAGTCAACGACATCATCCAACTCAAAAAAATCTTACGACAAAAAAGTTGTCAGTAATAAAACTCAACATACTGAGGCTAATGTGAACATGCCCAGTGTAAATTACAATATTAATCACAAACAGGAAGTGATTACAACAAACACCAAGGATCGCCTCGGTGTCACGGCTTTAGTTGCCATAATGGAACCAGCGACTGAAAGTCAATCCGCAGAGCCTACAAACAACCTCTGCGGAGTCGCCCCAGTAACAAAATTAAAGTCCTACTGGACTCTGGGTCTGATGGAGACCTTATTTTCCTTCCAAAAGGAAAAGACAAGCCTTTTCCCTACCTGACTAGGCAGGTGCCAAAGTCTTGGCATACGTCAAATGGGAGCTTCCAGACAACTGGAAGAGGTAAGATCAGAGTCAAATTCTTTGAGTACTCCAATTCCAAGGAGTATCTCCTACAACCTGACATTGTAGAATACAAGGAAGATGACATGACCAAACCAGGGTTTGACCTCATTCTTGGTAGTAATACCTTGAAGGAGTTAGGAATTGTCCTAGACTTTCGGACAAAGGAAATCACAGTAGATGACATCTCACTGCCAATGAGAGACATCAACAAATTAAAGACAAGAGCTACTGTGGAAAAAGCTTGGACTATGAACAATAGCATCTACCAAGAGACATCCAAGGAACCACAGAGCACTCTGGAGGCAACAAAACGCCTCATAAAAATACTAGACGCTAAGTATGAAAAGCGGATCTCAGGGCAATTGTCAGAGACAACTGCACTCACCTAAGTGGCCCAGAACAAGCAAGGTTACTGGAGCTCCTACAAGAGTTTGAGGAGTTATTTAGTGGGAAACTAGGTGACTGGGATTGTAAGCCGGTCTCCCTCCAGTTAAAGGAAGGAGCACAGCCATACCATGGCAGGCCTTTTCCCATACCCAAGAAGCACATAGAAATAACAAAAAGAGAGGTACAACGACTATGTGACTTAGGGGTACTCAAATGGCAAGATGATTCTGAATGGGCATCACCCACATTCATCATACCCAAGAAAGACAACACCGTACGGGTTGTTAGCGATTTTAGGGAAGTAAATAAACGGATAGTGAGAAAACCGTTTCCTATTCCCAAAATCAGCACTGTTCTACAAGAACTTGAAGGCTTTACATATGCCACAGCCCTTGACCTAAATATGGGCTATTATACCATTAGATTGGATCCAGATGCGTCCAAAATATGCACCATTATCTTTCCATGGGGTAAGTACTCTTACCTGCGGTTACCAATGGGCGTTGCATGTTCTCCGACATCTTCCAGGCTAAGATGTCTGAGCTAATGGCAACCCTTGAGTTCGTGCGAACTTATCTTGATGATTTACTATGCATCAGCAAGGGAAACCTAGAAGATCACCTTACTAAACTTAGAAGGGTCTTCATTAGGTTGCGAGACGCAGGCTTGACCGTCAATGCGCGCAAGTCGTCTTTCTGTGCCATGGAGACAGAATACCTAGGATATGTGCTATCCAGAGATGGTATAAAACCACAACCAAAAAAGGTACAGGCAATCCTCGCATTAACACCGCCTCAAAATGTTAAACAGCTCCGTAGGTTTCTAGGCATGGTCCAGTACTACAGAGACATTTGGGCGAGACGCAGTGAAATACTTGCACCATTAACCAACTTAGTTGGTGAATGTGGACACACCAAAGTCACAAGGGCTAACAAAACCAAGAAAAAGCCGTGGCATTGGGATGACATCCATCAGCAAGCATTCGACACTGTAAAGGCAACTATCGCTCGCGATGTTACCTTGGCCTACCCTGACTATTCCCAGGGATTTGAGATTTACACAGATAGTTCAAAATTTCAATTGGGCGCTGTGATTACTCAAAACAACAGGCGCTGGCGTTCTTCAGTAGAAAACTGAGTCAGGCGCAGCAAAAATATAGCGTGACCGAACAGGAACTACTGGCCATAGTAGAAACACTAAAAGAGTTCAAAGGCATGCTTTGGGGACAACAGATTACGGTCTACACTGACCACAAAAATCTAATGCAGGATGCTCTAGGTCTGACCTCTGATCGAGTGTACCGCTGGAGATTACTCTTAGAAGAGTATGGCCCCACCATCGTGTATATCAAAGGCATCCACAACACCGTTGCGGACGCCATCTCACGACTGGACTATGGACCCGTCCCAGATGACAGGTCAACCTGGATGACTTTCGCCCAGTGTTGGTGCTACCACAACACCTCACAGCCAGAAACATCCCTAGCATCCACCCAGGAATCCATGAACCAGGTGTTTGCTAATCGCAACGAAGAGGACTCCATCTATCCCCTCACAACCAGAGAGATAGCGGAGGCACAACAAGAAGATGAAAGCCTACTAAACAAAGGCTACTCAACTCAGTTAGTTGAGAATATTAAAGTACTCTGTAAGGAGGGCAAAATGGTTATTCCAACAAGCCTCCAACACCGTGCGGTAGCTTGGTTTCACCACTACCTACAGCACCCGGGACTAAACGCCTCGAAGAAACTCTTCGTCTGTCGATGTATTGGAAAGGTCTAAGAACGACAGTCCAATCACACGTCAAAAGTGTCACAGTTGCCAGGTGAACAAACGCAGGCAGATAAAATACGGAAACTGCCAACAAAACTTGCCATCACCAACCCCTGGGAGGCTCTATGTGTGGACCTTATAGGACCGTACACCCTCAAGGGCAAGGACAAGACACAAATTGACTTCATGTGCGTCACAATGATCGATCCTGCAACAAGCTGGTTCGAAATTGTAGAGTTGCCGGTATCACAGCTCCCGAAGCTTGATATTCCCACGGGTACAAAGGGGCACAAGGGCAAAGACACACATGTCCAAGAACAACAACCCTACTTTGACAAAACGTCAGCAACAGTAGGTAATTTAGTCAATAGGACCTGGTTTAGCCGTTACCCACGTAGTCAATATATTATCTACGACAATGGAAGTGAATTTAAACTTCACTTCGAGACCCTCTGTGAGTCATATGGTCTGAAGCGTAAGCCAACCAGTGTCAAAACCCACAAGCGAACGCAATACTCGAGCGGGTGCATCAAACAATCATGGCGATGCTCCGCACAGCTGAATTGGATATGGCCGACACCATCAGCGAGAGTGACATTGCTGACTTTCTCACAAATGCCGCATGGGCCGCTCGCTCTACCTATCACACAGTACTAAAAACTTCGCCAGGTGCAGCTATCTTTGGAAGGGACATGTTGTTTGACGCCCCTACATTGCTGACTGGTCTAAAATAGGGGAATATAGACAACGGCAAACTGACCGTAACACAAGACGGGAGAATGCCTCTCGCATAGACTGGGACTACCAGCCCGGTGACAAAGTACTGCTGCGAAAAGACGGTATCCTCCGCAAAACAGAGAGCCGGTATGAAAGTGATCCTTGGACTATCACGTCAGTTCATACGAATGGCACAATAAGGGTTCAACGCAGAACTAAGTCCGAGCGACTTAACATTAGGAGAGTTACACCATATTTTGAATAAACTAAAACCGACTTGTACCGTACCCCTTTCTCCTATCAAGACTTACGCCTCGCCATTGCTACACCATCTTTTTTTCCTCCTCGCGGTTTTCTTTTTTTCCTTGAGAGGTTTTCTTTTTAGTGAGCATTGACACCTTATCGCTCCATTCGTGGGGGCGAGTGACATGAGCCAAGGATACCTACTGGTACTCCTGACCCTTCCTGGGCCCAAGAACAGGTCCCAGGGGTACAAAGACAAATAGGATTTCTACTAACTAAGGGTAGGATCCCACCAAATAGAAGCAGGACTCATTAACAAGACTATTAAGTCCTGCAGGGCTTATTACTAGAGACCACTGAGTCCTGGGGACTCATGGGCAGGATTAAATATACAGCCCATTCCAAATTCCACTGGATTCAGGTTGGCATGCAAGAATGCATGTACAGCCCAACCTAGGTGCATGTACACCCAGTTTGGCATGCATGAATCCAACAGGATGCATCAAAATCTAACATCCTCAAATTACATGCAAAATGCATGATAATCTAGAGAGGACTGCCATGAGGCAGTCCTCATTTTCAATCAGTTTTATAGCTCATAAAATTAAACTCCAAACAACTGGAACATCCTTTTTTTACTTCCTTATCTACAACTACTTTCGATTACTTCCGGCTTAGGTCAGGAGCATCACATCACATATGAAAATTGTATCTTTAGGTTTATTTTTAGATGAGAAGAGTTGCCAGTGAATAGACTTGGACCAGGATACACATCAGCATGTTGTCCTGGGGGCGAATCATGTACTGAAGAGGTAAGATTCTAGCATATGTGCATATAAAACATAGAGTGAATACTTTAATTATACCTCAGAAAGTTCAAAAATCAATTTCATAGCATCTTTGCCACACACATGTCCTATGGAGAAAGTTTGCCTGATCAAAAAGGAGTTGTTTGATCACATGGGAGTGTGGTGTAGTCTAGTCTTTCATGGCACTTGTCATTCCATTGGTATGGCCCCCAATCATACTTGAAACAAATCATTCTCTTTGCAAAACACATTGTAAACACCAGCTAAAATTAGCATCTGGAAGGTATATGCTTGCAATTCATTGATTCAAATTCTTGGTGATGAGTTAAAAGATGTGATGATTGTCATTGGCTGCCTGAAAATGACCGAAATGTGGTCCACTCTTGAAAGATGATGTTTGTTTGTCTAATGCAGCCTTAAGAGTGACAAATCTTTAGTATTTGGTAGTGCCATCTTTTTCTGTTAGGGAGATTCAATCAAAATGCTGATATATTCACATGCTTCATTTACGAGCAGGATGTTACTGGTCTCTGGGTCGCAGTCAAGACCAGGATTGAAGTTTACTGATTATCTATGGATGTTTGGGATTCCATATTGGATCTTGGACTTCCAATATCTTAATTGCTCATTGAAGCCTTGCCAAAAACTATTTCAGCTTCATTTTCCCACCAATTGATCTTCTCCAAAGGTTTTCGTTTGACCCTTCAGATAGATCTTCCATTTGAATATTTAATGATATGATTAATAAAGTTTGCCACTTTTCTTTGCCTTGTTTTGAACAATCGAAAGTTTTCTGGATAAAATCAACACTACCTCTCTCTCTGGCTGATTAATCAAAGACACAAGTACAGGTGTGGCTCAAAATTCAGGTAGCTGGATTTACCCTCTGAATAACTCAGTTGTGCATGAAGATAGCCTGGTTATAAGAACAAATGAGGTAACCAAAAAATGGAGACTCTACTTTTGCACATTCTGGGTCCTGCTGTCCTGCTCAGGTCATTTCACTTGTAGGAACTTTGTATTTTAACTGAAAAGAAGCCATTTCAAAATCATAGAGTGACATTGCCACTGGTCCACCATTGGCTATACTCAATAGCATAGCTGATTGATTTCTTGACACTTTCACTGTAAAGCTCATAAAGTTGTCAGCTTGTCATACTTGTTACAGATGACTTGACATTGCAAAACAGTTATCTGAGAACTCAGTCTCTGCACAGCAATAAGTTTGGTGTGAATTTTGTGTCATTCCAACAATGAAAATATAACTGACAATATAATACTTGGTGTAATCTCTGGCAATTTTCTCTGCATTTGCTGGAGTATGGGGCAATGATGTTGTTTATTCTCCTCCAGATAATGATGATCATGAAACTTAAGAACAAATACATGATGGTATCCATACAGTACAAGTGACTGTATGACATCATATGGTCCAAGATGCCCAGCAAATGAAAGTGTACTTTATCTATTCTTTACCCCATTGATGAAGTGTGATTTATGTATTCTTTACCCCATTGCATAATGAAACATGCAAAGACACATTGATTGTGTTTGAGGTGCACCCTTTCACCACTCTACCATCATGTGCATGCTGAATTGAGGCCAGTGTCATTGCCGGTCTTCACGTTGAACTGCCACTTACTGATCAATTAAATCAACATGAAAATTTATATCATTGATGGATAACAAGCTTTTGCTGCTTTAAAGTATTAGTCATCATGATCCAAGATTGTCGTTTTTATTGCAGTTTTCCTGGTTTATATGGAAGCCAGCCATTGACAACTCTCATGAATATTGCACCTTGACATAGTTTTATCCAACACTACCTTGCATGATCTGTTTTGTTGTATCCAACTTCTTGCATGATGCTAAACATCCATGCAACAAAATAATGACTCATATGCTTTTGTATTTGCTTGTTTCAATTCTATGACAACATTCCTTAATGAGGCTGTGACAGTTGACCTAGGTTGCAAATTGCCAATTAGTACCCTGATAATTTGGGACTACTCTGTAATGTTGACTTTTTTGGAGGGAAGGAGGTTCTCGTTGCAGTGAAATTACTGTCTAACTAAAATCAGTTTAGGGTTGGGATTAGGAAAATCAATAAGACTTGGAATCAATAGGACTCCTCCTGCCAAATTACTGGGGAATATACAGTAATTCTTGCAGAATTACCATGATTACTGTGACAGTAATATTTTGGGAGTTTTGGTGACAGTAACAAAAAAGTAATCTGCAACCTAGCAGTTGACCAATATTGAAGAACTGCTCATCTTGCCTAACAAAGCACTGGTCACGCTTTGTTTCACATCCTACAAGGTTGTCAAACTTTGTTTGGTTCAGGACGTAACCAAGTAACCCCAATTTAGCCCCTAGTGAATACTCCAACCTCATTGAGTTTTATCTTTATCCTCATCAAACCTCATTTCTTTAATCTGGTAAATATCCCACACCCACATCCTGGAGGAGCTTCATCAGTTGCAATAACTCCCCATTTTCAATTGAGTAGCCTGGAGAGACTCCAGTGTGTAGTAATTATGCCCATCAGCTCAAGTAAGCCCAATCAGATGGAAGTCTCAATGAACTGTGTTTAGTCATACACTCATTTGGTCACCCTTTCATTGCTCCATCCGACAGTCACCTATGAGAACAGTTTTTGAATTATGGCAAATAACTACCCTAGCACCTGCAATTGGACATGGTGTTGTATCTTCATAGATCATCTGGTTTCTCTTCTGTTTCCATACACACATAGAAAAGAAGCAGATCTCAGTCAGCAGATCTCAGTCCCTTGCATTAGAAAACTGCAACTACTCTCTGGTGCCCAAAGAGAATGGATGCCACAAGAGAGTAAGGATAGTATTTGCGTTGAGACACATCTCTCCTTTGATATTTTGGTTGTTCAGTTGCTGAAGTATCTGAATTGCTTATTCCCTCAAATGCTATGTTAATCCAACTTTCTAGGTTGCAAATTCCAGAGGAATTCCGGCAGAATTCCGCATTACTCCAGAATATTTACAATTTTGGGCCGTAACATGATTACTGTGCATCGAGGATTACTGTAAAAGTTGTGAAGTAATTAGATTTTTTTTGTCACAACTTAGATTGAACTGTGACACAGAACCTTACAGTAACCTGCCGTAACCACCAAATAGGTATCCAGAACATAGTCTGTCCTTCTGTCCATTGTTGTGACACATGGCTGGTTGTTGATTGCCCTTCTTAACGCACTTGCTGCAGCTCTTCACTTACTGCCCCAACCCAAAGTCAACAACCATGGGAAAAATCCGCCCCTTCACAGGAAATCCTCCATATTTTGACAAATACCTGTCTATAACCACGCGCCTGCCATCATCCTTTCGCTGTTGTTACGGCAAATTGACGGCTACAGTTTTTTCCGTGAGTTTATTTGCGTTGTTTTTATTTTTCCCATCCAATTGATTGATTCCACTTGCCGTCGCACCAACACAGGAAATCATCCATATCCATACCTCCACAATACCCATTCAATCACCACATGACCGCCACAACCCTTTTGCTGTTGTGACGGTGGATCGACGGCTGCGGCTTTTTCAGTAAGTTTATTTGCTTTATTTTTAGTTTTCAGATATTATTTATCTAATCAATTGATTCCACTTGCCGCCGACCCAATGCAGTAGAACCTTCCTAACTCTAGCTTGCCCTGAACTCAAGGTCGCCCTGAAGTCATCTGTTGCCACCCCTGCCTCGCATCTATTGATCCACCCCATGTCATGAGATCTTTTGTTCTTTTGTGATCTTGTTAATTTTCCAATCTCACTAATTGAAAAATTACCCCCATCCACATCAAATTTTGACCTGGATCTCATTCACCGCAATTCCAACAAGTCATTGCCTTTGCCCGCTCCTGCCCATTGACCATGAAAATCTAATTACGAGCCCTGTGTTGTGAGTCCTCGTGTTTTTTTCTGTGCTAATACTGTTTCTCCAACGTTGCCTATTGAAAAATCCTCGCTCCATCCACTTCAAAATTTCGACCCCTAGCTCATTGGCGGCCAACCCAACAACTCATCGCCTTTGCCCGCCCCTGCTCATTGACTACGCCAATCTATTGACCCGCCCCGTGCCGTGAGTCCTTTCTATTTTGTGATTATATTGTTTCTCCAACTTTGATGATTGAGAAATCCTCACCCCATTCACCTTGCAATTTTGACTCCTAGCTCAATGGTGGCCAATCCAACAAGTCATTGCCTTGGCCTGCCTCTGCCTTAGGACCACACGGATCTATTGACCCGCCCCTTGCCGTGAGTCTGTTCATTTTTCTTCTGAAATTGTAATAACCTCATTTGCAGCTAAATTTTTGTTCCGATTGAAAAGAAACACTCCCTGGCTTTACCTTTCCATAAGGGTATAGCTGCAGCCCTTGTGCTACACCACCCCTTCATGCCCCTCACACCCTCCTATTGTCACAGATTCATGTAATGAACAAAAGAGGTGAGTTTGCGGGTTATCTTTATGAAGCAACTTGTTTTCTCACATACTTCTTTCATTTTTATTCTACCCCTTCCCTCAAGTTCTTGCAATGTGGTAGAGGAGAAGTCATTCGCTTTTTCCCCATAAGGTTTCTTCCTGTGGGTGGGGTGTTTCAAAACTATTTAACTAATTGTTTTATGTAGTTGAACTTGTTACTCAATTTATTACAATATAGATAACAGTCTTTGTATAACCCTACTGCAGGAATATAACACTACTCTTACTGTAGCACCACAGAACAATACTGCAGAATTACAGTACAATAGTGTACCAAACAGTACTTTGTAAATTAGCCTTAGTAAAATGAGTTGAGCAGTAACAACAGTAATGTAATTTTTCTTCATTATTTAACAGTAATATTACTGTCGATCTCGATTGTAGGAGTATATATACTCCTACCATAACGGGACCCAAAAAGTTGCAATGTGACACAGTAATTTCACTGGAACCTACAGTAACTACTGCAGTAATTACGATTGGTTACTGGTTACTGTGTTTTTGGGACAGTAACCGAAATCGGAATTTGCAACCTAGCCAACTTTCGTGTGTTGCAGTCCTTCTCATCAGCTGAGAGCACTAGAAACCTAGTTGACTGGACTTTGGAGGCTGTGTAGAGCTTGTAACAGCTGTATGATGAGTCTTTTCCACATTTGATTATCTCTTCATGGCTATAAGAGTTAGGGAAAGATTGAAATAGTCAGGCTAGCCCTGAAATAGATATCAACTCTGGATTGGATTGTATCTCAAGACAACAAAAAGGGCCCAAGTCTACTTTGAGAGGTCCCTGAAGTTTACGTGCTACCATGACTGGTGATAGTGATACCACCATATATTGGCCTGCATGGCACAAATTGTCATGAGTGTAGGTGTCATTGGTGTCAAATACCATCCCTTTGGTTTCAGTATCAAGGAATTATTCTGATCGTCAAAAGGTTGTAGCCTTTCTTCCTTTCCCTTTGATAATATCCATACATCCTCTCTGCCTCATGGCACCTAATGTAAGATGCTGATGTGAGTGATCTGTTGTTTTTGCTGGGTGACTTTCTGGGAAAGGGCCCCTTTAAGCTTTAATACGTTGAGTTCTTGTGTGTTCTTCGAGGTGTATTTATCCTCTTAATCAAGGCGATGGGAAAAGTTGGGTCTTGGAGAGGCAGGATCTCTCAAGAGTTTAGAATAGGTTTTAAGATTGAACAAGTCTCTAACACCTCAGTCATGGTCATTGACTGCTTCTTCTGCAGCTGCAACAGACATTATTTTCTTTGTTGGCAGCCTAATCTTGTGTTCTAGCCCAGCCAATATGATGTAAATGTCTTTGTCAGCCGGATTGTGTTCGTCTGTAGAAATTCCATGATTTGTATCATTAATATGAACTGTCAAGAGATAACATGGACCTTCTTGTTCCCTGAGACATGTGGATGTGAATAGTATTGCATGGTAGCATAAGTGGTGGAATGATGCTTCATTGCTGTGGAATTGCTATCACCAATCATGTTGGAGCCCTCAATGTATGAGCATCTATTCTCATACTACTAGAAAACATGAATTGTTTCTTCCGTCACAAGGTAACAAGGGGCATAATGAACTTTCTAACACTCAAAACCAACTCAACACAGGCACAGTTCATCTCAATTAGTGAACAAAATACCAACTAGATGGTTGTTTGTATGTAAAGGTGGTCACTGTCCCTCTAGTCTATAGACTCCAAGAAATTTGGCGAAAAACCATGTGTAGACCCCCCCCCCTGTCTATAGACTGTTATGGGGGGTCTATAGACTATCGTACGAGAGTCTATAGACCCCCCATAACAGTCTATAGCCTTATCGAAAAGGGAGGTGTGGGTCTATAGACTACAACAACTAGTCTAGAGACCCCCACGTACCTTTTTGATGAGTCTATAGACTGTTCATGACTGACACTTGTTAATAGAGGAGGGGTCTATAGACTTGGTACTTCAAATTGCTCACCAGTCTATAGACCATGTACGCGAGGGCAGTAGTCTATAGACTTAGCAATATTAGGTGCTAGTCTATCAGCCCTGTTGTATTTTTACTGCATTAGTCTATAGACTCTGGATTACAGATTGTTGACTAGTCTACAGACTATGTCAATCCCTTGGGATAGTCTATAGACTCAAACAATAAAATACTAGTCTCTAGACACTATCGTATTATTTTAGATAACTACCGGCCTATTGACTCTAATGATTTGATTTGGCCGTGGCAGAGCGGCGGCGGAGCTGGGCGGACATGGTGTAAATCTAGTTAAAAACAAGAACTGATGGCCAGTAAGCCCTGACATGCAACTCGGTTGCAGAGGTCAGTATTTTTAGAATTATGGTGGTCCCCGGTGTCACCACCTCTACATTTTAATCGTGCGGCGCTTGCGTGTGCTCGACGATTCCTACGTAATATGTCAGAGTTCTCTTCGTGCTCGACTATTCCTACGTAACAAAAGATCCTCCGGAAGATCTGTCAGATCCTGATGGATCTTTCGGACCTTCCCGGAAAATTACTCCCTCTGTCCCTACGTAATTTAGTCAGTCCCCCCAAGGTTGCATGGCAACAAGTCAGGCAAACATGGCAAACGTAGTAAGGGAAACAAGGCGGCAGTCAACACTCCAACACAAACAATGCCACAAAGGATCAGAGACAAGGGCCAGTCATTAGCCGCACCCCAGCCAACGAAACTCCACGACACTCAATGGCTAGGGTACACATCCCAGAGCATCCGGTCAACCAGAAATCTACGCGTCTGACCATACAGTACCTTGGTGAACAAGTCAGCAAGGTTCTTCTTGGTTGGGATGTGGGCAACAAGGGCTTCGCCCATTGCAACGGCCTCACGTACTGCATGGTAACAGATCCAGTTAGACTTCTTCCTGAGTGTCGACTCAGGCTTGCTCACGTTGGTGACAACAGACATGTTATCACCATACACATATGAGGGGCCCTTTATGGGAACACCCATCATGCGGAGCTTGTAGCGAATGCCACGCAGATTCTCAATGCCGTGCTTCATGGCGCAAAATTCAGCACCAAACACTGAGGTCTCAACTGTTGATTGCTTCTTTGAAAGCCAATCAATCATGCCGTAGTTGAGAAAGATGACAAAGCCGGTTCTTGAGCGTTGGCTCACTTTGTCACCAGCGTGGTCGCTGTCTACGAACATTCGTAGCGTCACACCCTTGCCAAGGGGAGTCGGGGCATTAGGCGGCAAGGCCTCTTCTGCGCCCAGGTAAAAGTCGGACCAGTCACACTCCACAAAATCAGACTCTACCACGTTTGGCTCCTTCGGGTCAAAGATGAGCCGGGAGTTAGACTTCAACTTTAAGTAGGAGAACACATGCAGTGCCGCCACCAGATGCCCCTCGCGCGGCATCGCTGCAAAGGAAGACAACATGGAGACCTCGGTGCAGATGTCGATCCGCCCGAGCTCACACATCCATCTAAGGACTCCTATCAGCTGCATGTAGTAGGTAGCCACACCGGGCTCAAGCAGCGGAGTAACATCCTCTTCGGGGGCATAATCACAGGGGAACGGGTTGTCCCCTCGCTTTGGCAAGGAAAACCGTCCTTCGAGATTGTTCTTGAGGAATGTTTCGACATTCTTAACAGCTTGTTGAACATACTTGGCAGGGGATAGTCCCCAGGCCGTAGTGCCGTCCTCAAAGGTCTTCCTCTTAAGCTTAGCACCGAGATACATCTCAGGCGGGCCGACCGAGTCGGGCTTCAGTGGGAGAAAGCTATTAATCCTGTCCATGATTCGCTTGGGGTTATGGTGGACCACCAGCAAATCATCAACGTAACAGAGGATGTAGGAATAGTACTTCCTACCCTTCCTATCTGTTTGCTCTTTGAGCCACAGATCAGGGTCAGCTGGGCATGAAACATAGCCCATCTCGAGCATGCACCCTGCCAGATGCACCCTGAAGGCAGCACCACTAGACTTGAGGCCATACAGTGATCGGACTACTTTGGCTTTGCGACCACAATTGTCACCAAACTCTTTTCCAAGAGTGGTCCAGATTTTCTCGCAGCATGGCGTGGTGATGTAGGCGTTAAGAACATCAGCGGCCCATATGTCAATGTCGTTCAGCGCTGCTATCAGCAGGGCAATCCACACAGTCTCTCGAGACACGACACTGGCATAAGTGAGGGTTGCTGGGGCCTTCGTCACATGTCCCCCGGCTACAAGCCGGGCCTTGCGACGGAAATCTTCCATTTTGACGTCAAAGATCATATGACACCGTATGTACTGATAATCTGCCGGTGGCGCAACACAGTCTGCGAGAACGTCAAACGCAACACGCACATTTTTCATCTCCTTTTCAATTGCATCATGCCAGAAGGTAGTACCGGTGGCACGATCGATGGCATAGGCTTCCTCAACAGTCTTGGGGAGTTCAATTCCATACTTATGAGTCCGCTTGTGGTATCGAGCGCTTCGGCACTTAACCAAGGAGATAATCCGGTCCCTCTTCTTAAGGACCCAATTCACCCACCAGTTAATTGCAGGCTCATCGGCAATTTGCGCAGCAAATGCAAACTCCGCAACCTGAAGAGGGTGAGACTCTTCAAGGTTGGACAACTTCTGCCAAGAAGTGCTACCGTCCTTCCACTCGCAACACAGCTCCCATCCTTTGGTGGAGCGTTTAACAATCTTCTTACCATCGACGACCAAAACCTGGTCGTTCCGGGTGACCGCCACGGATGGGTCTTTGCGGTAATCCACGATAGCATCCAGCAGGACATACTGATTGCCGTCGGCGTCACACTGGGCATAGACCGCCTCAGCGATGGAATTCGCAGCCAACTCTTCTGTCCTCCCATCTGGGAAATGGACTTCATATATACGAGTGTCGAGCGCAGGGTTCGCATGAGCAGTACCCATTAATGACCCATCGGGGTCGTGCTTCCGGCGGAGGACCCTGGCGAGTTCCTGACCATTTCCAACAGGGAGAAGCACCTCAGTGTTCACCAGGAAGTCCCCTGACGCTTCGGCGTCCTTGAGCTCGTCATCCAATTCGGGGAACGACAGCCCGTCGTCATCTTCCCAGGGTTCGTTGTTCTCCGGGTTGGGAACAAGGTTGAGAAAGTTGGGACCGAGGTCCTTAATACATGTCTTCTCACCCCACCTGCCCTGGATTGACTCCAAGAACTTCTGCTGTTCTTGATGTAAGGCAGCGTTGATGCACTCCTCGGGAGTGAGGGAGCGAACCGTCGAACGGTCTTCGATCTCCCCGTTTGCCTTCATGATGCACTGGGTCATAGCCCGACCCACATCAATGCTGGGACCCAAGTACTTGCCAAGTACGAGGGCGTCGCCAGGAAAAGCAACGCCTTGGTCACGAAACTTAACCCAATCCCAAAAGCCGAATTCACAGAATGGGCTAATATCTGCTGTTTCCCCAGAGACGACCTTCTCGGGGACCCGACCATCTAAGCGATAGATGTCATGTGCAGTGTGCGAGCGGACATAAGCCTCATACTCAAGCGCAAAGCACCACAACCGGCGAGGGGCCCCTGACCGAGTCAGTTTCCTGGCGGCTCCCTTCTTGAGTTCCCTAATCTCACGCTCGGCGGAGTTAGACCATGGAGAATAGGGCTCCGTGCTCTGCAAGAGGCAAGACGCCTCCTTGCACTTCCGAGCAAACTCTCCCAATCTCATCTACTTTGTGCAATCGACTATCATTTTCGGTGGAACACCCTCCCGCGCAAATAGGAGACCAAGGGCCTCATGGGCTTCGCCCTTGCGTGACATGGGGTAGCATCGGCTCCACCCAAAGTCGGTCGCGAAGATCTGCGCCATCGTGTAGCCTCGGGCTGATGGGACCTTCGGGCAGAACATAGTGTCACTATAGAGGTTGCACGGCATCCTCCTATAGCGAAGCATCCGATCGTTGGTCCGAAAACGCCTGGACAACGTCGGATGTAAGACCATGCGCACACCGTGCTGCGTGGTCTGTCGAACCGTGTTCTGTGCTTTGTGCAGTGGGATCTGCCACCGATTGGCCAGAGTGACGTAGTCCACAGCCCCGCCGCTCACCCGAGCGGACTCCACAGACGCCATAAGTCTCTGGGGTGTGGTTAGTTCACACCAACACCACTTCGGGTCGCCTCAAGGGCCATGCCAAAGTTATCGCCATCAGTCACATCAGCAGCATCATACTGCAGGAAACTGGACAAAGTTTCCAGCGGGTTCCTCGTCGCTAACGGCGTCGGCCGGAAGTGTCCCCATCTCAGCTATATGGCGCGGACCATCACTTCGCAGCAGAGATTAAATGTCCCCTGAAATCAAGGTGGCTCTCTCGAGAGAAGCAAAATCCTTGTCATAGGGATCCCAGGCCGGGTCACGGCGTCAACTCCAAGTGAGGGATATCAGCATCCTCATACTCAGCAGAGGTAGGGAGGGCATACTCAAAATAGCTCACAACGCCTCAAGTTGTAGCGGGATGGTGTACGGTGGGCATCATCGGTGGGGTCGGCAATCAGGATGGAATGGGTTGAGGTAGTGGGGTTCATCGTGAGGAACTGGGACCTCATGAATCGCCACACCATTCATCCGGCATTGCATGGGACAGAGTAGGCAATGTTCAACCTCAGGCACATAGATGGCCTGGTTGATCATTAAGATCAAGTGTTCTGTGTCGCGGCAAGTATACCGACAGCAGCATCTACAACCTTAGCCTTTCGAGGGGGTTGGGAGGGGTCAAACCACTGACCATGACTACATTGGGATGCTCATGGATTACAAGGGCATGTCGCCCACCACACAAGTGTCAGCATGTGAGTCTAACTCAACTCTTAATACATTATTTTGGCTACGGGTACTGCCGACAGCGCAGGATAAGTTAACGGTCCTCACGCTACATACACGTCGGTGCGCGCCCAACCCAGGGCATAGCTGACAAGCATCAACAATAAACCAGTCCCCTCGGACTGAGTCCCACAGGAACTGTCGAGTTCCAAACCCATAGATGGCCCGAACCGCCAGAGCCTCACGCGCCCTCGTGGGCATCCGACCAATGGGAGCCACGGGAACAACTCGAGCTCCACTCCCTGTTCTCGGGCGAGCTGGAACCGCGTCGGCGGAGGCTAGCATGACGGCTCGATGACCGGCGTCCGCTGTCTCGTTGGAATCGAGATTGGATCACGTAAAGACTCAAGGTGGTCGAGCGTCCATCGACGGGTCCAGACCCTGCGGTGCTCGTGGCCTTTGCAGTTCGTTTGGCACTCTTGGCCTTGCGAAGCAACAAGCACTGCGCCCTCTGCTCAGAGGTCATGGCCTTCCATAACTCTTCGGAGTAATGAAGGCCTTCAATGGTCCCCACCACTTTGCCGTCTCACAAGGCGTAACTTCCCGGTGGTCGTACGGGACAACTTCCCGGTCCGACGCCACTTGTCGGAGCGCTGTCCAGCGGAGGAGCTCGTGTTGGCAATAGCACGTGGCAGCTGACGTACTGTGCTCCTTGGCCTCGATGGACAGAGAAAGGTGAGGATGACATTGCCAACCAGGGTGGAGAACCGTGATCTGTCACCTCGATAATGCCCTTAGCGATCAAAAGTTCGCTATTCTTGCAATCCTTGGGGATAGTCTTGAGAAAAGCACTTATTTGGTCCTCGTTAGACATGCACGTGGCCAACCCCTCGGCGGCCCATTCATCAATCACCTGGATCTGCGCGTGAAATTTGGAACAGTACTTATCCCAATTCCAACTTCGTGACTCCCCATCATACCACATCTTCTGGATAACGTCCCGCACGAGGTCACACTCGAGGCGGGCAGTGTTGATGCCGACGAATTGGCCCTTGCAAGCAAAATAAGCCTGCCGGCTGCTCGGCAACGTCTTGCCTCTCTTGGGGATAAAATGAATCTCTCCCGGAAAGTCAGCAAAGGCCAGGCGAGCCGGTTGGAGTACAATGGCATCATCGCGGCGAAAGACGTCGCTTCGGCGCATGGAACGGTTCCCGTTCTCCCAGTCTGCCCTGACCTTGTCGTCCGTCGTCCAACCGGGGAGACGCAGGTGCATCTCGTCGTTACGAGGAACGATGCTTGTGAAATACGGGCAAATGTAGTCGGTCTCTTCAAAGCAAAAGAAGTCAGGCTTCTTCCCTTTGCTTTGTGCGCGCGCGGTTTCTACCGTACTCCAGCAGATTGCGGGCAAATTCGTTCGCACCACCCAATCCAGGGGGAATCCCTCAACCCCATAATGCTGAGAGAGGTAGGTCTCAAAATCTCGGAAGTGCTTGGACATAGAGGTATGTCCCCGGTCTTTCCACTTGGGAATATCTGTGAGGTCGGCGATCATCTTGACCGTGACCCTCCCTTCCTCTTCACGCTCCATCTGGGCACGGATGGGCATGAAGTGTCTGGACCTGAGTTGCTTGACCCAGAAGTACTCGACCGGCCAAGGAACACGCCTACGATGCCGGCAGGCCCAGGCGGCACACTTAATGCGGTCCTGTTGCGGGGGTGACAACACCATCGCCCGCTCAGTCCCATCTCTATTGGGATGACGCTTTTGCCACTGGGTGAACGTATCCTTCCAGTGATCATGGTGGAGTTTGGCAAGGCGGCCTTCGCTATAGACGCCAAAGTAGACCACGATGGCGTTGGCATAACGATCCGTGAGGTCACAGAACCTCCGGAACATTTTGACCATGGCTTTCCCATTCGGGGTCTGGGCCTTGTAAAACTTGCCGTTCCCTGCATTGTCGGGGTCCTCTGGCGGTGAGTCAGACTCAACGGACCCGACGCTGGAGTCGTCCGAGTCGTTGTCCATTGGGTCATCACTCCCTTCATCCCCGTCGTCGTCGGAGTCGCCTCCTCCACCACCTGGGGCGGCGGCTTGTCCACCTCCGGGTGGATTGGCAGGAGGGTCTGCGGGTGGGGGGGGGTTCATCGTTACCTCCATTGTTCCCATTGCCCGCCTGGTCGTCCTCGTCACTGTCAGAGGGCTGATCATTCGGATCTGCCACCGTGACACTCCTGGAGCTCGGTTTCCTGTACCGTGCAGCTCCTACGGCAGTGGGACCAGGAGTTCGCACCGGCCCGCTCGGCGGGGAAGTCCGGTTACCTCTGAAAGACATTCCCTTGAGGCGGCAAGTGAGGTGGCGCAGCTTCCTGCTGCTGCCACCTTTTCTCCTCAGCGGTCGGCCAAGGGTACGCCATGATGGGAAGCGGGAATCGACCGGAAGCTTACCGGGAGAGGTGCGCCCATCACCGCATGGGGACTCATCCAAGAGGAGAGGGCACCTTTCTCCTTGGGCAAAGCATGTACACTGGCACTGGGAGAACCGGCAGCTTCATCTCCACCTGCCTCATTTGGCAAGGGTGGACGGAGCTTTTCAGGTCCTTCGGACAAGCTCGGTGCCTCGGGCACGGGCTCGGCTTCGGCCGACTCAGCCACACTCGGTGTGGCCTCATACAGTTCGAGGATGGCAGTGACATCCTCCCCGCTGAGAGTATCAAAGCGGCTCCCAAGAGCTGCCATCAACTCATCAGCCAGTTCAGCAGCCACGCCTGCGGTAATTGCGGTGGCAACCTCGTCGGAGGTGCCGAACCCGCTTCCTCTCGACGCCAGTGGGGTATTTTAATGATCATAATTTAAAACAGATTCACTAGGATATTAACTGTTTAGTGTTATTTACAAATTCTAATACATGTTAAATCTTTTCTTAAGATCATTACCACATGACTAGTATTATGAATTATGAAAGCTTATCGGGGTGTCTTGCAAATAATATGAATTCTTGCAAAATTCAACGTTAGAGGGAACATGTGTACAAATGTTTGGAGACCAAGCTGTTATAGTGGTGCGGTCCAATCTTGCATGGTTGTGATCCTACTCGGTTTGGATTTGCTTCTGATGGAGGCCTTGGTGTCAAGTGCTGTTCCACAGTGCCTGCTTCTAAATACGGCAAACGTGGACCTCTATGCTATTGAATTGGTTATGCTGCAGCAACTTATTCGGCTCTAGTTGTTGGAAGGGAGGTCTCTTCGTTGCATTTCTACAGGAGGATTCGAATCATGCTGTCCTATGTAAATTATTCTTAAATTTAAATCGACACTTCACTGAAAGATATATTCGTTGCATCACATACTTATTTTTGGTTTCCATACATCTAATCTGAGCAAGAAATAACTCGAGGTACCTTCCACAACCGAAGCGAACAAACGATTATACGCGAACAAACTCTTTCTTTTCTTTTCCTTCCTTGAGATTCTTCTTCCTGTCTTGTTTCTTCGTATTCTTCTGTTTTGAATGTTCCTTCTTTGACTTCTTTCCACTCTTCATATTTTTGGCTTTGGACGATTTAGATCGATTGCCAGATTTAGAAGACTTGCCCTGATGGGGTTTCGAAGACTTTGTAAAAAAATTATGGAAAAACATAATTTCAGATAAAGGACGCGCCTTACCAACGAAAAGGACAAGATGTGCAACTTTGTATTACTTACTGATGCAAAAGGCTTCTTGGTTGGAGAAGGTGTTGGCGGAAGTGTGGCCTCCGTGAAAGTGCTCCTGACTCGAAATACTGAATTGCTTTCAATTAGGTCATTGTTCGCATTGGTTATATTGCTGTTGAGATTCTCTCGAACTGCTACCTCGTTCAGTGGAGAGCTGGACATTATTTGAAAGGCTACTGTAGAATCTTGGAAATCCTCGCTTTTCAGGAAACGCACCTGGCCAGAAGAAGTGATATTGCAGTCTATGCACTTAGATTTCGATGAGGCCATGATGGTGACGCTACATTCGTTTGAACTGCATGGGGTGTATTTCATGATCATATCTTCGAACTCATTGTTGGTGTTTATGTCCGCGAAATTATTGCAGCCAGGATAGCAAAGATTCACCGAGAATACAAGAGAAGGCTTGAACGCGAAGAGTTGACGAGAATCATATATATATATAATAAAATAAGATCTTAAAGTAACCCATGACAAAATTCAGAATTGATGAATACTTACTGAGACTGTGGTTGGTCGCTGTGTCGGTACCTGGCCAATGCAAAAGTAGCGCAAAACATTTTGCGTTGGTGAGCTCGGTTGCGCGATGGATCAAATCATACTGAATTATACATTCTCACTGATGGGGTCGGTTCAAAAGTTGGTCTAGTAGTGGTAGGATCCATAGTGGGTTTGTTGGTAGGACCCGGCGACTTCGTATAATTAACCGGAGGGTAAGACGATAAATTTTAAGAGCATCAGCGTGTACTGCCCAAATTACTCACAGGGATTGGCCTTTTGGTAGGTGCTGATGTTGCACCTTTCTTTGTTGGGGACTGATGCATGAAACAGAAAAGCGTTAGAACAATGCAGCAGGCATTTCGAAGAGATTTAGTTAAGTATTTACTCACGGGGGAGGTAGGGGAGACAGTTGGCTTCAAGGTTGGAGGGCTTGTCCCAATAGGTTTCGTAGGAGAAGATGTTGTTGGTTTCCGGGTCGGAGAAGTGGTTGCCTGTGTTGAAACCAAATGACACGAAAAACCTACAGTTAAGAAGTAAGTAAGAGATAGCCTGGCCAAACTATGGTGCATTACATACATTGGTGGGTTTGTTGGTCGGCCTCTTTGTCGGCGCAGGCGTAGTTGGCGTTGCGGTTGGAGGGGGTGTGCCGTTAGGTTCGGTAGGAGATGTTGTCGTTGGTTTACTGGTAGGAGAAGGAGTGGTAGCGCGTGTTGGAGCCTAGACGAGAAAGAGCCGAACTATTTGAGAAAATGAAATATCATTTGGGATTGGTGTAAGAACAGGTAGAGTGATACCTAAATTGCCATACCTGTGTTGGTGCTGAAGTAATAGCTGCGAGAAGCATGTCGAAACCCTTATGAGAAAAAAAACCAACGCAATGAACTTTTCCCATCACACATATGTTAGTAGCTCCTCTGACTTACGAGATGAATTGCTCCTACACTCGTACACGGCGTTACTTTAAAGGCAGAAACCATTAGGATGTCATAAGGGCGAATGTGAGTTACGTAAGCACGTAACACATGTGCGGACCTACCAAAAGAAGTCTCCAATGTAGGCCAAATTGTTCTCGCAAGCCAGTTTTGCGTTGCTGTTCAAATGACAAAGAAAAAGAAATGCAGAGTGGTGAAGGTTAATGAAAAAAATCAGCTGAAATGTTTGTGCAATGTTTGCACGCACCAACTGTTAGTTCCGATCACTCCTAACGATTTAGGAAAACTCAAATTAGACGAGGCAAATAGCCTAACTGCAAAAAGAAGTTTCGAAATACATTGTAGCTTACCCTTATTTTTGTAACAAGCATAGTACCCGTTGCTGCACAACAAATTGAGTTTTATGTATTTTGCATCAGTTGGATAAATGATGAATGTCGACATTATCGTCGAAACAGACCTGCACTCTTTTGTTACTTACCAGCTGGTTTCACCAACGCTACCTTCATTTTAAGTAAGATAAAGGAATTGGAGTTGAAACGGACACCGGATAACAAATGAATACACATTTAAAGAAGTATAATGCGTTGCCACGTACTATAGCTTTGGTAGCAGGCGTATTCTCCGCCACAGCTCCCATCGCCGATGCTATTGTCAGCTATCATTCAGTTGTGAGCAAATAACATAAAAGCGTAAATGAGGATTTTTTTATGGCAAGAAATGATGAGCTCGCAAATCAAAATGGTATTTCACTTACAAGAATAAAAGCATGCACTTTTCTTGCGGCATGAGTTGTTACCGACATTAAATGTATACCCTTTATTACTGTCATCCACTTATTGGTAATGGGCGCGAAGAGAATTGTATGAGACATAATGCCATTGAATTACATTGATCACATGGAGTAGTGAAAAGACCTCAGACATACATGTTTGATAGCATGCTGCGTATTCGTAACAGCTGTTGTCACCGATAGTACCTTAGAGGGTGTCAGCAGGATTTATTTAAGCGTATTGTTCGTATGGAAATCTCAACTTTATCATTCGCAAGTGTTCGTTTATCTCACCTCTTACATGGGCGCACGCATAACCGACATAACCATCTTTCCCCATTACGGAAGCTCCGTTGCAGCTGCCGTTTCCTATGTTCGCTGTGATTTCGTGTAGGTGATCCATTTGAGAGTGATTGATATAGTATATAATAAGAGCTCTGTAGCGCTTCCTCTTACCAATTTGCAAGTTGTAACAGTTCTTATACCCAATACAGCTTCCTGCACCGATAGTGCTATCGTCTGGAAAACAAATCAAAAATCAATCAGAGAACTGTTGTTGAACGAATGTTGTTTTCGTTGGCAGGTCAGTCCCAAACTCACATGAAACACCAGCACATGCTTTTTCGCCGCAACAACTTCCTTCGCCGATCTTATTTTCGATGAAGGCTTGAGACAAACCCTCGCAAGCAGACGCAGGCGTACATTTAGTGCACGCAGTCTGTAATTTTCGCTGCTTAGCCGTAATGGGAGCACACCTCCCACCGAGATCAGACGTAAAGTCCTCAACGCAGACGAAATCGGGATCACTGCAGCCAGAAAGAATACCAACGTCGGCATCGACCCCACGTAAATTCGACGACGTTCCGAAAGAACACTCCTCACCGACGGAGAAAGAATCATTCGCACCATTAATCTGCGTTTCTCTGTTGTATACCTTGTCCACGTTGTCAACTGCATGAGTCCACGGTACGCTTAAGAACATTTGCGAGGTGGCTATTGCCACGGGAAAGGAAGCAGATGGCGCAATTAGACGCATTATTGTTGAAGTGCGCTGTTTGGTTTTTGAAACATACACACGAAAGAAGTATATGTTAGATTTTCAACGAGATCGAATGTAGCGTTCTTAATTGAGCAGTGTCCATATTATCTTCAAACCAAAAGCAGACGTCACGAATACCAGTTTTATACATGTGAAACTGCATCCAGAAATGAATAGCCGAGCAACTCGAAGGCCATGTCAGTGTACATTCATACGATCCAAGGGAGCTTAAGAAAAGAGCAAACTCTCCGCTGCCGGAAAACTACCCACAGTTAAATCCAAACTCGGAATGTCCTAATCAGTCTATCTGTCGGCCCCTCTTTGATGATTTGAATGCATGAAGTTTGAGTCTTTGGAAGCGCAATGTGTGATCTCTTCGAGCTGCCAGCCCCGTTTTGTCTCACTGGTCAAGGCAAAATCTAAAGGCAGATCGTTCATGGAGAGTATTGCCCATATATACGGTAACGTAGAGTCCTGGTAGAGTCACAATCCGTGCCACAATTTCCTTTGTGCGCAATCGTAGCAGCGGAACCTAGCATATACAAGAGAGCATACTATAAAAGTGTAAATCAAAAAATTGGTAAATATTCAGTACTAATTCCGTAATAGAATTCAATCTCATGGATACCTTCTCTAGAAATTTGGGCGGTTCAAATAACACATCCGTTCAAGGTCCATTTTGAGCTCCGATAAGATGCCTTTTAGAATGATAGCAAAAAATCTTCCGTATAAGTCTGAATTCATTTTGAACTATTACAAGTTAGATATCTGTGGGCACTGGTGTAGTGGCAATATCCAGCCTCTGAGACCTGGGCAAGATTACAAAACCCTTTGGGACTATCTTGAGAGCTAAAGTCCAGCTCCACACAACCTCAAGCGGATGAGATCACCTCCTTCAATTTGCTGCCGTAATAGGCATAAGTCGATGTAATGGTTCAATGTCAACCCATAGAAGTTAGTCTGTTTTCTACACTGACATTGACGACAGATGACAAAAGTGTTGAAAATAGTGGGACAACACATCATGATGGCACATAATTGTGCACACATGCGGGATATTTTTTTAATGGTCATTCTTAATAAACTAGGAACAGACTATCTGACAACAGAACACGGTTGAATTTTTGTTCAATCCTGTAAAATCTTGCATGGGAATAGTATTTTAACTCGGTATTGGTTCGAAGTCCCCATAATGGTTCAAAGTGAATTCAGACTTCTAGTACAATAATGAAATATTACACTCTTCACCATAAGCAACCATAACCATGTCTCAACTATAATATAACATACCTTTGTTTTGCAAGGGAGGCAACTTTGCCATTTGAATGTTTTGGCTCTAGAGACGAACCAACAACAAGTGACACCAAGTTATGACCTTGCCAATGTTTTGACCCAAGTGACTTCCCTTCATGACCTTTTGACGACCCTGATGACCCTCGGTGAAGACACTTTCTCAGCCCTGACAGCATTGGTTAAGATCTTGTGGTGACGATTCTTAGGACTAGTGAGTACCCTGTGACTACAATTTATGGTGTCACTGACAATCCTTGTGATGACATTGATCACCTTGAGCAAATAACTTTCAGATGTGTAGAGTGGCTTCTGGTACCAGGCAAATACACAAATGACAAGGGAACCACAAGGATGGCCAACCACACTAACTGATGGCACGGCAAATCTTGTTTGAGGACTGAAGTGTCTTCTCCCAATGATACTTTGATGAACCATGTGACAACCAAAATAAGACCCAGAGGACCCTGACAACAAGTGTGATTACCTGTGACAATCAATGTTACTATCTGTGAGAACCCAAAAATTCTTGATGACATCGGACTACTCCAGCTGGATTTTTTTCTTGCCACCTGTATTGTGGTTCATAATATATTTCTACCGGTTAAAGCCAGGTAGAATATGTTCACTCCTTTTGGGTCCAGTCCTAAGCAAAAAGTGTTGGATCTATAATGCCTATAATGCTAACACTGCCACTTGTAGATTAAGGAAGTGATCACTTTGGGCTTCCTGATATTTCTAGTATTTTCCAGCAAGCATTGAATTAATGTCATTTATTTCTTTGATGACTCACCGTCTCTGTCATTTGTTGTCTAATATACTAAAATAGGAATGATAGTTTAGTACAAGAGGGCTGAGGGCTTGCCATTTCCATGAAATATGTAATTTGGCTAAATGGAATACATCATATGAGAAGGCGCAAAAATTATGGGTAGATTTGACAGGGATCAAAGATTTATTTTTAAAATTTTCCTCTTCGCTTTCTATTTCTTGAAAGTCTTGCTTTCAACTAATTTGCAAGAATTCTTGATCGCAAAATTAATCTGACTCGTAGGACTTGTTGATCGCCGAAGTCAATCGCTCAAAGTTTATCGCTTAACTCGTTGATTGCTGGAGAAATTTTGGAGAACTCATCGATCGTGAAACTGGAGGAATTTGTCAATTGCGTAGCTGATTTTGAAGAGATTATTGATCGTGGAAAAAAAACGTATTGCTGACACAAAAAGACATAGGCCAAGAATCAGACCAGTTTCATACTCATTGGTACAAAATATAAAAGGAGCATTCTCAGGACTCCCGAGTCAGGAAGTCCACTTGTCCTGCCCACGCATACAGCCATTTTGTATGAAAAGGAGGAAGTATTTACTTACTAAAAATTCACCTATATAGGCTTAGATAAAAATGTTTGGTATACACTCACGTAGACATGGAATATGCTACGCACGTATGGTACCAGTAGCCCAACTGACTCAGCTTTTCTGAACGGACAAAGACCTCCCTCAAGAGATGTAAGTACATCTCTGAGAGAGGTATGGTGTTGGGTCTCATGCCCATTGCTGGTTGCTCCTCGACCGGACTAGAACATCTAGAAATAACATAATATTTCAATTAATGCTTTTTTCACTTCATTCTCCCTTCAACTACATTCTAGACCACCTGACCCTCAGGTCACTATTATAATAGTCTGTAAAAGCGGTCATCCCCGGTAAGTGAACATGCTAACCATCCCTTCTCTAACATCCTCTCTTCAAGCCCGTATAGGCCCAACTCACTGCAAGAAGTTGTGAACTTAAAGTTCCATGGAAAAAGCTGACTTAACGCCAATCAGACGACTACTCCAGATCTGGACAAGACGTAACGACTAGTCCAGATCTGGACTAGTCGTAACTTTTTTTGCAGAAACTCATAGAAGACGATGTTGTACAGCCAAGCGGACATCACCGTTGGATTCCTCGTGAAAAAATACCACTAGAGACATATCACCACCCCAATATGTTGTCATACACCACAAGCGCCAGTCACGGCCAAAAATTACTACAGCACATCGTGTTATCATTGTGTTATGTTGCGGTCCCATGCAGACGCAAGGAAAATTCTGATGGATTGGTGGTTCTCAAAAACCGGGAACATGTAGATACACAACTTCAACACGAAAAATTTACGGAAATACCCGTCATTATAAGTTATGACTAGTCCAACGACGTGCACCCTCGAATACGACTAGAGATGTGCTCTATGCATGTTCTTAAAAAAATTGTGTTCTGATTGGCGTTAACTTGAGAATGCCGAGTTGCGCTCGTGAAGTCATGAAAAGCTAGCTGCACAAGAGTGCTCGAGCTGACCCATGGCCTTGATCGTGGACCTATGATCAGTGAGCCCTTTGCACGTCCGATTGCAACAAATGTTGCGTTGGACCGGACAAGCTCGTGCGATCACGACCATGATCGCGAACAAGTATTTCAACACGATCGCGACGAGTTTTGCAAACCAGTATGCCGATTGCGACAATGCTCGCAAATGAGCCAGTCGAGTGCGATGAGGGTCGCACAAAGACATTTGTCAATCGCTATGATGAATGCGAACAAGTACCTCAATTGCGATGAATCTTGCAAATGAGCAAGTTTGGACGCAATGAGAGTTGCGATGAAGTATCGCATGTTTGACCGCGAAGGAGGTCGCGACGAACAATCAAATCTTTGTACGGGAGAGCGAACATAGCCCAACGCAAGGACACTTGCATGGTCGGATCGAATAGATTGACCAGGAGGATGTTTGCAAGAGCAAACTCATCCATGGCAACGAGGATTGCCAAATGACTTAAAAAAGAACCAACAATCAACTATAGATTGTGATTGTTGTCGTGTTTCTCGTTGGTGAGGTGAAGTGCACAAATACATGCACTCACAACCAACAAAAAAGGTCCATCGAGTCTGAACAAACTCGACAATAAACCAGATTGGTTTCTTACAACCCACGATGCCTATTTGTTGTGCGCAACAACACTGTGGACAGAGCGATGTCTCACCACAGAAAGCCAACAATACACACGTGACAGCCGTCACAAGGGTACACTGTTGTTGATGCTGTGGCTCTTCATGAGTCCTGTTTGTCTCTGTGCAAATGATATTTGCGTTAGACTTATGATTTGCAATGTTTGATTGCTTTCAACATTGACAAATAAAATAAAAATAAATTATGTCTGTCCAAGAATTGGAACGTGACTTATTCTGACTGTTAGTCAGTTAGTAAAACCCTTCACATAATGGGTGACTACCGTAATTCGTTTTTACAACCAAACACCCAAATATGCCTTGGTCAGATTCCGGATTTTGCCAGCGTTTTTAAAAACTGATACCGTAATTATTTTGAAGGTCAAACTTCAATTTTCGTGTGACTGACCAAAAAGCCATCAATTTCCCGATTTTCCTTTTACCTTTCTTGCTAATTTTTTTCTCGCGTTCCATCAAGTCTCTGCCATCCAAAACGCATACTCTGGGATCCGAACCCAGGACCTTCCACAACCCAGACATCGCTCGCGTTTTGTGCGTGATAGAACCAAATTTTGTGGTCAGATTCTGGCTGCATGTGATCTGCAAGACAGGCATCTTTGGACTTTGGCGATAAGTATCGCCAGATGGAGTCGTCCAATGTCGTCCGATGTCGTCAGTTGACGTCACTTAAAAATATCGGGTCATTTCATGCCTTCACTACGGGTCGTTAAAATGTCGTCAGGTGTCGTCACTTGGGCCGTCATTGTGTCGTCAGTGTCGTCACTTGGGTCGTCAAAAGGACTTCACGGTCGTCACTTATGTCGTCAGTTTGTCTTCACCATGTTTTTGCTTGGAGTCGTCAGTCGTCTTTGACGTCACTTTGTTCGTCACTATCGTCAGTAGGCAGTCGTATATATACCACCTAGGGGTCGCCAGTGTCGTCCACGAGTTCGTCAGTGTCGTCCACGAAGGGTCGTTAAAATGTCGTTAACTGCCTTCTGTTCGGTCGTCATTTTGTCTTCAGTGCCGTCACTTAGGGCCGTCATTTTGTCTTCAGTGTCGTCACTTAGGGTCGTCATTTTGTCTTCGGTGTCGTCACATGGTGCCTTCTTTTGTCGTCACCTTGTTAGTCACATTAACGAGATAATGTAAAAGACGTCAGTTGTCTTCAGTTGTTGTCAGTTGACGTCAGTTAATCGCTCAAAAATCATCCACGTGGCAAACTTGCCTGTCTTGCTGGGCAAAAAGTGGGGGTGTCCGGACACCCCCCCCCCTTTTGCCTAGATTTTTTTCCATTTGACCGGGTCTAGCCAAAAAGGGGGGGTGTCCGGCGGGTTTGACCAGGTCAAATATTTGGGATATTTGGGCATTTGACCGTAAAAACGAATTACGGTAGTCACCCAATGTAAATTAAATGAAAATGTTATGCGGTATAAAAAAGGAAAAGAGTGATACTCATTCCTAAATCTTCTTTTGAACTTGAAGCAAGTCCAAAAGTTTTCACTATGTTTGATTGATTCGAACATAAGAGTAACAATAAAATCAGGAACATTATCCCAGATTGGGAGTGTACATATTTTTGACAGCTAGTCAAAGGAATAGCATAAAAATAAAAAAAGGAAATGATGATACACATTCCTTTGTTCTTATCTCAATGTAGATCACTTTGATGAACTAGTGGGAACACCACTGCAACTACCTGTGCAGCAGCCGCTCGCAAGTTATTTCCAAAATCCTGTGCAAGCCGCAGAGAGTGCAGCACACCCCAACAATGCTCAACCACTAGAGCTTTGGATTATTGCTGCCATCTTGTAAGCATGAGCAACAACATATTTGCAATGGGCGTTGCAAACATACTGCCACCAGAAGATAGATTTTTTCTGCGCTGCATAAAATTCTTTGTAACCAAACAATGTTTGGAAACAAAACACTCCTTGTTGTACAATGTTTGATTGCTTTCAAACAACAGTACCTAAACATAAGAATTGCTTTATTTGCACAATCGCGGCAATGCAAATTGTTGACTGCGAGTCACAACATTTTTACCAACATGCAGTTGAGTAGCTGATACTGCTAATGGTGCAATTATTGACTGGTGTTGTCTGTTAAATGATGTTAGCAGACACTGTCATTTTGATTGTGACAAAGTCACATCAACTTGTGGGCATGACATTCGAGGAAAGTCATGACCCCCAGTAGTGCAATAATATTGCAGCCACCAGAAAGTGATTGCCACGATCACGGGTGCCAAAAGGGGTACATATGCATAATCATCTTGCTGATGATGATGCTCCAGTTTTTTGTCAGTGTGATGATACTTGCACTCACCCACAAACCACAGTCAAAACCCATACAGAGGTATAGGGTTCAGGATTTGACGTGTCAAGAACATGCCAGTAATGGAAATCACAAGCATAAACATAAGCCTTGATTGTTGCCGGACCAAGCAACAAGACACATTATCCAAATTGCCTGCACATACAATGTATTGCAGTAGAAATTTGTTCATGTACCATGTTTGATAGCTTTCAAACATAGCAGCTAAAACTAAAGCCCACATGACTGATAGTCAATTTGGGGTCTTATTAAAGTGCAGTTGATTAACTGTCTTTAAAACTCAGAATTGAGTTTATGTAGCAGTCAGGTTGAAAGCCGACGCTTCATTTTGTTATTAAAATGATGTTTCAGCAATAAATACATTGGTAGTTGTGAGAACAACTCCTCAGTCAACAATTGTTCTTGGATCACAACATATTGTAATCTTGAGCAGTCCAGCTCTGATGAAGGGCAAGGACACACCATTACACATTTTGCTTGCAATGACGTCGCACAAAAAACATTCAAAGATTGACAGTTCAATTGCACAAGAGTGCATGAACTAGATCAAAGATTGATTGCATGGAACATGCAGAAGGCATGCAGAAGCAAGCCAAGGTTCACTTGTGATGATGTCACATGAATAAGTCAACTATTTGTTCAATTGCAACAGAGTTGCATGAACTTGATGTCCAATTGACAAGTTTGATTGCACAAGAGTGTGCTCACTTGGTTGATATTTGGTAAAACATTGCCACTTGATAGCAGTAATGCTGTAGCAAGTGAAGTCACAACCCAAACAGTATATAGGGTTCTGAGAGCATGATTCAGACAGATTGTCTTTCATGTTCAACAGCAAAGAACTATTATTATTTGATGATTTCAAAAATAGTCATAGAATAAGCAACATACTCAACAAAATGAAGTTTTGTCAAGAGTGCAAAGTGATTAGTCTTTAAGTCCATGTGTGTTCAGATTGAAACACATATTGTACTGATATCACTCCCTGTGCATTCATGATCAAAGCACTGCAAAGTCAACTTTAGGGAGTCACGTGCCTTCAAGCTCGAAGCACAGAAAAGTCAACTTTAGAGAGTCTAGTGTGTTCATGATCGATGCACAACAAAGTTAACTTTAATGCCCCAAGTGTGTTCAGGTTTGAAACACAGTGTAGAAAAGGATGACTATCCTTCCTTCAGGTATGAGTAACCTTGCAAAGGTACACAAAGCCCATTGGCATGTGTCAACATAGCATCTGATGAGTCTTGTGCATTCAAGGGCAAAGCTCAACACAGTCACCTTTAATGACCATGTGTATTCATGTTTGAAACACAATGCAGTACTCAAATAGTTCCTTCTGTAAACGATGTTTGCACAAAGGTTTGTCTTCCACTACAGACAGGAAAAACATAGGTAAAGGATGATACTCCTTCCTTCCATATTCTTTCAAGTACTGCCTTGTCTTGAAAGCTTTCACCAAACCCACATGCATTTGTGATTAAAGGAGTGTGGTACTTTGAAAAGACTTGTGACCTCATGACTGAGTCGCATTGAATCCAACCTTGATATGGTTATTCTAAGATATATATAACTGTTCAGACAATGTCCAAACAGAAGGTATTTGATATACTTGCCATGTACTTGATATAGTCAGGCATTAATTAATCCCAAAAGCTATCCCAGCGAGAAGATAATGCTTGCATGGCTAGTCCAAAATATGTTTACCCATGGAGGGGAAGACATCCATGGTCGATGACCTGGAGAAATTACCGGAAAACAGTAGAAACCAGATCCCTGGAACAAAAGTATCCAGAAGGAGGAAAAGAAAAGGAACAAGAGAAATGCAGTGTTGATATTCATGAAGCTTGATTCTGATAAAGAACAAGACAGCCAAGGTAATTTGCAAAATGACCCTGCAAATCTGGCTACATTGCTATCGTTGTTTTGAAGGATACCCACAAGACATGACAGCAAAATTTCTCAATGGCAATTAGATATGTATCAACTAGAATGTTTGCTTGATGGGCAACATTTGACAATAACAATGCATTACAGGAATGAATGCATCATGTGCAATAGATCACAAAGCACACTCCTCCGCAAAAATTCTCCTTGATCATGAGTGAAGAATCACAGGTCACTGCGATGCATACCACACAGTATTGGACACTATACGATGCATATCATACAAACTATACAAACCCAAGCCTTGGTTGATTGCCTTGGTTCAGGTACCTTTCATTGTGCCAATAAAAGCAGATCTGCAGGCACATGCATGTTTAAGTGAGTATCATGATGATGATCATTCACTCATGCTGATTAAGGATGCTAGGTCAGATGACTATGCTCCGGGGACTCTAAGTTCTGAAGAATGGGCCCGTCCAACTGAAGTTGGGAGTAGGAACCGACAGTCTCTCTCACTATTGTTCATGACCAATGACACTGATAACTGTATTGCAAAATAATGTGAGGTGCCAACCACACGTCTTAACATACGCAGAGATCTGTTGTAGCGTTAAGAACCTTCCACTTACTCCAGTGAAGACAAGCCATAAGGATGGATTGTACCCGAGGTTTTTCAAGCTTTTTACCTCATGTCATTTTTCTCCACCTCTTTGTTTTGAGACAAAATAAAAGTGGAGTTGTTTAGACAAGTTTTCTATTATGTTCGTTCATGGCAGAGCGATGCTCACCATGGAGGGGAAGAGTGTCCTGCCCCTGCATACAGCCATTTTGTGTGAAAAGGAGGAAGTATTTATTTACTAAAAATCCACCTAAATAGGCTTAGATAAAAATGTGTGGTACACACTCACATAGATGTTGGGCCCCAAAAAGCTACGGGGCCCGTGCTGGAACTGGGACCGACTTTTCACCCCGTGCTGGAACTGGGACGCCGACAGCCCCGTTGTGGCACCGTGCCACAACGGGGCGCCCGTGCTGGAACTGGGACCAAAAATGAGATATTGACATGTCCCATGCTGGAACTGGGCGCCCCGTGCTGGAACTGGGCGCCCTGTGCTGGAACTGGACTTTTTCTAGAAACCCCGAATTTGCACTAGCCCTGTACTGGCACTAGAGCCACCATGGGGCACCCCAAACCAGCACTAGTGCCAGTTTGGGGCTTCCTGAATTGTCACTAATGTGGGTACATAAGTATGTTGTTTGAAATTGCAATCTGTGGCAATGATATGGTTGCCAGTGTGCTGGGTTGGCCAAAAAACGCAAGTGAAGGTGTGCAATTGTCAAGTACTGCATTGGATTGCAGTTCGGATGGGTGCGTTGTATGATGCGAAAGATCCATGGATGGCAATGAAGTGGAATGGGCCAGATAGCCTATCTACTTATGTCAGAAGAGCCCTTCAGAATTTTTGCGTTCGGGTAATCCTAAGGCTCTACTTCAACCAAGAAATGTCCCCAAATTGTCACCAGATTGCATTTTGATGGCTAGTGCCACAACGGGGCTGTCAGCGTCCCACCTCCAGCACGGGGCGAAAAGTTGGTCCCAGTTCCAGCACGGGGCCGGTAGCTTTTGGGGGCCCAACATAGAAATTGAATATGCTACGTACGTATGGTACCAGTAGCCCAACTGACTCAGCTTCGCTGAACGGACAAAGGCTTCCCTTAAGAGTTTTGAGTACATCTCTAAGAGAGGTATGGTGTTGGGTCTCATGCCCATGGCTGGTTGCTCCTGGACCGGACTAGAACATCTAGAAATAACATAATATTTCAATTAATGCTTTTTTCACTTCATTCTCCCTTCAACTACATTCTAGACCACCTGACCCTTAGGTCACCACTACCCCTGATCCAAAAGGCAACAACTCCCCAACATTGGAGTCCACCGCTCTGGTCCAAAAGGCAAGGACTCCCCACCACAGGAGTCCACTGTCCAATGGAGTCTGGAACACTAGAGTCCATAGCCCCTTCGGGAAGGCTAAATACATACCAATTATGTATAGAATCTACACACATTTTGTTTGCATCATTTGGATTGGAAGAGCAGCTTCACTGCCCTTCCATCCTCACATTTGGAGCAAAATATGCTCATAAAAATAAATCTTCGACCCCTGTCAAATCTACCTATCATTTTCGCGTGATAATTTTTTGCGCCGGATGGCCCAGGTCACCTTGCCAATGTTTTGACCCAAGTGACTTCCCTTCATGACCTTTTGACGACCCTGATGACCCTCGGTGAAGACACTTTCTCAGCCCTGACAGCATTGGTTAAGATCTTGTGGTGACGATTCTTAGGACTAGTGAGTACCCTGTGACTACAATTTATGGTGTCACTGACAATCCTTGTGATGACATTGATCACCTTGAGCAAATAACTTTCAGATGTGTAGAGTGGCTTCTGGTACCAGGCAAATACACAAATGACAAGGGAACCACAAGGATGGCCAACCACACTAACTGATGGCACGGCAAATCTTGTTTGAGGACTGAAGTGTCTTCTCCCAATGATACTTTGATGAACCATGTGACAACCAAAATAAGACCCAGAGGACCCTGACAACAAGTGTGATTACCTGTGACAATCAATGTTACTATCTGTGAGAACCCAAAAATTCTTGATGACATCGGACTACTCCAGCTGGATTTTTTTCTTGCCATAGTCAAAAGTTGCCTGTATTGTGGTTCATAATATATTTCTACCGGTTAAAGCCAGGTAGAATATGTTCACTCCTTTTGGGTCCAGTCCTAAGCAAAAAGTGTTGGATCTATAATGCCTATAATGCTAACACTGCCACTTGTAGATTAAGGAAGTGATCGCTTTGGGCTTCCTGATATTTCTAGTATTTTCCAGCAAGCATTGAATTAATGTCATTTATTTCTTTGATGACTCGCCGTCTCTGTCATTTGTTGTCTAATATACTAAAATAGGAATGATAGTTTAGCACGAGAGGGCTGAGGGCTTGCCATGTCCATGAAATATGTAATATGGCTAAATGGAATACATCATATGAGAGGGCCCTTATAAAAGAGGAACAAATTCCTGTAATTCAGAGACTTCCCCTTTGATGACATACACCTTAATGTGTAATTGTGTTGATGATACGTATATGTAAGATCACATGCGGAGATTTTTCCCTCTTGTGACAACTTTACATTGACTTTGGAATCTAATGCTTAATGTTTGAAGGCAAATAGTTAGTCAAGTGATTAAATTTCAAAGGAAGCGTTCCTATTTGTTTCAATTCTTCTTCAACATTAAAATGACCGTGTGATTCAAAGGAGTCACAAAGGGCATGTATCATTATGCCATTTGTGAAGTAATAGCACCTTGTCTGTGTCTTCATCACACATGATCAGTCATTTCATACATGCTCATTTTTATCTATCTTGCTTGGTGGATGCAAACTCTGATGATTATGGCTGCTCGTGGCTGTCATGACATGTCCACTACAAAGTTCAATGCATTGGTAAACTGAACAAACTTCAACTTATGAATGTGACTTGTCTTGTTTCTTAGACACTGCTCATTAGTTTGTCTAACTTGCAAGTTACAGATTTCTCTAGTATCCCCTTACCCTCAAACGTTCACTAGGCAGTGTTTAACCAGTTTTAGGCCTTTCGTTGTTATCATCCTTTATTTTGCCAACAACAGAAAAATTGCTCTAAAGGAAAATCCTTACTATGGCATATACAAGACAAGGATGCTGTTGGATGTTGATAGTACCAAAATACGATTTCAATTTCAAATTGCTTATTATCTTAATGATAGGTTGTCCTGTTATAGACAAATTCAGAATGGATTGGACTTGCTTCCTTGCAGGTACAAATAATTAGACAATGAGGTCCTTGAATGCTATTCTCAGAACAACCTGAACCAAATTTCAAAGCAAAATGATTTGAATTGTGGGGTGTACTGGGCAGGACAATGCTCTCACTGCATGGTGAATTATTACTGCTGACACTTCAAAGCTGAAAAGCGATGAATAACATAGTATTTTTGACAACATTTTCCTTTTGGCCTCAAGTTCATGCATTGATGATAAAGTGATCTACTAACTTTGCAAAAAGAGAAATGCTATGACATCGACCAAGAACCTACTTATACCATGATCATGTAGAAAATATAACTGAGATTGTAGCAAGCACCTATCAAGAAAAGGGTTTAACATAATGGAAACTGTGTAGAGCCTTCACAGTTTTGTTCCATTTAACGTGGAATGAATATTCAATATTAGTTTGGCAATGGGTAAACTTAAGGGCACAAATTGCTTTGACTATCATGTCATACATAGTACATCTACGTTTTCAATATTTGAACTTTTATACCTATAAGTTAAGAGACTAGTTCACTATCTTAGGATAGCCACTTCCATAACTGCCTGTGTGGAGGCTCAGCATTGTTCCCTGAACTCTATTGTCATTGCCACCTCTTCAGCCAGTGCCAACAACAAGAGAATGCAAACAAACTGTCACTGAAGCACAAATTAACTTAGTCCATCACTCATACATGGCAAAGCTTTTTTGAAGCCTTATTCATATATATGCCTCTTGGAGCCACACCGAGGAGATGTCCACCTTGAAGGCAGTCTTGATTGACTGAAAGCCCCAAGAGCAAAGGAAGCCTGGATTGGAACAATTCACCCATTCCCTACATGCCAGAGAAGTATGTCATCCAGGAGGCATTGACTGTAGATAATACTGCCAAACACCATGAAGTTTGTACTTCCTAGCAAGAGTAAAATGAGGGACCCTATGTGTTCACAGGAACCCCCAAGTAATTTTTGATGCATGTTCAGTCAGTGCTAGATACCATCATGCAATATGGCATTTGTAGCACCTTTGTCAAAGCCTGCAAGGATGATGAAGCAACATCAAGAAGTTATCATTGGAAAATGAGGCCTTTAAAAATCATACGGGACCAGAGAATTTGCTCCCAAAGAAAGGGCAATAGAGAAAGTTCATGGAGCCCCACATTAAAGCCCAAACCCAGGTATTCTAGGCCTACTCCAACCTACTTTTGCACGACATCAGGACATGGCAGAAAAGTCTATTTAAAAATTACCATCCTTCTTGGAAGAACTTCTATGGAGTTGACAATTCCGAGGAATGGTCCCAATCATGGGATGGAGTGCATCACATTCCACCTCTTGACTGAACCCACTGAACTGCCAACACTATATTGGGGGTTGCAATAGTAACATGGTCATAAAGGTTCTACTTGATTGTGGATCTCATTATGGTGACTGTATGTTTCACGAAAAAGGAACAGCAATGCATTGTCTGTACTTGACTAGCAGGTGTGAAGCTCTTCAAAATGAAAAATGGGACCTTCATTGCAAAAGGGAGGAGAAAAGTCAATGTGAAATTTCCTGACAACCTGACAGTGAAGAATATCTGATGATGCCAGATGCTGTCGAGTGTGGTAAAAAGAAAATGGCCAAGCCAATGTATGATCTCATTCTTGGTTGCAACATCAAAGAGCTAGGAATTGTTTTAGGTTTTCTAACAAAGGAAATAACTATTGTTGAGATCATTTTTCAATTTACCCGTTAACAGTAAAGGACATTCCACAAGCCCAAAATAAACAACTTAGGAGGCATGAGAAGTATTCTACTCAATCAGTTAAGAATGCAGAAATATTACTCAAGGAGAGCAAAATGGTCATCCCCAAAGCTCTTCATAACCAAGCAGAATTTGGTATGTCCACTACTTGTAGCATCCTGGACACATGCATCTTGAATAGGTGCTACACACAGTAATGTTGGAAAGGTATGAGAACTACCATCCAATCACATGTTAAAAACGTCAAATTGACAAAAATGGAAACATAAATATGGAAAACCCCTACAATGTTTGATATCACAAACCCATGCGGGAAGCACTTTGTGCAGATCTTATTGGGGGATACACTATCCAGTACAGAAATTGACTTTATATGTCTTACTACAATATATCCAGCTTTCAGTTGGTTTGAAGTTGTGGAATTTCTGGTAACCACAGAAGTGGTTTTTACCTCAGATGCAACTGTGTGCAGCAGACCTAACATGCACCATAGCAAAACACCATACCATGCTTGGACAAGTCATCTGCAATGATTAGTAGCTTAGTAAATAAGACCCGGTTTGCTATTATCCAAGTATATGATTTATGACAATTGCAGTGAATTCAAATTTCACTTTGAAGTCCTACTTATATCGCATTAAGGGTAAAACATGACCCAACCAGTCGCAAGAACCTGCAAACAAATGCGAGTTAGTGCATCAAGTAAGAGCAGTGATGCTCTGCACTACTGAACTAGATGTGTCCAATACAGTTGTTGATAGTGACATAGATGATTTCTTAACAAACGCCACACGTGCTATTCACTCCCCATGGCACAAGTTATACCTGCATATTTTCAGTGTTTCAGGTGGATTCAAATGTGGGTTTAGCTCCAATAGAGGGTAGCAAGGCAGTAGTGGCATGATGGGACAGGAAGGAAAAATATTTTTGTTTGAATACTCCTGGTAAAACATAATAATTCACTATTTATGTTTCTTCACAAATGTCTATTGGAATAATGTGTTACTTGAGGGATCAAGACACAGCGAATGACATGGAAGAAAATATCACTAATTGAAAACTTTAACATCAAAACCCTGTTCAACACTCTCAAATTTTTCACTTTTTTGGTGGTGTCTAGTAAACTATGACACTCACTATAAGTGCATGAGAATTGCTTGTTGCCTGAGCAGGCCTCTACCACAATTTAGTTTACCCCTGTGACATAGGCCAAGAATCTGCTTACATGTGCAAGTTTCCTGAGCTTCCACCTGAAGCCTCCAGAGGTCCTCTTCACCTTGTGCAACACAAGGGAATTATAAAATCAAAGAATATTAGATTCTGAGAATACAATATCCAACACATGGTACACAATCCACACATACCACAGGAAAAATATCCAACACAAAGTTTCTTCTCAGAAACCTTCTCAGGAGACATTTGCTACATGTGAGAAGGGAGCAGTCATCCAACTGCTCCCAAGTTACCTCCAAAATTCATCTGGAGCACATCAGTTATTCATAGATGATTTATCACGTAAATCATATTTTGATTTTTAGTAGCTGTAGTGCTCATAATTAAAAAAATTATTCTCCAGATTTTCTCGCACCCAAACGGCTTACGCTTAAGTCACTCTGTATTCCGTGTTTTCTTTTGCTTGTAGATTTTGCTGCACTGAACAAATCATTTGATTGGCTTGTGAATCAGGAAATACAAGTTGATTCAGTCACTAGAAGTATTGTCAAAATAACAGCATAGGACAGCAAACAGGTGAAAAGAAAAGTTTTATTGCTCTCAAAAGGGCACATGAAGCTAAGGGAGGCATCATAATTTCTCCCTAGGTATTGGTTGAAGAGGATGTCATAGCAGCTATGAATATGAACCGAGCAAACCTGAAGACAATACTTCTACTAGTGCCAGACCTGTTGGTCGAAAAAAATCAACACAGATAATGGTAGTAATTCAAGTCTGATTTACAGAACAGTGTGTTTGTCCCATGTTATGGTATTGTACTGGAGATGGCTGTTCTACTGTGGCATCCGCGTAGTTGTTATAGGTTGTTATGTCAGGCTATGAGCCAAGTAACCCACGAAGCTCGAAGATTATTTTCCTCGTGTCCCGCAACGATTTTCGACGTAGGAATTAATAGAACGTTTTGCCACAACATCCGCACCGGCCGACACAACCCGCTCGTCATCTCTCAGCATCTCCAAAGTTGCCTCGAGCCTCGCAGTCGTCTGCTCATCGGTAACTCTCACTAACTCTCTCTGCCGGCTGCTATCCGTCATCGTGAGTTACGCATGGTCCTCAGCAAGGGACGGTTGTTTGGCTGCTTTCGGTTTACAAGATGATTCAGTTTTGCTCGTCACAAGTCTCGAGGTTTAGAACTGACGAGCCAGGCGTGGGAGTGGCCTAACGCGCGGCGAGGGGACTTTAAGTCGTCGCTAGGAAAAGCTCACCTTGGTGTTCATCTTTCTTGTCGTATGTATTTATAGTGTTGAAATCGATTTGTTCGAACGATGATGCGTGTAAATATTTTGGTTGCAGGCAGCTGCTGTTCGTCCATTTTTGAGATCGGCCCTGGGGAGAAATTTTCACCAGTTTCCAAGGTGATTTTTGCCACATCGACCACATCGGGCTTTGAAACACGAAAGTCAGGTTTCTGCATTCTTGGGTTTGTAAGTTTTGTCATTGTTGGCCTGGAGGGATGGCTCCCTTTTTCTTTAGCTTTTTAATCATTGTTCTACCCCCTCGTTGCGCTTCGAGTCCTTGTTCATTGCTTGAACCACATCATTTAGATGAATCCGTTGGACAAGTCAAATGACTTTTTACCTTCATTGAGAGAGCCGAAGTTGAAGATATCAAATTATTGCGTTATATATTTTTCCCTTTTTTCGCCTATCTAAATGTTTCACTGCTGTATCAAACAGTATCCATCAAAATGCCTCACCCCAAAGCTGAAGCCTTTAAAGCCGAAGGCAATAAATACTTTAAAGATGGACAATACTCCGCCGCCATCGCAAAGTATAAAGAAGCCACCGCGATCGACTCCAATGTTCCAGCCTATTGGTCCAACATGGCCGCTTGCTTCGAAAAATTGCAGGATTATGATCAGATGGAAGAAGCGGCACGAGGGTGCATTAAGGCAGATAAGACATTCGTTAAGGGTTACTTCCGATTGGCCACGGCTCTGAAAGCCAAAAACGATCTGGAAGGGTGCATCAAAGCCTTGGAGAGTGGACTCGCCGTTGACTCGAAGAATGCTGACTTGAAACAGATGAAGAAGGACTTGACCGAACTTCAACGTGGCGAAACTGTGGCCGCTTACATCCGCAAATGCGATGAGCAAATGGCCAACGGAGATATTCCTGGAGCCTACAAAACTCTCGAACTCGCCTCCCGACTGGACGCCGGAAACCCTGACATCGAGAGGATGATGTCGAAGGTCAAACCCAAGTACGAACGCTTGGAAGCTCAGCGCAAGGCCAGCCTCAGCCCCGACGAGATGCACAAGGAACGCGGTGATGAGACTTTCAAAAACGCGAATTTTGAGGGAGCCATTGAACATTACACCAAATGTCTCGAGGGATTGCAGCGCAGGGGGGAATCGCTTTCTGATTTGGCGATGAAGGCTCATTCGAACCGTGCAGCATGCTACAAACAAATTTCCAATTTTGATGGTGTTATTGAAGATTGCACTGCCGTTCTTGAGGTTGATCCCGAGAATGTCAAGGCTCTTGTTCGTCGTGCTCAGGCGTTTGAGGGTGTGGAACGTTATAGGTTTGCGCTTCAGGATGTGAAGACTGTGCTTAACATGCCTTATGCTAAGGTGGGGAAAGCCAATGTGGACATGTGCAATATGATGCAGCATAGGTTGAACAGGACGGTGCAGCAGCTCAAGGCGTCGAACGTGTAGGCGACGCTGGATGAAAAAGAACGCGAAATGTTGAGTTCCACAAGAACTGTCGGTGCAGTAGAGTATGTGAAAGTGGTTGGTGGACATGAAAAAGCGTCACTTCCGAGTCATTCTTTGCTGCAGATCGTTTTTATCAATGAAGCATGAGTTTTCGTCCTTGTCTGTGTTGCGTGGTTACATAAGAAAGTTTAGAGCACGAGATTTTTTTCACTCATGAACAGTTTCCCTAATGCAAATCATAGTCAATCCGATCTCTTGATGTAGAGGTAAATCTCATTTTTATGTAAGCCATAAGAGTCATTAACTAACATGCCACGAATGAATTCGATCATTATTCGACACCCCAAAAGCGCAAAGGTTTCTCTCCATCAGAACACGTCACCAAACACATCTTTTTCCCCTCTCCTACCCCCTTCCCCCAAACGACTCCCCCCTTAATCGTATTATCATTGTTTCCCTGTTTCTTTCCCTTCCCACTCTTGTGCTCAAACTCCAACGTACATATCACCCTATCCCAATCCTTGCAGACACAAACCTTGGTGAAACCCTCCCCGGCATAGGCCAAATACGAGGCAGTAGGATCAAATGACAGGGCATAAGTCTTGGTGTCTTGAATAGTGCCAATTATCTTTTGCTTTCGGAGGTCCCAGATGAGGATGGAGGACGGGGTCGAAGTGGCAACATGGTAGCCATTTTCTGAAAAGGCTATGTTGGTGACGGGGTTTCCTTCTGACACCTGTTTTGTGCAAGAGGAAACACAGAGGAATTGATTGGTTCGAGTTTGATAGATCACAATAAAATGGGCATAGAGTCAAGATCACACAGGCGATAAAACTGACAGAATGCACGACTTACATTCAAAGCCATCGCGAGAGTCTGCGTCTTCAAATCCCAAACGATTAACTTTCCCCCCTCGGTCCCCGCAGCATAAATCAATCCATCAGGATGCATCGCACCTGTCGTATACTTTGAATCATGATTGGGGTCATCCAAGCTTGTCAGCGTTTCCAACTTTTGATTGGCATATTTTAACAAAATGACCTTATTGGAGGTTCCCACCAATATCCTCACTGCATCCGTCGCAGAAGATGGATGAATCGTAACATTTACGGGAGGATCGATCTCAATACTTCCCAATAGCACGCCTTCATCTTCCTGCACGGAAAACAACTTGACCTCATTCCCGGCAAAGGCACAAACAAATAAGGTATCCTCAATCACGGTAGCATGCATGCCCTCCACTCCGGCACAAGCCACAGAGGCACAAATCACCCCCTTGTTCACGTTGTACACTAAGATCTGCCCGTCTCTCCCAATAGAAAGGACAACTTCTTCTCCACGCCAGACGACAGAGCACAATCCCAACACCCCATTCGAGTTCGATTTGTGCAAATTCACCTTCTTCTCGACCATTCCCCCCAAGGACTCTTCGAACGCCGAAATTTCCTCCGGACTGCGTTTAGTTTTGGTCAGCGTACGACGCGCCGATGACAGAGCGGACCACGTGTCCACCATGGCTTGCAAATCGGAAGCTGGTATTACGGATCCGCCCTTGTGCTTTTTGGATGGCTCTTCCTCCTCCTCCTCCTGCTGCTGCTGATCGTCACGAGCTCGCTTGCCCGTTCCACCGACAGAGTCCGCAACGGGAGCGGCGGCAGCAGCACCGCTCTTGATCAACCCCTCAAGCCGTCCCGCCAACTCGTCTCTCTCCCCGCAAACCCTGGCAATGACCCTGACGGCGGCATCATTCTGGTAGAGCGCCGTGCTCAGTTCTCGTCGCGTTTCTTCGAGCGCTTTGCGCGTGTCGTACAATTCTAGCAGGACCGCGTCGAATTCCGACTGGAGGATTTTGAGGAGGGAGGGGAGGGAGGTGGCCGAGGGGGGACGGGGCGGGACTACCCCGGGTTCGGTGGAGAGCTCGATCAAGTCGGACTCGTCCAGGGTGCGTTTGCCGGCGTTGTCGAAGGGGTCGAGGCCGCCATTTTCGGAGAGTTTTGTAAGCAGGAGGGACTTGGAGCAAATGTGTCCCGAGGGGGTGACGACGGGGTTGGTGGCGGGAAGGCCGGAGAGGGAGCACGTGTAGACGGAGGTTGCTTCGGCCATTGCGAAATCGTGATATTTTTTCGCGTTACGGAAGGTGGGCGTTAGTCCATTGTGGTTGTCTCCTGGGCGTCTCCTGGCTGTCTCCCTCAGAGCTACATGTAATGTGAATTACCTTGAAGTGTGCATTAAAAACATATGATAGTATTAAATATGCAATAGCAAATTTAGAGGTATAATGACCACCAAAGAGCACAAGACCCGTAAAACCCCACAGATTACAAGCCCCTCTGCCAACATTTGTGTTTTTTACAATGTTGACTTGCCGCAGATATTCTAAGCCTGTCTTAGATTGTTTCTCCTTAACAAGAGAAATGCACCCATATGCACAGCTCCCAGTAACTCCGTCTGGTTGTCCAGTTATGTCAAAAAACCATAAAATTCACTGCACGTTGCTGCCTCATCCCTACCAAAAAATGCAGATTGTTTTGGTTGGTTTCCTTCCCTCCAATCACGGTTGCAGTTTTGAAGAGCATCCATATGGATGTGGAATTGTGTTCATTGAAGTAGAGCGCAATGGTGTGGGCAGTTTGATCCGTTTGCGTTATGTGGAGAACACCAATCTTGCCAGATACAAGATGAAAAATGATGGCACAGATGGTTGCCACATTTCTTTTGTTGATTTTTTTGGGGGGGAGGGAGGCGGATTCCTCTCAATTAAATGTTAAATTTAAGGGGAGGGATTTATCCGGTACGTGGGGTCATTAATTTAATCAATGGTGCGTTCAGGGACCGAACTATGGCGGAGATAGTTTCGCCCGAGGGCTCAACAGCAGTGAGTGAACACGGTGACAACACAACAATCAACTGAGTGTGACCGGAGGAGGAATTTTGTATCCTATCCTAGGCTTCAACATAAAAATGTCCATAGTGCACGGACACAGAGAGGTGTCACAGGGACAGAAAAGATGTGTGTCGGGTTCTCTAGGAATAGGAATAGGGATAGGAATAGGAGAGTGGGGGTGGGAGTGAGATAGATGTGCTGAATTATTTTTTGGGGGCTAGCCATGAGATGCCCTCGGCCCCTGTGCCAGAACGTATGGCGAGTATGTTGCTGATGCCCTGTGCCACCTCAGGGATAAATCAACCTCCCAACAACTCTCCTCCTCGGAAGCCCATTCCCTCACTACCTCTGCCGCATCTGCCATTGAAAAGTGGGTTACAGATTACCATAACAACCTTGACCCAATGGATGCCACCTACATCTGTTGTCACCTAGCCAAGAACCACAACAGTCCATTCGCACAATTTTGTATCCTATATAAAATCCACAAACCGAAGAAACCAAATGGACAATGGTCCACTAACCCTGTCACATCCGACATGACCAGCTACCCTCACAGCTTGGGCAAATGGGTCAACCAAGAGCTCCAACCTCTTGCTCTCAAACAAGCTTTCTTCTTCAAGGACTCATTCAAACTGAAAACCATCATCTCCGAGCTCTCCGTCCCTCCCCCCGCCCGCCTCTTCACCGCTGATGCCACATCCATGTATACAAACATTAAAACTGATGTGGATGTGGCCCTCACTGCCATATCCCAACTGATTCAAAAAGAACTTAGCAACCCTCAGCAACCCTCCTACACAGAGGCACTCATCAGCGCACTTCATATTGTTTTCACAAACAGTATTGTGAAGTTTGACAATACCTACTGGTGCCAGACTTCAGGCACTGGCATGGGCATAGCCCCAGCCCTGCCCTGGGCCACTATCTTCTACGCCCTCCACAAACAACACTTCGTCCCCAAATGGAATGCCCATCTCATCTTCTACAGAAGATTCATTGACAACATTATTGGCATCTGGCTTCCCTACCCTGACAGGGATACAGACACGACCCTGACCCTTTGGTCAGCCTTCTGTAATGGCCTCCAACAATGGCAGCCTTGAATGGACAATCTCCCCCCGTTCTGATAGATGTAACTTCATGGGTCTAGCCTTGACCCTAGCCCCAACAGGTAAATTGAAAGTAACCTCTTTGAGAAAAGCCAAAATCTTAACCTTTACATCCCACCAGGCAGTGCCCATCCCAGAGGCATGATCAAGGGCCTCATCTTTGGAAACACACTCCGCATCATGCGCTTGTGTTCCCATGAGGACTATGTCACCACCCACCTTTCCACCTTCAAAACACGACTCCTTGCTAGAGGTTATCCACATAGCCTATTGGAACCCCTGTTCCTGCAAGCAACGGCGCATACCAAAGCCTTCATCATGAACCAAGGGAACGATCACCTGATCCAGCCATCTCCCCTAAAAACCTCCACTAAGATCTTCCTACACTTGGAATTCCACCCGGAGGATCCCAAACCCCAAGCTATCCATCGCCTTTGGCAAGAGCATGTCTCTGAACCAGAAGGAGCACATCACCTTTGAGATATGTGCAACCTATTCAAAGAGAAGGTCAACCTTGACCGACTCACAATCGCCTACAGTCGGTCACCTAATATGTGGGATAGGTTTTGTGCGTGATATCTCTGGTAGGGGACGAGACATCTCTAGTTACTTGGTCGAGTAGCTCTAGTTTCCTCGACCCCTTGATTTCTCATTGGCTGAATGTGATGCCATCGGCATCTCATGGCTAGCCCCCAAAAAATAATTCAGCACATCTATCTCACTCCCACCCCCACTCTCCTATTCCTATCCCTATTCCTATTCCTAGAGAACCCGACACACATCTTTTCTGTCCCTGTGACACCTCTCTCTGTGTCCGTGCACTATGGACATTTTTTATGTTGAAGCCTAGGATAGGATACAAAATTCCTCCTCCGGTCACACTCAGTTGATTGTTGTGTTGTCACTGTGTTCACTCACTGCTGTTGAGCCCTCGGGCGAAACTATCTCCGCCATAGTTCGGTCCCTGAACGCATCATTGATTAAATTAATGACCCCACGTACCGGATAAATCCCTCCCCTTAAATTTAACATTTAATTGAAAGGAATCCGCCTCCCTCTCTACCAAAAAATGCAGATTGTTTTGGTTGGCTTCCTTCCCTCCGATCATGGTCGCAGTTGTGAAGAGCATCCATATGGATGGGGAAGCGTTCATCGAAGTAGAGCGGATGGTGTGTGCAGTTTGATCTGTTTGCGTTTTGTTGAGAATACCCATCTTGCCTGATACGAGATGAAAGATGATGTCACAGATGGTTGCCGCATTTGTTTTGCTGTTTGTGAGTATGTGATTGGGAATACTGCAGCCAAACTGGACCAAGCGAATTTGATGATCAGAGATGTGGTGACTCCTGATTGCGCCAACAGTAGCATGAGGGCGCTATACCATCGCAACCATGGTTACACATATGCAGAGCTCCTTTAACTTAGCACGAGAAAATAATTAATTGTTCAATGAAAAAATATCTTTAATTTAAACCCAGTCGTACCCCTGCTTCTTCCATGTGTTCCTCCCCATTTCTGGAGTCATTCTGGCAGCGACCTGTTTGCGGTTGGGTCCTTTGGAAATCCCATTTACTATTCCCGCACCATCTGTCATCCAATCCTCCCACAGCTTATTCAGCCTTGTTTTGATTGGCTTGTTAATCCCAACGTCCATGGGCTGACAAAGGTACGTACATCTCGTGGGAATGTGGATGACCTCAATCCCCATTGCCTGAATTCTGTTGACGACCGAACACATCTGTTGCACATGATATGTGTCCAGCACAATGGATGGATGGCTACAGCAAAGGATTGTTTGTGTCACGATCGGCCTTCCATGGCGTCAAGACGACATCAATCCATTCATTCATGAATGCCTTGTCCATCCATGCTTTGGGTTGGCAGGCATACTTACCTGCAACAGGGTACATCATGAATTCGCATTGCACAATTTGTCCATTCCGCTGACCCTTGAAGATAAGGAATGGGGTCAACAATTTCCCACTCGAGGTGATGGTTATGGCGATTGTGACATGCTTTGTGTCGATTGTTGACAATCTTCCTTGAACTGTCTTGCCGCCTATGACGTTTAGTGTCTTATTTGCATGATACGAATATGGGGTCGGCATCTGATCCATATTCAAGACATTGTCAAGATTCTTCCTGGGGAACTTAACCTTCATCATTGCAATGAAGTCCTTCGCGGCATCATCTGTCTGTGTGTGATGCGTCTGTTCAGTGTGTGTCACTGCATGTTGCGTTAGGTCCGTAGACCTGGTGAAGCAATGAACCGCTACAGCCTTGGCTCTCTCTGTTTTGAGTCTGAAAACAGGGAGAATACGTGCCGCCGCTCGCCCAACCATCCTATTGTGAGCTGAATACCCTGGACGCGGGTCTTGAACATAAAATCCTCAAGCTTGGGACAAATTGCAGACAAAACACTTGTATGCCCTTGATGGATTTTACGAGCTGTGCCCTTTGTGTTGTAGGCCATGAACTCATCCGTTGCATTGACGTTGTCAACCTTCGTGAGCAACCTCTTCCAGTGATGGTGGTACAGAGGAGAAATGCAGACATGGGTACAGGCCACACCAAGAGACTCACCACATGTGACGAGCTCATCAATTGTTTGAACAAAGCAGCGCTTCGTCTTGATTTCATAAGACTTCCGGGTCACGGGGACTCCAGGGTCAACGACCACAACATCAGTGGTGACCGCAGTGGATTCGTCCGTCATTATTGTTCGTTCATCAGCTTATGCCTTGTCTTCTCCAAGCTCAAGAAATGAAATTGGATTGAGGTAATCCACAAATAGATGTACCGCAAAGTGACAATGAGTGGACAATGCTATGAAAAGGAGGGCGATGAGTGGGCAAGGCAGATGAATCTGAAAAATGCACACACAATTCACGAACAATTTGGTGCGATGTGTTGTGAAATACAATACCATCCCTTTGTATGGTAAATAGTAAAGATACAATTATATTTTTACTGTGTTAACTTGACTAGCTTGACACGGATTATAAGACCCATCGAAATGTATCTTATGACATTTGGGGGGTCTTATGCTCTGTGATATACGGTAGAGGTACCCACTGGTACCCACCTAAAAAATCTGACTGAATCATAACCTATTCTGCGAGCAGAATAACCACACAGCGCATTGGTCCTCCCTTGTGGTTACGTACCTGTATGAGAGAAGGGTGGGGTAGGTAACATAGGATTGGTCTGCTATCAGCAAAGGAAGTCTACAATAAGTAGATAGGTGTGCTGACAGTGTTTCTAAGTCCGTAAGTAACAGGGTTATAAGTATCGAATCTTTACGAAGTGTACCCAGCCAGAACCTACTACACACTAAACCTAGCTCATCGCTAGTAGGCGTCATAGAGGGGATGGGGGGTGGGAAAAAACTTCAATGCACAGGATGGAAGCAAAGGATGATCAATTGATGGATTGATCGGGGAGGATTGTGGCAACTCTTGAGGGAAGGTTGTCACGGAGGTGAGGCACCATATGGGTGTATGGTGCAGAAGGAAGGCTAGACTGGCCTTCCCCAAGACCACTTCATGCCGAGCTACTAGTGACTGGGTCACTTGGGGCGATGCGCCGTGAAGGGGCATAGGAGGGGTGGAGGGAGTAGACACAAGGCACTAGTGCCCCTGCACCCCATCTACGTTTATCAATGATATTCTGTGAGCAGAATAACCACACAGCGCATTGGTCCTCACTTGTGGGTACGTACCAGTGTGAGAGAAGGGTGGGGTAGGTAACATAGGGTCGGTCTGCTATCAGCTAAGGTGAGTTTACAGTAAGTAGATAGGTGTACTGACGTGGAACTAAGTCCCTAAGTAACTGGGTTATGAATGATTTAGCTACAGAAATGAGCCCTCATGTGCAAGCCCAAAAATTGGACTGCACCTATCAGAGTAAGAACAAAATACATGCAGGTAAGTAGTCCAAACAATAAGAAGAATTCAATAAATTGCATTTTCACATCCCAGATGGGCTCTTTAGCGATGACAGGATGAAAGATATTACAATGACCATAACAGTAAAACTACACAAAAATAAATTTCATCGATTCGAACACTCATATTTATCACGCGCTTGGGGAACCCAAAATCTGGAATTAAATCATGTGAAAATGAGTGTAATTATCTTGCAGAGTTCTTGGCTTAGTCATCTAGGAGGAGAGACATATTTCATTGTCAATGTCTTAAATAGTCAGAATGACCTAGCACCAAAACTTGAAATGTGGGTCTGAGCATAAAATCAAACAAAACATGATTGTCAAGCAGTGTAGCAAATTGCATGGAACCCAATCAAGTTAATCAAAAAGCTAAATTAAGTCACCCTGTTACTGAATGCATTTTGTCCAGTTTTGTGGGAGATATTCAAGGAAACCAGGCATTTGTTGTTTAAAGTGTCTTGGATTTGGTGTGAAATGGAGGAGAGAAATGAAATGATTCTTCATATCAATGTAGAGCAAAACTGCAGTGAAATGATGCAGTTGAACATTCTTGATGAGCAGAAGTGATTCAGTTGAAAAGATTGTCTAGAGTTTTGTCCAGGAATAATTGACCACACATTTAATTTCATTTTCATTATTTGCATTCTTACATTGAGGATTGAAATGTATGACAGCACTACCAGCGCCGACTTAAGAGTCACTTTGACATAAAAATAAGGAAAATCTGTAGTGGCAGTCTTACTACATCTTGTGAAATGTGATCACCCTCTAGCAACTGTTTTGACACCTTAAAGTAGTCACAACCAATTGTGGATGAGATTCAGACATGATATGAGATACATGAAATTCTATCATGCCGAGATCAATGTGCCGTTTTGCTCGCCTGATGCTGTGGTCAGGAGAGAGGATGAGAGTAAGTTAGGTGACTCTTCCTCTCAAATGATGTCGACATATAATTTTATCCCCTGATAGCTTGGAGATTTGCATGTTGCAATCATTTCCGTCACGTATTCTTTTTGTAACAAGTGAAGTTGAGACTGCATTTACTTTACAACTTAACTTTCATCACGTCAATGCAAGGTTATCCCCGCTAGAAACTAAATTTATCAGCGAAAAAGAAGCCCCCCTATGTCCCACCCATAAGAGCCAACAACTCTGAAAGCTCCTTCTGCAACGAAGCAATACTATCGAGATCAGTGCTTTCTCCTTTCATGATGGCACTTTGAGCTTGTTCCACCTGTTCCATTTTTTGAGACACCTTATCCTTAATTTCGGCCTGGCTGGGTGGTGGGGGTGGAGGAGGAGCATTCTTTTTACTCTCCTCCTGAATTTGATTGTGTAGTTTTTGTTTCATTTTGGAGCGCCAGTCGTCGAAAGACAGTTGACCATTCTCGACTTGTATTCGAAGTTGTGCTGGTTGGTGTGGTGGAGATTGCCCTTGTTGTTGGGGTGGCTGTTGTTGTTTGGGTGCTTCCGGTTCAGATTTGTTATGTGTCTGACCTGGCGGCTCTTGTTTTTCTTGCTGCTGCGGTTGGTCATGTTGAACAGGTTGCTGCTCATTGGGAATGTCTTGCGCTGGTTTATCGAATGGTTGATTCTGCTCTTGTGTTTGCTGTGGTGCACTTGGCACGAGATCCGGTTGTTTGTCAGAAAGTGGCTGCGGTGGCGGCAGAGGCGGTACAGATTCCTCATTTCCTTGTTCACTTTTTGTCTGCTCCCGAAAAGGCACGTTCAGATACTTCTTGAGCAACTCTTGCGCAAGAGAAGGTTGGGAATTCTTTTGTCTCTCTTCCTCCGCCTTTTGCTGCCGGAGCATTTCCAATTTTTGTTTGGCAGCTTCCTCTGCAGCTTCCTGACGCGCCATTTCTTGTTGACGCGCCGCCTCTTCCTCGCGTTGCCGTGATTCCTCCTGTTGACGTGCCTCGTTTTCATTTCGTTGACGTGCCTCCTCTTCCAACTTTTGCTTTGCTTCCGCCTCGGCGTTCTGTTGACGTGCATCATCCTCAGCCCGTTTACGTGCCTCGTCCTCTGCCTTTTGACGAGCTTCCTCTTCCTTCTTTTGTGTTGCCTCTGCCTCTTCCTTCATCCTCTGCCTGACCAGTTCTAGTTTTTGTTTCACGTCCTCCTCCGCCGCCGCCGCCACTGCTGCAGCCGCAGCTTGCTCTTCCTGTTTCTCCGTATCATCCACGTTCGCCCCCACTGCCGGCACCACCGCTGCCGACGAAGTCCCCTCCTTCTGAGGATAATAATAACCAGTCAATCCAGCAGAGGCACGTAAACGCACCACCTCCTCTTCCCGTTTCTTCCTCGCATCATCTTCGGCAGTAGACGCTTTCGACAAGGCTGCTTCTTGAGCGGCGAGACGTTTTTGTTCCTCAGAATCCATCGGTGGATCATTCTTCCGCTGCTGTTGTTGTCCCCGCAACTGTTGTTCCTCCTGCATGACAAAGTCCTCTTTCTTCAGCATGGGTCCACTAAATCCCCCACCACCACCACCACCACCACCACCACTACCATCACTCTGAAATCCCCCATTCTCCACCACGCTGGTGCCCATACCAGCACTGGTCAACTCCTTGTTCAAATCACCCTGCGCATGATAATCCCTCCCAGTCATGGGACGAAAGCCCAAAACGGCCTCCTTCCCAATCGATTGTATCGCCATTGCCGCTTGAGCGTTTGCAAATTGACTTTTTTCATATTCCGATTCTAGCACATCTTGTCGTTGTTGTTGTCCGCTGTAGGAATTATTCGGTCCATACGCCGGGTCGAATATATTGCCTCCGCCGCCGCCTTCGGAGGAAGGAGGAGGACCGAATGTTTTGGAATAATACCCCCGTAAATGAGGAGGGACCTTATTCCAATCGACTTGTTGCGATGATGCCGACTGTGGGTCGGATTGGGAGGAGGCATGAGATGCGGAACTTCCCGCGGGTAGGATTGGTACACCGGCTTGTAGGGGAGGATGGATGTTGTCCATGATTCCTAGACCGGATGCAGATTGTGCATTAGTGTCGTGTTCATAACCTAGGCCTCTGGCCTCTTCCTCGAGACGAATGGAGCCTTCTGCGGTAGTTTCGTTGGGTATTTCCGAGATACTAAGGGATGCCCCGATGAAAATCATGACACCCATGGTGAGTACGGATAAGAGGGTGGCGTTCTTTTTTATGGAGTTGAATTTATGCAGCCGTTTGCTGAATAGGGCTGATGTGAGCGAGGACATTCCTTCGCTTGACGAGGACACCACAGTCGATGACGACGAGGAGGACGACGCATAGCTCGAGTTGGAACCAACCCGAGGGACCTTCCGTCTCACGCCCGGACCAGCGGTGGCAACCGTCCCCGAAATACTCCCCACGACGCTCGCCACGACGCTGCTATTGGAATCGTACGTCTTTCCAAAGAGTTGCTCGGCGAAGCTGACTCTGTTGGCACCTTGCTGCCTCGCTCCTGCTCCCTGTTGCCTGCTCTGCTGCTGCTGCTGCCTCTTTCTGTAGGGATTGGGAAACGCACTCCGCGACCCCCCACGCAACAGCCGCGCCGTCTCCTCCTCTCCCGGCGCCGCCTCCCGACTGGCATTGTAGCTGATGACGCTGTCGCCGCCTCCGCCGTCGGTGTCGCTGCGAACGGTGAAGTCGTCTCCGCTGTAGACGCTGTCGCCTACCGAGGGGGCATCGCCGCCTCCACCGCCGTAGTGGAGGGACGCGTTGTAACTGGCCCCCGAGCTGATGTTGCGCGATGCGGTGGAGGTGGCATCGGGACGTGGGGAGGAGGCTGCTTCGTTGATTGGGATGGAGGGTTCTTGGCGGTGTTTGGCGAAATGCTGGTCGAGGGACGATGCAGACTTCGAGGGCGGGTCGCGGTGGGAGATGGACAGGTTTTCGGCGGGTGGTTCCGACATGGTGCTGGATAACTTGTGGAATGGTCTCTTGGTTGGATGAGATCGTCAATGATAGGATTGATACGGTCTTTCATGTATCATATCATGTGTTTATCCGGAGACACGGGTGCAGGTTGTATGCTTGGCGGGTAAATCTTGTTGATCGTGGTTCATGATGTTGTGATGAGTTATGACCGCCGCGGTATTGTTGTGCGATACACCATTATGGGCCAATTGGAAAAGTCACTTCCAATGTCCGGAGTAAGTCATTTTCCAACTGTGTCCAGTCGCTTTAGATCTAAAAAGACAAGTTACGTGAATTCATTGGGTGGCTGCCGTAATTCGTCTAGGTGCTCAAACGTTCAAATAACCAAATATTTGGAAGCGCTAAATTGCTTCCAAATCTCTTCCAAACTCCAATGGGTGACTGCCATAATTGTGCTAGGTGTTCAGATGTTCATTTTTCCAGATATCTGGGTCGTCCAGATGTGTTCCAGACCTTCCGGACACCCCCCTTTTTTGTCCAGACCGTCTCAGACGCCGTTTCAAACTGGAAAAAAGAGGGGGGTGCCCGGACACCCCTCTTTGTCTAGATTGTAAAATCATCGTCTGGAACAATCTGAAACATAAAAATACCACGTGGAAGCCCATGAATGCACCTGAAATAGGTTATTACTCCTCGCGATGCGTGTGGAGGGGCCTGTCAACTCGTGTGTCACAGCAAATTCTCATATATATATCATGAGCGACGACGACGATTCGGATGCAGGCCCTGCTCCTCGACGCGGGGGCCGCAAGAGTGGTGTTCCCAACTACCAGAACACCATTCTCATCCGCATCATTGAGCGTATCTTGCCCAATGGCAACGAAGGATGGCGCCAGGTTGCGCTGCTGTACAAGGAAGAGTCAGGAGAGATGAATCTCCGTTCCGAGGACGACCTGAAGAAGAATTGGGTCAGGAAACTCTGCAACAACATGAAAAACCCACGGGGAGGATGGGAGCTGAGGCCAAGGATCGAATCAACAGGTGTATTGCTATCGAACGACGAATTTTAGACAAGACGTCATCAGGAATTTTGGGGGGATCCTCCGACGACGAACTCAACCCCTCTTCTTCAGGATCTGATGGAGAAGAGAATGAAGGCGATGATGAGGAATACAAGCAACCGGATTCCTCAGAAGACGAAGAAGAAGAAGAGGTGCCTGGCACTGAAGTACAGCCAAGCGACGTTGCTAGGGCTTTCTCTCAGACTCCGCCTTTGCCTGCATTGCCACCGATGGATGCAACTGACTTCGACAACGACAATGGCGATACATTCGAAGCCAACGTTGTAAACAACAATATTGAAAACAACGATATTGCCACTGCCCACGAAGGAAACAACGCAAACAGACCCGACGACGACTTTAGTGTCGAGGTTGGAAGAGCAACACAGGTTGCAAGACAATCCGCCGCCTCCACGTCAGTTGCAAGAGCAAGACGTAGCACAACTCCCGTCGAGTCTGAGTCAGGAAGGAGGTCAAAGGCAAGGAAACCAGTTAAGTCAAACAAAACGAAGAATTCTACCAATCGAGAGCGTAGCTCTGTCACCAAGTCTATCGAGAAGATAGCCTCATCACTAACGGAAGGGAGGACGGATGACATGCAACAGTTTCTGTTGATGAGGAAGTTAGAGTGGGACGAGGCGGAAGAGCGGCGCAGGCAAGAAAGAGAGGAGGCAAGGCGTGAGAGAGAAGAAGCCCGACGCGAGAGAGAGGAAATGGAGGACCGACGCGACCGCCGAATGGAGCGCCAGATGCAGATGATGATGATGATGTTTGTGGGAAGTGGTACGATGGGAGCAGGGGCAAGGCAATTCAGTAACGTCGCGATGATGAACAATGAGAACATGGAGGAAGGAGAGGGAAACAGGATAAACATGATTAATTGTGGTGAACAGGTATTACGTGTTGTATTAAATTAAAATTAACACAAATGATATTAATATTGTAATTCTATATTAAATCAAATTTAGTTTTCATAATTAAATAGTATTATCGTCACTATCCGAGTTAAAGTCTTCAGGCCTTAGATAATATTGGCCAATACGATCATAGCCTTCCAGGTTGACATACCGCTCATACTCAGGATCGAATACTGTCTTGATTTGGTTGCGACCAACAATGTCTGTCCTGAAATTGTGAGTCAAAACGATGGATTGAACAACAAGTCTTCTTTGTTTTGCATCTGACGGCAGCCTTTTTTTGAAACGAGGAAAGGAAGCCTGCAACGCACACATACCCCATTCGCTCGATTGCCTCAAAGAGACATACACGTTACTCACACGCAGCATGTATTCGCGCATTGTTGGGTGTAACCTCCTCGCACTCCTCGTTCATGGGCCCAACAAGTATGTTCCATGCATCGCCACTCCTCGGAAATCCTTGATCAACACAAATCTTATACGTTCCAATTCTCCTTCGAATTCCATCCAAAAACTTCGCACACAACGACCCATCAGCCCAACTCCCAGGAAAGTTGATTGCTGCGAGGAAAACCTTGCCATCTGGACCATATGTCAAAACATTATTCACAGTGGTATCACATTCGTAACCACTGTAAAAGGCATTTTGAGTAAACTTTTCAGAAGTGCACTCTGTCTTCAAGGCGACCCCATCCATAAACCCAATCACATCGTCAACGGAACCCTCTCGACTCTGAATCATCGATGCAAACAGTGCCATCTTCTCCTGCAATGGGAACTCAATTCTTGCGAGGGGATGATAATGCAAACGACGGACAACAAGCTTTAACATGTTACGTAGCATACGAGAACATGCACTTGGCAAGATGCCAAAAATAATACAAAGATACTTGTAGTTCATCGTGCTTCCAATATAAAACAAGAAGAGACCAAGTTGACCTTCTGATGTCAAAGACCACTTACAACCTGCTCTTTTTGGTAGATCAGGATGTCCAGGTGGCTTAAGTATGTCATGGAGCATACCAAAAGCTTCACGACTGAGTCCTGTCATCAACAGGAAGGAAGAGGGTCTCCAAAATGGAAGAGGTGATGCCAAGGCGATTTTGACGGAGGAAGTACTGCTTCTCGATACAGCCACGTGCGTTCACGCAGGCTGTTGGCATAGTTACTCAGCGCTAAGATGAGCGCGAGTACCTTAACACGATAGCGTAGAAGAGAAAGGCACCAGCGACAGCACTGCTCTGCCCGTGGACAGTTCGGAGTACGTCACGGTGTCAGAACGATTTGGTGATATAGAACGTGGAGGAAAATGGTGATGGGCCCCACGGTTGTTTCGCGAATATCGACAGAAACATCAGGGAATGGCGCGAAAAGCGAAATCTGAAATGTTAGTAGTCTAAAGTAATTACGGAACGCATTTTCAAAAAAGTGTCCCAAACCGCTTCTAGTCTATACACCTAGGACTGGATATTTGACGAAATGAACACCTGGCACGATTATGGCAGTCACCCAATTTCTGTGTTTTTTTTGTCTAAACTTTGGAAAAAAAGAGCCGTGGCCGGCCAAGGCGTTTTTCTTCTAAATTTTGGTTCTACTCCGATTTTCCTTCCAAATGTTCAAATACAGCCATTCTCCGCCTTCTGACATAAATTTTCGACCGTGTCATGGCTGGTGATGACAACAACGAGCCTGCTCAACGCAGGCCCCGTGGCGGCCGTAAGCCCGGGAAATCAAACTACCAGAACGGCATACTCATCCCAATTGTTGAGAGGATTCTTCCCAACGGCGCGGATGCGTGGCGCTTAGTTGCGCGTGCGTATAAGGAAGAGTCGGGCGAGGAGAATCTTCGTTCTCCAGAAGATCTCCGCAACAACTGGGTGCGTAAGTTGTGTAATAACTTTAAGAAACCCACAGGTGCATCAGGTGACATGGCTGACCGTGTCAGCCGATGCATTGAGATCGACCGTCGCATACGCCGCAAAACAAGTTCCGAAATCCTTGGTGCATCTTCCGCTGAAGACCCTGAAGAAGAGAGCAACGAGGGAGTTGATGACGATGCGTCCGTAAGCGGACTCAGCGACGCCACCCCACAAGATGTGGATGTCCCAGCAGCCCAAGAAACGGATTCGTCCCAATCATTCCTCCTATCGACGGCAATGAAGCCATCATCCAGCCACCCAATCTTCCAACAGATCCTACTCCCCCCCCTCCTGACACCGATGTCTCTGATCTTGGTGTCCCGGAGAACACACAGGTTCCTGGAACGGTCTACGAACCGCCAGCCGCTGCTGCTAGGACTCCAGTTGATCAGTCCATTTCTGCAAATAATTCCACCGGCACTAAGAAGACGTCAAAGAAGAGGAAAACCGGTAAAACTGTTGAGAAGACCAAGAATTCGACAAACCGTGATAGAGGATCTGTTTTAAAGACGATGGATAGGATTGCGGCGTGTTTTGAAAATGGTGTGGATGCCCGCAACGAATCAGGCGGAGATGTGGCAGGAGTGACGATGATGATGGTGATGCAGCAGCAGATGTCAACACAGCAGCAGATGAATCAGTTCCAACAGATGCAACAGATGCAGATGCAACAATTTCAGCAATCATTTCAGATGCAGCTTCAAGCGATGGAGAGACGTTCAAGGAAATCAGACAAATTGATTCGGAAGTTGTTGACGACATCGAAAGACAGGAAACGTAAGAATGTTGAAGTCGAATGGATTGGTGACAGTAGTAGCAGTAGCGACAGCAACAACAGTGGGGCGGGGAATTGAAGTTCTGAATTCAATTGAGATACTTGTTGATGTTTGAACTTAATTAGTAATATCTACGTGCATCAAATAACTTGTAATGTCTCTATTAATGATATTACTCTATCCATGAATTAAATTATAATTAATTCATAATGATCTAACTTTTTGAAATTAATACAAAATTAATTTCTATTCGTCACTTTCATGATCTGAGTCTTCCAAATCTCCGGGACCAGATAATACTGTCCAATGCGATCATAACCTTCGAGATTAACATATCGCTCGTATTCAGGATCAAACACAGTTTTGATCTGGTTCGAACCGACAATCTCTGTACGAAAGTTGTGCACTAACATGATTGACTCGAGGACTAGCTTCCTTTTTATACAATCTGTTGGCAACCGCTTTTTGCAATGAGGGAATGAACCTTGCATACCTCGCATACCCCACTCGCTCGCCTGCCTAAGGGAGGTATACACATTATTCACACGAACATGGTAATCACGAGCAGCAGGATGAAGTCGTCTCGCTGAACGTTCGCTGAGGGGGCCAACCAACGTATCGTATGCATCTCCGCTCCGTGGAAACCCTTTGTCAACGCATATCTTGTAATCACCGATCCTTCTCTTAATAAAAGGAAAGAACCGTTGAGTGAGTGTTCCATCGCCCCAACTGCCAGGAAAGTTTATTGCGGCAAAGAAGATCTTTCCATCAGGTCCATATGCGAACACATTATTCACCATCGTGTCACAATCGTAGCCACAATAAAATGCATTCTGAGTTAAGTGTTCACTGGTGCATTCGGATGTGAAGGAAACACCGTCCATGAACCCGATAACATCGACAATCGACGGTTCTCTCCGATTTACCATCATGGCGAATTGTTGCATTTTTTCGGGAGAAGGCAATTTAACTCTTGCTGATGGGTGATCACGCAAACACCTAACCGTAAGTCTCAGCATATTGCAAAGAATACGAGAACATACAGAGGGTGTGATTCCGAAAATCAAACATAAATGCTTGTAGGGCATTGTACTGCGTGAGATGGTAAAGACCATCTTCGACCTTTACATGGTGGCAAATCGGGATGTCCGGGAGGTTTCAGAAGGTCATGAAGTTGGATGAAGGCTTCTCGGGTCAATCCTGTCAACAAAAGGAATGACGACGCATCACCACGATACATCAGATGATTCCACGGAGCCAAATTTGGAGGTAGGATTGATTGCCTCAAGAGGAACTTGCGCTCACGAATGCTGTTGCTATAACAGGCAAGGCACAACAGGAACAAGAAAGCAATGAACTGCTTCCTCTGCTTCTTTGTAAGAGAGGTTTGCGGTGAGAGAATCATGCTGAGCAGCAATGAGACTATTGCGATAGATTGCGGTCGAGATCTTATCAAATGCAATTGAACATGAGCGCTGATGGGGGAAATGCTGAGCACGCCGAAAATCGGTACCACATTTCGCTGAATTAGCAGTAAATTTCGCTAAAACGATGATCTGGAACTGTTTAGAACTAGATCATTTACGACACAAAAGTTAAGACAGCCCTTCTAAACTCCTTCCAAATCGCTTCTAAATATGACATTTAGAACTGGTTATTTGAATGTTTGAACACCTAGACA